>CM076578.1:1311541745-1311572045 GCA_034641835.2 Pinus albicaulis | reverse complement strand
CCATAACCCACAGCAGAACGGGGTGGCTGAGCGGAAGAACAGAACGATCGTGGGTGCTGCACGGGCGATGTTGCATGATCATGGCCTACCCCTTCACTTGTGGGCTGAGGCATGCAATACAGCAGTGTATGTGCAGAACCGTTGTCCTCACAAGGTTCTTGGCATGAGTACACCAGAGGAGGCTTATTCTGGCAAGAGGCCTGATATTTCCCATTTGCGGATTTTCTGATCTCCTGTCTACATGCATGTGACGAAGGATGCAAGAAGGAAGCTGGATCCAACTGCTGAAGTTGGAATATTTGTGGGGTACACGATACACCTCACAACTATCGGGTGTATTTTCCAGACAGTCGCAAGACTGTTGTGCGATGGGATATCAAATTTCAGGAGGAGAAAGCCATGCAGTGTTCGCTTGAGAGTGAGCCACACTTGCATGCAGATAAGGAGCTGTTAGTTCCTAAGGAGGAGCTTCCGGATGTGGATCAGCCACAAGAGGAAGTTCAGGAGGTGGAAGAGACCACCCAAAGGGGCCAAACACTCAGAGTGCCCGGGGTTGCTGAGCGAAGAACAGAACGATCGTGGGTGCCGCACGGCGATGTTGCACGATCGTGGCCTGCCCTCTCACTCTCTCGTGGGCCGAGGCAGCGGCACACATCGCCAGGGGAGCAAAGTGTAACCGTTGTCCTCACAAGGTCTTCGCATGAGTACACCGCAGGAGGCTTATTTCTGGCAAGAGGCCGATATTTCCCATTTGCGGATTTTCGGATCTCCCGTCTACATGCATGTGACGAAGGATGCGAGAAGGAGCCTGG
This sequence comes from Pinus albicaulis, assembly GCA_034641835.2. Lineage (NCBI taxonomy): Eukaryota > Viridiplantae > Streptophyta > Pinopsida > Pinales > Pinaceae > Pinus > Pinus albicaulis. The sequence continues at coordinate 1,311,571,233 of CM076578.1, read as the reverse complement.
ATCCAACCGCCGAAGTTGGAATATTTGTGGGGTACACCGATACACCTCACAACTATCGTGTATAGGAAGGAGGCCGCAAGATCAAGACGACGGGATATAAAATTCCAGAAGGAGAAAGCCATGCAGTGTTCGCTTGAGAGGGAGCTACACTTGCATGCAGATGAGGAGCTGTTAGTTCCTAAGGAGGAGCTTCCGGATGTGGATCAGCCACAAGAGGAGGTTCAGGAGGTGGAAGAAACCACCCAGGCAGCGCCAACCATCAGAGTGCCACGGATCTTTGTTTCCTACTGTACCAAGAATATCCCTCCAGATGTGCTCTTTCTTTCTGTTGGGCTCCCTGCCCAATATGCATCCGTGAAGCCATGCAGCTTCAACTCATTTGACTGTCTATACCACAATCCATATCCAGATGTGCCCCTGAGATACCTCAGGACATGCTTGCCTGCCTTCCAAAAGAGCTTGGTAGGCTTAACCATAGCTTATGGAACCTGATTAACAGCATAGCATATGTCCGGTCGTGTATTTACCAAATACATGAGCGAACCAACCATCTGTCAATAAACGGTGGCATCCACTACCTTTGCCGATGTAGCATCCTCTTTCCTCCAACCACCAGGAAGAGAAGTGTCGATAGGCTTGCAGCCTTGCATGTTGAACTTCTCCAGTATCTCCCAGGCATACTTGCCTTGAGACACAAATAGTCCATCCTTCCGCTACCAAATTTCCAATCCCAGGAAATAATGAAGGAGGCCCAAGTCCTTCATCTCTTAATTTTTTGTAGGATCAGCCTTGCATGAGAGTATCAAATGTTCATCACCTGTCAGTATCAAATCATCTACATAAAGTACAATGATCAGCAACTTACCCTCCACCACAATCTGGTATAGGTTCGGATCTGCCTCACTCTTGGTGAATCCAAGTCCGGTGAAATAATTGTCTATCTGTGTGTACCAAGCACGAGGTGCTTGTTTCAACCCATACAACGCTCTTTTGAGCTTGCACACATGCGAATCGCTGCTGAAGATTTGGAAAAATTTAGGCTGCTCAATGTACAACTCCTCATCAATAACTCCATTGAGGAACACAGTCTTCACATCCATCTGATGAATGTGCCAACCCATCTGTGCTGAGAGAGCAAGGATGGTCCGTATGGAAGAATACCTTGCGACAGGTGCAAAGGTTTCTTCATAGTCTATCCCCCCGATCTGTGAGAAGCCCCGGGCAACAAATATTTCCTTGTACTTCTCGACGCTCCCGTCAGCAGCTTGTTTCACTTTGTAGATCCATCTCAAACCTACCACTGATTTCATTTTCGGCCTTGGGACAATATCCCATGCACTATTTCTGACAATTGAATCATACTCTTCCATGATGGCATCTACCCATGCAGGATCCTCCATAGCTTCCTCGAAAGAAGATGGTTCTGTCATGATACAATTGCTCATCAGAGCCATGTATCCAGTAAATCGGTCAGGTGACTATCTCTATCTGCGTTGTGATGTAGGTGCTCCTACATTCTGCGTTGCATCAAGGTTCAGTCGCTCAGCTTCTGTAGTGCGCTTCCACCCTCTAATGTTTGGCGCTGCATGAGTGGTTTCTTCCACTCCATGAACTTCCTCTTGTGGCTAATCCACATCCTGAGGCTCATCTTTATGAACTAGTAGCTCCTCATCTGCATGCAAGTGTAGCTCCCTCTCAAGCGACAAATTCATGGCTTTCTCCTCATGAAATTTGATATCCTATCGCACAGCAGTCTTCCGACTGTCTGGAAAATACACATGATAGTTGTGGGGTGTTTCTATGTACCCCACAAATATCCTGAATCCTCCGTGGGCCTTCGCCCCGTGTTCTCGGCATCCTTCGTCACATGAATGTAAATAGGGTGAGCCAAAAATCTTCAAATGAGAAATATCAGGCTTCTTACCAGAAAACGCCTCTTCGGGTGTACTCATGCCAAGTACTCTATGAGGACAACAGTTTTGCACATAAACCGCAGTGTTGCATGCTTCAGCCCACAAGTGTATGGGAAGGCCCTGATCATGCAACATCGTCCGTGCATCACCCACGATCGTTCTATTCTTTCTCTCCGCGACCCCATTCTACTGTGGGTTATGAGGCGCTATGAGTTCTCCTCGAATTCCTTCTGCAATGCAAAAGTCTTTGAATTCGCCAGAGACGAATTCACCACCATTATCGCTCCTAAGAGCTTTCACATGCTTCCCAAACTCTTTCTCAACCAGCGCCTTAAACTCACAGAACTTTGAGTATGTCTTGCTCTTCTTCTGCATGAAGAAGATCCAACACTTACGAGAAAATTCATCAACAAATATCACATAATACTTGTGCTTTATTGTCGAAGCTACTAAGAAAGTTCCACACACGTCTGTGTGAATTCTCTCAAGGATTGTCGTGGCGTGACTATCCTTCTCATGAAAAGTCGTCTTCATAAATTTTCCCAAATTACATCCCTTGCACTGATCTGACTGCGCAAGTGTACCCTTGGGAATCCCGGTAGAAATTTGCTGCAAAATTTTCAAAGCGCCATGGTGAAGATGGCCCAATCTCCTGTGCCAGAATTCACCCTCATCCTGACTCACCACTGCTTCTGCTTTTCCTGCCATTGCTGCACAGCCATCTACCTACAATTGATAAAGGTTCTTAACTTGAACCCCTATCCTCTGGGTTTCACCAGTTGTTTTACTGCGCAGGAAATTCTTTCCCTCGCTAAAAACAACATCATATCCCTTGTCTTCCAACATCTCCACAGAGATCAGATTCTTCTTCAATCCCGGAACATGCATGAAATCCTTTAATATGAAAGGTTTCCTAGACTCCCTCTCAAAGGAAATGGTCCCAATACCAGTCACACTATATCTACCATCATCGCCCATCTCGATGTGCACTCCAAGATACTTTTCATCCAGATCACTAAACAAATCTTTGTCTTCGGTCATATGGAAAGATACACCACTGTTAAGAAACCACACTGATCCCATCACACTTGAAACCAAGCACGCGATCAGCGAAAAATCCATCTCAAACTGCAAGGCTAAGGCCTCTCCAGCTACAGATCCGGCAGCCTGCTTATTTTTCTTCTTCTATGGACAATTAGTGGCGTAATGTCCGTGTTGGTGACAGTGAAAGCAATTCACCTTGGACAAGTCCTGCTTCTTGCCTTTCGCACCAGATTGAGAAGGATTTTTCTTTCTCTTCACTTTCCTTGCTTTGGCAGCCAAAGCAAAATTTTCTTTGTCTTCATTCTTCGATGAAGATCCATCCTTGGTGCCCCACCTTATCTCCTCCTGCACAAGATCCGACCAAAGTCGCTCCCATCCTGGTAGTTTCTCCCGACCATTGACAAAGTCCTCGTAGCTATGCCAACTCTTCGGAAGCCCAAGGAGAGCCAAGCTCACCAAGTCCTCTTCATCTACAGTAACCCCCACACTTCCCAGATCATCCTTGCAGTGGACAAACTTCGTGAGGTACTTGGGTATACTGTCGCCTTTCTCCATTTTTATTTTTCTGAGCTTGTCTTTAAGCGCCAAATTCCTTTGGTCACTTCCACTTTGGAACAAGTCTGTCAAATATTTCCACATTAAGAATGGAGAAGCTTTACCGTGAAGGCTGGAAACTATGTGATCCTTCACACCTTCCAACAAAATCCTTCGACATTTTGCTATGCGTCAAGTGTGGCTGCATCGCTAGAAGAAAGTTTTGGAATTTCTGCATCTATGAACTCCTTCAACCCAGTATCATCCAGCACCGCCTCCATCATGTAATTCCATGAAATATAATTCGAGCTTCCATCAAGGGAATACTCCAATTGCAGTCTGTTGAAAGACATTTCAATGAATGCTCAACTTCGACACCAAGAAAACACTGCAGCAAATTCAAATTCCACCAGCACAAAACTCAACTACTTCAATAATTGCAATCTTCTCCAATGATCAAATGCTATGATACCATGTACAAATTATATAACTTATGTGTTATATATTCAAGATTTTCCCGATGACACACTATTTTAACTTCATGCACAATACAGAATCTATTCCACCATTGATCATCACATGCGGAAATTAAATCAATTGCAATGCACACATGAAACCATAAAAATTCACACACATTAACATAGCTGTTTAATGGGAAAGCCTGAAGGTAAAAACCCCAACTATCTGTATATAATATATGTCATAGAGATCATGTAACAATCCTCATACAAAGCTGAACATGTCAAGCTCTTAGTACAATACAATCGCTACACACTAATCAGGCCCAATCTTGCAAATCCATGCACCGATCTCTGCCACCTGCTACCCTGCCTCTACTGTGCAATCCCTACTGAAGAATGGATCTGAATGAACTCGAATCCACCAAGATTGCACTGCGCAATCCTCAATGGCATCTCCACTCTGAAAAGGATGCAACGAACGATCACTAGCCGCAACTGAGAGCGCACTGGTTTTCTTACCTACCTTCACTGTCTCCACTCTGAATCGTCTGTTTTTTAATCGTAGTTAACCGATGTATTCTTTAGTTGATTAATGAGTTAATAATTAGTGAATTAATTAATAATTAATTCACACCACTCTCACTAGTGTATCAATCAGTTAGACTAGATACAACTAGCTCAACCATGTTTAACTCAGTTAAACTGAACACAACTCCACCAACTACCTCAATAACTCCACCAAACTCTGTCACATGAGTTCTAACTGAAGTATCCATGCAATAGCTCCACTTAACCCTCAGGAATAGCGTAATTCCTTCTGCCAGCTCCTGTGCCACATCTGTGCACTTAACTGAAGTGCTCCAAGAGAATAAGATAATGTTTAGAGTCCAAATATTATTAAGAGCTAATAATATTCGACATATCTATTTTTAGACTGGAAATCTAAAAATAGATTCCACCAAATATGTCTAAAAATAGAAGTCCATCTATTTTTCCAACTTGAACAACCATCCAAAAATAGCATCCTGCAACTCATAGAATATGATCGACATGTCTAAAAATAGACATAGTCTAAAAATAGACTTTGCGCCAAAAATAGCCTGCGGGCCCACTTAGTGAAGGTGACTCTTTTCACTAAGCTCATCATCTTGTTGAATCTCAACAGTCACAACTGATAGTCACACTTGGTCTTTCATCTACCTCTCCACTGGTCTCCACTGAAACTGCCATGCACTGTAGTTAACTGATGTATTCTTCAGTTGATTAATGAGTTATTATTTAGTGAAATAATTAACTAATTAATTCACACCACTCTCACTAGTGTATCAATCAGTTAGGCTAGATACAACTAGCTCAACTGAGTCTAACTGAGTTAAACTAAATACAACTCCACCAACTACTTCTATAACTCCACCAAACTCTATCACATGAGTTCTAACTGAAGTCTCCATGCATTGTACCTTAGTAACCCCCTCAAGAATAGCGTAATTCCTTCGCTCAACTGTAAGCGCATCCGTGCACTTAACTAAAGTGCTCCAAGAGAATAAGATAATGTTTAGAGTCGAAATATTATTAAGAGCTAATAATATTCGACATATCTATTTTTAGATTGGCAATCTAAAAATAGATTCCGCCCAGTATGTCTAAAAATAGAAGTCCATCTATTTTTTCCGACTTGACCAACCATCCACAAATAGCATCCTACAACTCATAGAACATGATCCATATGTCTAAAAATACACATAGTCTAAAAATAGACTTTGCGCCAAAAATAGCCTGCGGGCCCACTTAGTGAAGGCGACTCCTTTCCACTAAGCTCATCATCTTGTTGCAATCTCAACACTCCCTCTCAACAAGATAGGGATTATCTGCCACCCCGATCCTGTCTCTATGGTATTCGAATTTTCTCCTGGTGAGCGCCTTCGTCAGAATATCTGCATCCTGATCCTCCGTAGGAATGTAAGATAGTAACATGATCTTCTGCTGCACACAATCTCTGAGTTGATGGCACCGGATGTCAATATGTTTAGACCTATCATGAAATACTGGATCAACCAAGAGTTTAATGCAACTCTGATTATCACAATATATCACAGTAGGATCTAAGTGTGAACCGAACAACCCATCCAGGATCTTCCTCATCCATATAGCCTCGCATGTAGCCAAAATTGTTTCCATGTACTCGGCCTCCGCTGAACTGAGTGCCATGGATCTTTGTTTCCTATTGTACCAAGAAACTGCTGTAGATCCGATACTGAAAATCCCTCCAGATGTGCTCTCTCTGTCCGTTGGGCTTCCTTCCCAATTTGCATTTGTGAAGCCATGAAACTTCACCTCATCCGACTGTCTGTACCACAATCCATATACCGATGTGCCCCTGAGATACCTTAGGACATGCTTGCCTGCCTTCCAAAAGAGCTTGGTAGGCTTAACCATAGCTTGTGAAAGATGGTTCACAGCATAGCATATGTTCGGTCGTGTATTGACTAGATAAATGAGTGAACCAACCAACTGTCGATAAACAATGGCATCCACTACCTCTGCCGATGTAGCATCCTCTTTCCTCCAACCACCAGGAAGAGAAGTGTCTATAGGCTTGTAGCCTTGCATGTGAAACTTCTCCAGTATCTCTCGGGCATACTTTCCTTGAGACACAAACAGTCCACCCTTCCGCTACCAAATTTCCAATCCCAGGAAATAATGAAGGAGGCCCAATTCCTCATCTCAAACTCCTTTGCAAGATCTGCCTTGCATGATTGTATCAACAGTTCATCACCTGTTAGTATTAAATCATCTACATAAAGTACAATGATCAACAACTTACCCTCCACCACAATCTGGTATAGGTTCGGATCTACCTCACTCTTGGCGAAACCAAGTCTGGTGAAATAACTGTCTATCCATGTGTACCAAGCACGAGGTGCTTGTTTTAGCCCATACAACACTCTTTTGAGCCTGCACACATGTGACTCACTGCTAAAGATTTTGAATCATTCAGGCCGCTCAATGTACACCTCCTCCTTGATGACTCTGTTGAGGAATTCAGTCTTCACATCCATCTGATGAATGTGCCAACCCATCTGTGCTAAGAGAGTAAGGATGGTCCGTATGGAAGAATACCTTGCGACAAGTGGAAAGGTTTCTTCATAGTCAATCCCCTCGATCTGTGAGAAGCCCCGGGCAAAAAATCTTGCCTTGTACTTCTCGACGCTCCCGTTAGCAGCTTGCTTCACTTTTTAGATCCATCACGAACCTACCACTGATTTCCCTTCCGGCCTTGGGACAATCTCCCATGCATTGTTTCTGACAATCGAATCATACTCTTCCACCATGGAATCTACCCATGCAGGATCCTCCACAGCTTCCTTGAAAGAGGATGGCTCTGTCACGATACACTTTCTCATCAGAGCCATGTATCCAGTAAATTGGTCAAGTGACTGTCTATGTCTGCAATGTGATGTAGGGGCTCCTACTTTTTGCACTGCATCAAGATTCAGTCGCTCAGCTTCTGTAGTGCACTTCCGCCCTATGATGTTTGGCGTTGCATGAGTGGTTTCTTCCACTCCATGAACCTCCTCTTGTGGCTGATCCACATCCTGAGGCTTATCTTTAGGAACAAGTATCTCCTCATCTGCATGCAAGTGTAGCTCCCTCTCAAGCGAAAACTTCATTGCTTTCTCCTCATGAAATTTGATATCCCATCGCACAACGATCATCCGACTGTCTGGCAAATACACACGATAATTTTGGGGTGTTTCTGTGTACCCCAAAAATATCCCAACCTCTGCAGTCGGCTCCAGCTTCTTCCTGGCATCCTTCGTCACATGAATGTAAATAGGTGAGCCAAAAATCTTCAAATGAGAAATATCAGGCTTCTTACTAGAAAACGTCTTTTCGGGTGTACTCATGCCAAGTACTCTATGAGGACAATGGTTTTTCACATAAACCGCAGTGTTGCATGCCCTAGCCCACAAGTGTATGGGAAGGTCCTGATCATGCAACATCGCCCATGCAACATCCATGATCGTTCTATTCTTTCTCTCCGCGACCCCATTCTGCTGTGGGTTATGAGGCGCTATGAGTTCTCTTCAAATTCCTTCTATGCTGCTAAAGACTTTGAATTCACCAAAGATGTATTCACCACCATTATCGCTCCTTAGAGCTTTCACCTGCTTCCCCGACTCTTTCTCAACCAGTGCCTTGAACTCATAGAACTTTGAGTATGTCTGGCTCTTCTTCTACATGAAGAAGATCCAGCTCTTATGAGAAAATTCGTCAACAAATATCACATAATACTTGTGCTTTGCTGTTGAAGCAACTGAGAAAGGTCCACACACGTCTGTGTGAATTATCTCAAGGATCCTCGTGGCATGACTATCCTTCTCATGAAAAGTGGTCTTCACAAATTTTCCCAAAGTACATCCCTTGCGCCGAGCTGACTACGCAAGTGTATCCTTGGGAAGCCCGGTAGAAATCTGCTACAAAATTTTCAAAGTGCCATGGTGAAGATGGCCCAATCTCCTGTGCCACAATTCGCCTTCATCCCAGCTCACCACTCCTTCTACTTTTCCTGCCATCACTGCGCAGCCATCTACCTGCAATTGATAAAGATTCTTAACTCGAATCCCTATCCTCCTGGTTTGACCAGTTGTTTTACTGTGTAGGAAGGCTTTTCCCTCGCTAAAAACAACATCATAACCCTTGTCTTCGAACATCGCCACAGAGATCAGATTCTTCTTCAATCCTGGAACATGCATGACATCCTTCAAGATGAAAGGTTTTCCAGACTCCCTCTCAAAGGAAATGGTCCCGATACCAGTCGCACTATATCTACCATCATCGCCCATCTCGATGTGCACTCCAAGATCCTTTTCATCCAGATCACTAAACAAATATTTGTCTCCGATCATATGGAAAGACGCAACACTGTCAAGAAACCACACTGATCCCATCACACTTGAAACCAAGCATGTGATCAGAGAAAAATACAGCTCAAACTGCGAGGCTAAGGCCTCTCCAGCTGCAGATCCAACAGCTTGCTTATTTTTCTTCTTTTGTGGACAATTAGTTACATAATGTCCATGCTGGTGACAATGAAAGCACTTCACCTTGGACAAGTCTTGCTTCTTGCCTTTCGCACCGGATTGAGAAGGATTTTTCTTTCCCTTCCCTTTCCTTTCTTTGGTAGCCAAAGCGCAATTTTCTTCATCTTCATTCTTTGATGAAGATCCATCCCTGGTACCTCACCTTATCTCCTCGTGCACAAGATCCGACCAAAGTCGCTCCGATCCCGGCAGTTTCTCCCGTCCATTGACAGAGTCCTCGTAGCTATGCCAACTCTTCGAAAGCCCAAGGAGAGCCAAGCTCACCAAGTCCTGTTCATATAAAATAACCCCCACACTTCCCAGCTCATCCTTGCAGTGGACAAATTTCGTGAGGTATTTTGGTATACTATCGCCTTTCTCCATTTTTATTTTTCTGAGCTTGTCTTTAAGCGCCAACTTCCTCTGGTCGCTTCTGCTTTGGAAAAAGTCTGTCAAAGATTTCCACATTAAGAATGGAGTAGATTTATCGTGAAGGATGGAAACAATGTGATCCTTCACACCTTCCAACAGAATTCTTCGCCACTTTTCTACCTTCTTTTACCATGCATCAAGTGCGGCTGCATCGCTAGAACCAGGCTTTGGAATATCAGCATCTATGAACTCCTTCAACCCATTATCATCCAGCACCACCTCCATCCTGTCCATCCATGCAATATAATTCAAGCTTCCATCAAGGGCATACTCCAATCGCAATCCGTTGAAAGACATTTCAATGAATGCTCAACTTCGACACCAAGAAAACACTGCAGCAAATTCGAATTCCACCAACAAAAAACTCAACCGCTTCAATAATTGCAATCTTCTCCGATCAACACTGCTCTGATACCATGTAGAAATTATATAACTTATGTGTTATATGTCCAATATTATCCTAATCTCACACTATTTTAACTTCATGCAAAATACATAATCTATTCCACCATTGATCATTTGCGGAAATAAAATCAAGATAGAAATGCACACATGAAACAATAAAAATTCACACATATGAACACAATTGTTTAACGGGAAAGCCTGAAGCTAAAAACCCCAACTATCTATATATAATATATGTCATAGAGATCATGTAACAATCCTCATACAAAGCAGATCATCTCAAGCTCTCAGTACAATACAATCGCTACACACTAATCAGGCCCGATCTTGCAAATCCATGCACCGATCTTTGCCACCTTCTAGCCTCCCTCTACTGCGTAATCCCTGCTGAAGAACGGCTCTAAATGAGCTCGAATTCACCAAGATTGCACTGCGCAATCCTAATTGGCATATCTACTGAGTGTTGGATGCAATCAATGCATCACTATAGCCACAACTGATAGTCACACTTTCTCTTTCACCTACCTCTCCACTGGTCTCCACTGAAACTGTCATGCACTGTAGTTAACTGATGTACTCTTCAGTTGATTAATGAGTTATTATTTAGTGAATTAATTAAATAATTAATTCACACCACTCTCACTAGTGTATCAACCGCTTAGACTAGATACAACTAGCTCAACTATTTTTAACCGAGTTAAACTAAATACAACTCCACCAACTACTTCTATAACTCCACCAAACTCTGTCACATGAGTTCTAACCGAAGTCTCCATGCATTAGCTGCAATAAACCCTCAGGAATAGCGTAATTCCTTCTGTCAGCTACTGTGCCACATCTGTGCACTTAACTGAAGTGCTCCAAGAGAATAAGATAATGTTTAGAGTTCAAATATTATTAAGAGCTAATAATATTCGACATATCTATTTTTAGACTGGAAATCTAAAAATAGACTCCGCCCAATATGTCTAAAAATAGAAGTCCATCTATTTTTCCAACTTGACCAACCATCCACAAATAGCATCCTACAACTCATAGAATATGATCGACATGTCTAAAAATAGACTTTGTGCCAAAAATAGCCTGCGGGTCCACTTAGTGAAGGCAACTCTTTTCACTAAGCTCATCATCTTGTTGAATCTCAACACGATATGAGGCTAAGGATCCATCTAATCCATGTTTGGCTGAAACCAAAGGCATTTAGCATTTGCTAAATATAATTCCAATTGAGTTTATCAAAGGCTTTCGAGAGATCTATCTTAAGCAACATTCCAGGGATTTTATGGGATCGTAAGGAGTGGGCTACCTCACGCGTCATGATAATGCCATCTAAGATATGCCTGCCTTCAACATAGCCAGTTTGCTCAGGGGAAATAAGGAGAGGCAGAAGGGTTTTAAGGCGATTGGCCACAACTTTGGAGACAAGCTTATAAAGAACATTGAAAAGGGAAATGGGACAGAATTTGCTGGGGATAGAGGCCTGATCCTCTTTAGGAATGAGGGAAATGAAAGTGGAATTTAGAGCATGGAGAATCTAGTGCATAGCGTGAGATTCTTCCACCATCCCCTAGATCTCCTGCCTGAGATCCCGCCAGAAGAAGTGAAAAAATTGGAAATGAACCCATAAGGGCCAGGAGCCTTACCTGCTTTGAGCTGAGCCATGGCATGATCTACCTCCTCGATTTGAATGGGACAAAGCAACCTCTGGTTATGTTCCTCAGTGATCAAGGTTGGTATGTGTCTAGTGATATTTTCAATGGCCTCCTAGCGATCCAAGGGCGGCTCCATGAGGGTGTCCTTAAAATGATTCAAAATCTCCTATTCAATTTCTTCATGCATTTCCAGGTTTAATCCTTGGTCATTGCTAATAATGGAGATGCGATTGGCCATTCTTCTTTGAATGGTAGAGCGGTGGAAGAAGGAGGTGTTCTTCTCTCCCTCTTTAAGCCAACGAATTCTAGATTTTTGCTTCCAAAACATTTACTCTTGAAGCTCTCTTTCCTCTATGTGAGATTTGAGCTCCTTTTCCTGAGCATCGAGGGCCTCGGTCCTCCTTGAACTGATAAGTTCTTGCTGAAGATTTACCATTTGAACCTGTAGATCGTGATGTCCTTGAAATTTTTTGCCAAAGGTATTTTGGTTCCAAAGTTTTAGTTTAGCTTTAATGATTTTAAGATTCTGCTGTATATTGTACATAATGGAGCCATTCTGCGAGGGAATGGTGTGCCACCAGTGCATCACCATGTCCTTGAAGCCCGGATGAGGAAGCCAGAATTGCTCAAACCGGAAGGGTTTAGGCCTTCCCATAGACCCTCGTTCCCACTGAAGTTGGATCGGCCAGTGGTCCGATCCTGCCATTGGTAGAATGGTGGAGAAGATATCACCTCGGGCGTGGATGATGGGATCTGAGATTAGGAAGTGATCTAGACTTGAGGTAATGAATTGGTTCCCCAATCGTCGATTGTTCCATGTATGCAAGCCATTAACAGTTGGGATGTCGATAAGGCGGTTTTGGTTGATGAAATTTTTGAAGTGCGGAGAGTCATCTTCAAGAATACAATGCCCACCCCGTTTTTCTTGAAGACTAGTGATCATGTTAAAATACCCTCCCTGGATCCAGAAGTGCTGAGAGTTTAAACCGCGTAGAGCAGAGAGATCATCCAAGACTTGAATTTTACTAGCAGCGATTTGAGGGAAATATACATTAGTAAGAGGGCCTTTGATGCTGGTGCCAATAAGGTGAAAGGAGGCTTGAATAAAATGATGGGAGGAATGAAAGTGAGAGAGGGAAAGGATGGAGGGATCCCAGGCGATGGAAATGCCCCCAGAGGCCCTAACTGAATAAAAAATGGTGGTATCACAACCCGGCCATAGGCGAGATATAATTGAATAGAAGGTAGAACTAGAACATTTAGTTTCCTGCATGAAAAAAATGGCAGGTTTATTGCGCTTGAGACTATTTTTTATCATTCGGCACTTTGTGGAGCTATTGATCACTCTAATATTCCATGAAGTGACTTTCATCATAAAATTGGAGGTTTTAGAGCTTTGAAAAATCTTGTCAACTTGAGGTATCTCCCAGATTCGACCAATTGATCCCCCAACATGATTAACTATTGTAGATCTGTAGGTCGTCCCCTCTTCCTTGATTCTCTGATGATGTTGATTGTTTCCCTGGGTATGAGATCCCCTTGAATACGAAGATGAGCACTACCCTTTAACAATTTTGCCTTCAAAAGTGCTTCCTCTAGACTATCAATCTGTCTGGGCGGGATAGTATGGTACTCCTTAGAATCACACGCCTTTTCCAACCCTGTTAGATCAAGATCTCCAAAATCAATAGACTCTGGTTCTTCAACCATATAGGTAACTGCTGCAGGGTCAGATCTGACATTGGGATTGCTGGGTGGATCTAAGGTGGCATGGACATCCAGATCCATCTCCATAGTGGCCTTATGGCCGCGATTTTGGGTGGGATCAGAATGCGAAAGCAGGGGAGCCTTCAGAGGACTGGAGGGTGTAGTATTGTTGGTCAGCAAGGAGACTAGACCCTTGAGGGGGGGGATAGAGCCAAAGGAGGGTAGCATAGAGGAAGAGGGGTCGGGATGGGGATCAGCAGCCTCATGATCTAAGCCAAGATCAGCTAGGACTTGGAAGCTGTTGCTCGAGGAGGGGCCTTTCAAGGAGGGGGAGGGTTGGGAGGGGTTAGGAGGGGCAAGGGGTTTCTTGGAGAGTCTTTTTCTGTGGGAGACCCGTGTGAAGCCATCAGGATCGTAGGCATTAGGAGGACCAGAAGGGGTAGGGGAACGATTTTGAGGGCAATCCCTGAACAAATGACCATGCATATGAAATTTTATACACCTAAAAGGAACATGTTCGTAATCTATACATTGGATCCACTCGAAGTCTTCGTGCCAGAGACCTACCGAATTAGGGAGGGCTTTTGCAAGGTGCATGTATACATAGATGCGAGCGTAAGAAGTATATATGTTGTATTTGGTTTCTTCAGCAGTTTTGATGAATGTGCCAAGGCAGTTGCCAATCTCCTTGAGGGTGATCTCTTCCCAATATTCCTGGGACAGGTAGTATAAACAGATCCAAACTGGAGCCCAGTTTAAGTCCTCCTTATCTGAATCAAAGCGCTCCACCCAATCCCGTAGATAAAGCCCTGCGACGTTAAAAAAATAAGGGCCTCCATCCATGACTCTATTTTTATCTTTGACACAGGCGAAGATGATGTTAAAGAAGCCTTTAGGGCCCAACTAAAGGTCCACCTACCCTTTTTGTTTCCATTTTGATTTGATCAATCCAGTTAGGGCTTTCTCAGTCGGCCATAAACCAATAAACTTATCGATCAACGCATGATCGTGCATGTATTGTATATGTCCATTGAGTCGCTCCGCAGGGAGGTGTAGCTCGGGCCTTTTCGTTTGGATCGGGATGCAGGTCGCAGATCTCACTGAATGCGCATCTTTGTTTGATCCCGTCATTGGGGCGATGAAGGCCTCATGGAGAGGTCAGATCTGATGGCTCTGTGGCTGGCGTCGCGTGAGTAGGCGTATCAACATTGAGCGAGGGATTAGGGATGCCAGATCCGCTTGGATACCCAGGTATTGGGGGGGGGGGTTACAGGCCCCCCCCCTTTGGAAACTGGCATGCTGAATACCAGCAGCGTAAGCTATGCAGAAGACGTAGAAGAGAAGCCAGAAGTAGTGGCGACGCTAGTAGAGCAGCGCAAGAAAAGCCCTAGGGATTCAAGGCCATGCTTCAAACTCAGATCTCAGATCCTCTTTCAATGAACACCTATTAATATTAAATTTTAACTTTAATTAATTTTAATAATTCATATTAGTATTAAATTGATTAACATTAATACTAAAATTAAAATTTAATAATCATATTAATATTAATGTTAATATTAATATTATCATTATTATTAATGTTAATATTTATATTATCATTTTATTTCTTATATGAATAGTTAAGTTCAATTAACTTTCTTTAAACAATATCTAATTGGTCCGGGAGATTCGTATACATTTGAACAAAAATATCCAAAGACTTTTTTTTTATATTAATGTAGCTTGTGATATGTGATACAAAAGTTTATTCTTATATTTAAAATAAGAATGGAGATCTTGAACGTCACTACTCCATTTGAAAAAGGGCTTTGATAAACCATTATTTTAATGTTGTATATAATTTGAAGTTAATACCAAAGAAAAGAGATCTTGAACGTCAATTCTCCATTTACAAAAAGGATTTCAACACGCAATTATTTTAGTGTTGTATATATTTTGAAGTTAATACCCGTCCGTCATTAGATTTGTTTAATGGGCGTAATTTTAACCCTATCTTATCATCTTATTTATGACATTCACATTTGCTTACAAAATGCCATATGCAGCGGCACATAAATTTTCTCACTGGGTAGTAAGGGAAATAGAAGCATAGAAAAAAGTAAGAGCGCTGTTCGACACTGACTAGAATTACACTGATAAAATGTGGAAGCTATGTAGAGCCTTAATCCCATAACTTTCACACATTAGTTATGCTATTTTTTTTTGGAAAATGGTTTTATTGCTTTAATAAGTTGTAATTGAGTTGAGAGGCTTATTCTACAATCTAGTATGAGTGGATGTGTAAGTTTGTCTTTCTATCCTTGTTGAGCGAGAGACTTATTCTACAGTCCAATATGAGTGGATGTGTAAGTTTGTGCATCCGTACTTGCCCCTTTAAAATAAAATTAAAAATTAAAAATTATGTTCTAAATAGAAAAATAATTTTAGCTATAATTAAAAAAAATGAGTATGTTGTGTAAAGTAATTAGAAGTAAAAAAAATGTGTGAATGAGATATTTTGAATCTTATACTTTGCAAAAATATTTCAACTAGATATTTAAATAAACTATTTGATCTTCTATGTTAACTCATTTATGTCGATATCAACTTCATATATATCTATATAGAAAAAAAATCAAATTTTTATGGTTAAATTTTTTATTTCGTCTTGTGTATATTCTATTTAGTATTAAAAATACAATTTAAACAATAAAAAATAAGACATCGTATTTTGCACTCTAAAAAGTTTTCACGTGACTTGAACATGTATTGACTTAGTACACTAATTGCATAAGACAAATCAGGTCTAGCAGTGGTTAGGTAGATTAGACTCCCAACCAGCTGTCGATAGAGTGTCACATCTGCCTCTTTAGAACCATCATCACACTGAAGTTTAATGTTCTGCTGTAATGGTACTGTTGTAGCCTAGTACTAATCCATCCTTTATCTTTCTATTAGACCTCTGACATACTTACCTTGGGACAGAAAATTTTGTCCTGAATCTCTCCAAATCTCAGGACCTAAATAGTATCTTAGTTCACCAAGGTCTTTCATTTCGAACATTTGAGACATTTTCTGCTTGATTTCTCTGATCAGATCAATAACATCACCTATAATAATTAGATCATCTACATACAAATAAATCAACACTATATGCCCCTTTTAATCTTTCACGGTATACAGATTAGGGTCGTTTGTACTTCTATTGTAATTGTGTTGCAAAAAAAATGAATCAATCTTTTCATACCATGACCTAAGTGCTTGTTTCAGTCCATATAACGCTTTCTTTAATCTGCAAACTAAATTTTCTTTCCCTTTTTGGAAAAACCCCTCAGGTTGCTCTAAGTAAACCTCCTCTTTCAACCCCCCATTTAAAAATCTATATTTTACATCTAGTTGGTGAATCATCCAGTGTTTGCTAGTAGCTAAAGCAATCATCATTCTGATAGTGTTTAGTTTAGCTACAACGGCAAAGGTTTCCTCATAGTCAATGCCTTTTTTTTGTGAATACCCCTTTGCTACCAATATAGATTTTAACTTATCTATGGTTCCATCTGCATTAATCTTGGGTTTATACAAACATTTACAACTTATGGTTTGTTTCCCTTTAGGTAGTTAAACCAGCTCCCAAATGTTGTTTTTGAGAATAGATTCATATTCTTGTTCCATAGCTTATTTCCATTCATTGCATTTATTTGCTTCTCTATAAATAGAAGGTTCAACAACATTCATAATACTAGTTATAAAAGCATTTTCTTTATATCTAGCAGGCAATTGAATTTTCCTACTTGATCTTCTGAGCATTGGTGTTGCTTCCAACATGTTTTGAATTTCCTTTGAAGGACTCGGCTTGATTGTTGTATTTGAACTTTCTGCTTCTATATTTTCTTGCTTCTCATGGATGTTACCTGTTTCTTCACTTCCTTTCACCAAGAATGGAATATCCTATTCCTCATTTCTTTTGTCAGATTCATCATAAATCTGCTCATGGAACATGACATCTCTACTAACAGAAATCTTGTGAGCAGAGGGCTTAAACAATCTATAAGATTTAAATTGTGAGCAATACCCTAGAAAGGTACATTTGATGGCTTTTGAATCTAGTTTTCTTCTGTCTTCCTTTGGAATGTGGCAAATGCTTTAGACCCAAATACTCTCAAATGTTTTACTGCAGGCTTAAATCCATATAATGCTTCAAAAGGAGTTTTAAACTGGAGACTTCTCATAGGACTCCTATTTCTCAAATAAACTGTAGTATTCAATGCTTCAGCCCAAAAACCATTCGAAAGACCCTTACCTTTCACCATGCTCTTAGCACACTCCACCAATGTTCTGTTCTTTCTTTCTGCTACTCTGTTCTACTGAGGAGTATGGGGTACTGTGAATTGCTGTAATATTCCATGGTCTTTACAATACTTGGTAAGTTCCTCCTTCCTGTATTCTCCCCCTTGACCGGAGTGGAGAAATTTTATGTGCTTCCCTGTTTAGTTTTCTATCATATATCTGAACTGCTTACAGTATTCAAATGTGTGACTTTTATTACTCATAAAATATACCCAAGAAAACTTTGTGAAGTCATCAACAAACAATATAAAATACAGTGCACTTCCTAATTACTTTGTTTACATAGGTCCACATAGGTTGGTGTGCACTAATTCAAGTATATCTCTCTTTTTATTTTCCACTCGAACAAGGAATTCTTCTCTATGAATCTTTCTTAACACACAAGCATCACAATCATTATGCACTTGTTTTAATGTAGGAATACCTCTTACCATTTCCTTTTTCTAAAGTAACATCAAATTGTTGAAGTTGATGTGACCAAGTCTCTAGTGCCATAGCTCTTCTGTAGTCAAACTTGATGCTGTCAAGGCTCGATCTGGTGCTGTCCTCACATCCAATTTGTACAAACCTCCCGTTCGAATTCCTGAAGCAATAGTATTCATACCATCTAACAAATCTTTAATATAACAATTATATTTGAAGAATTCTACCTTAAGATTCTGATCTGTAATCATGGATACAGAAATCATATTCTTTGTAACTCTGGGTACATACATTACATTATGAATATATCTAATATTACCAAAATAACAGAAATTTTCATGCACCCTTTGATCTGATGACTTCTATCATCACCAAGGTAGATTTGTGCTTCGTTGTTGATTTCCTTAAAATATTCGAACAATTGTCTGTTCCCCATCATATGTGCAGATGCTCCCAAATCTACATACCAGATGTCTGCCTCGACATTTTCATCAAATTCTGCCATGAAAAATCTGAAGTCCTGAACATGGTCATCATCTGCGAAATGACCTACATGTCTTTTTTGTTTCTATTGTTCTTCATGAAATTTCTTCTTCCTGCACTCCTTAGCCATATGATCAATTTTTCCACAATGAAAACATTTTATTATAGAGTCTTTTCTATTCAGATACATACCTTGAGCTTGCTTCAGTCTTTTCTGTGGATTTCCTCTATCTTGTTGTGATGGTTTTCATTTTTCTTTGAAGAATTTCTTCTTTGCCATTAACGCAAGATCTTCACTCTGGGGTTTTAGAGTCAATCTTCTTTCTTCTTCTTGCATTAATATTCCTGTCAGTTCTTCAAACTTTGGGATTTTCTCTCTTGCACTTATCCCAATGATAAACATTTGGTAATCATCAGTCATACCATTCATGGTAATTGTAACCAAATCTGCATTTGCTACTATCTCACTAATATCTGTCAATTTTCTCTTCAGATATTTGATTCGCGATATGAAAGAAGAAATTGTTTCATTCTCCTCCATATTTATGGATAGAATATTTCTCTTCAAGAACAGAAGAATATTTTTATTCCTGATCTCATACAAATCCTTTAATACTATCCAAATATCGCTTGTTGATTTGCATTCTCTGATATGCAGTATGATGCAGTATTTCACTGACATCTTCAGCAACGTCTTCAATTTTGCCTCTCTCTTCTCCTAGTTTTGAGTTGTTGGGGCTCCCACTGCTGGCTTCGGCCCATCCCCATTTTCAATCGTCCAAGCACTCTGCACTTCTAGCACAATTTTCATCTTGAACTTCTAATTAGAGTAATTGGAACCATACAGTTTGTTTCTCTCATTCAAGTATGCTTCAATTATTTGATTATTCATCTTGATATTTCAAAAAAAATCGAGTAATTGACAGGGAAAAAAAAATAAAAAAATAATGGATCTACCCGAAATCCTTACATAAAGCAATATCATGATACAGATCTACCTAATCTGCGATCAATCCAACAAGTTGTTTTGCGCGCCGTGCAACAAGCTCTCGACTCCTCTGCACCAGCAAGATCTGCTTCAGAGCTCTTCCTTCATCGATGAAATTTCACCGGATCGCTTCCTCGGCAAACTTTCACCGGATCTCTTCCTTCATCAGTGGTGCCCACTGGCTCATATCTATTTCAGATCTCCTCGGCACACTTATTGATCCAATTTCCGTGACGATCACGCCAGATATGGAACGAATTAAGTCTTCCTCTAATCGGTGCCTCTATTCAGCTCAAATCCGCACCATTGGCGCGACTGTTACTGTAGTAAACATGACGATCTGCATAATTGTTTCTCCAAAACCCGCGCTAATCTGCTCAATGGCTGAAAAAAAAAAATTCACTCAGTCATCAGGGGCTTCTCCTCTACCACCTAGATACTCTTAAAGATCACAAAATTTTGGCTATGATTCGACCCTGGAGCTCTAATACCATGATAAAATGTCATGTTGAATTAATAAATAAAAAACCCTTTGGTAAGCTCTACGAAAGAGAGTATGAACTAGGAGAGTCTGGCTCTGTAGAACACTCTCCATTCTCAATAAAACTCAATCAATGTATAGCATACATGGATATAAGGAATTTAGAACCATACCCTAAGAAATAGAAACTAATTCCTACCCTAAGGTTTCTTGAACCAACTCTCACTAATTAAGGATTCTCCATTATCTTTCAACATAGGTGTGATAGCATTCACATAGATCTCAAACAACCAAAACAACCAATAGCTATATAGTATATTCCTCTTATGATTAATCTAAAATTTTCTAGGGCCTTAGGAATTAGGCACTAGGAATTTATTAGGGTTTGTTTCATGTTCAAAACATGGATAATATGTGTGTATATAAACCAAGACGTCAATAAATTGGTGGAAGAAATGAGTATGTTGTATGCCAATTAATGAACAACCATTTGCAATCATCCCACAGAGGAAATTGTATGGAACCAAGTGACCAATAGTAGTTAAGGCTATGTGTATGATCATATAAATATGGCATGCCAAGCATACATAACTAAAAAAGTTCAAAATTTTATATCAGAAACTCTAAGAATTTTCAAAATAAGTGCATGGACAAGAGATTGCAATCATAAAAGCATAGACAACAAAAATAATGGACAAAACATGTTAACACGCCACTTCTTCACTCACAACCATTCCTTCTTTTGTCATTCCACAAAACATAAAGAAGAGAAGCTATAATATTGCTATTTTATAAAGGAAGAGATATCAAACATGGCATGCCATCAAAAAAATTTATTCCTTTTGTCAATTATTTCCTAGGCCATGTTAGTGTTTTATGAAAATTCGATTAGGGTAAAAATGTATGGTATCTGCATTGGTTAGAGTCTTAATTGAAGGGATGTTGAATCGGTTGAGAGCATTTATGAGGAATGAACATGGTAGGATGCTAAGAGATATCACAGGTTATATTAAACAACATATAACATTTAAATCAAATTATTTTTAATGTTATTTGTATAGGGATTTGAAGAATGAACAAGTGGGAGATGATTAATGAGTTGGAGGTTGAGGACCCAGAAGATATGACAGATTTTTTAGTGGAAGATTTGACATGGAAAAAATTAAAGGGAGACCAAGTCGCAATTATTCCATATTGTTGACCTGAGGATTTTATAATTGGAAAGAAATGGAGAGAAAGTGCACCTACTCAATTTTTTGTTAGAAGTCGACGAATTAAAATTGTGAATGAGATAAAGAAGACAAACTTTAGGACATACTTAGAATATGTAACTATGTGAGTCTCTCTCTCTCTCTATATATATAGTGAACCTCAAATCAAAATTCGATATATATATATATATATATATATATATATATATATATATATATTAAATTCTTGATATATAGATATTGGTGTGCCTATGGTCTAAATCATGTACAAGTCAGTAATGTTTATGAACTTGAATCTATAAAGAAAAAACTTCTTCCATGTCAAAGCATTAAAGTTTGTTTCAAATGTCACTTCATTATGCGACGACTTGCTCTTAGACCAAATGATGTTGTTCTAATATGTTAGGGTCATAGGTTTTCTTCGCCAAATTTATTTTCCATATCCTTTAATTTTTAGTTTTTGAGAAGTTGAGCTTATGACTACTGTTGTTGTCGTAGCCTCAAAGGTCATTGTCTGACATCATTGAATTTATGCCATGAAGGGTTAACTGAATTTTTTAAAAAAGTCTCAATCAGTGGGAGTCATGAGGTCACACATGTTCATAAAGTCAGTTAGTGTTAATGAGAAGTCAAGCAAGCACTAAAGGTAATAAATCAAACTGACAATTTGGCTATTTGAATGAATGTGCTCAAGGAAAAATTTCAAATTTTATACCGACTTTGAAACAATTTACTGTTCACCCATGTGAATTGCGCCTAATGACAGCACACATCATCAATACATGAGACCACATATTGATACCCAACTAGCAATTGATAAGAAACAAGGTTGTTCTCACTGTAGAAAATATGTTGTGCAACAATGCTACTCAGACTATTTTCTATACAGTGTTGCGCAACCGCTGCACAATGATCCTCTGGCACCCTAAAAATCATCAATACGGGTCAGAATTTCACCTTCACCTAAGTGTGAGACTATAATGGTCATCAAGTTTTAATCCACTTGGGGCTTCATATTCAAATATTCAGCTTGGTGGATGTACTATTATTTTTAGATAAGAATATTCATATTATAAACTGGGCCAATCTTAATATGGAATTATGTCTTTCATGGTAGCTTCTTCCATTGATATAGATTCATACCAACAATATAAACCATGTAACATGTAAAGAATACCATCCTAAATATTTTCCAAACTACTGAAATTAGACTTGATTTGCATAACTGTTCATCTTTTCTCATATGATGTATATTGGCTGTGAGATGTCATTTCCTTACATGTTTTACTGGGAAGATGTAGGTTCTCAAAATTGATTGGTGTATAGGTTAATACAAACATATAAACCAGCCTAATGTAGGACAGATCTAAGTAATTTTTTGTGAGTGGCAATCTTAACTTTTCTATTTTGTTTTGCACTCTTCAGAAGTGTGTAGTCATCAAGATTTTATTTTAGAGCCTTCTAATAGTACAAGACAGGTAGTTTGTAAAAAGCATAAATACTTTCATGTTTATCGTATTAATAGTGAACTTTTGAGAATAGCAAAAAAAAGGAAGAAAGAAGAAAGAAAAAAAAGATTAAAAAGGGACATACTAACCTCATTTTGAATCTTAGTTGGAAAAGTGGCTCCACTCCTCAAAACAGAAATGAGAATTGGGAAATTGCCACATGAAAATGCAAATCACTATTCAGTAGTTTCATCATTATAAATGTATATAGTTAAAATAAACAATGGCAAATACTATTTTATATCATGGATCCCCTTATATGTGCATAGATATGTTTAGGCCTTGCATATACATAAGTCTACACTAACCTAGAAGTTAACCTGAATATCATCCATGTAATCTTGACAAAATACTGATTAAGATTTTTTATTCTAATATTTATTATTAATTGTAAATTTTTTTACATTATATTCTAGTGCACAGCACATGTTGAGATGGAGTCCCAAAGTTAAAAATTATAATCAAGGTGCAAAATCTAAACTCTGCAAGATCCAGCCTAGGATACCGATTTACCAAGGACCGGACTTGATAGCCTACATCAGTACTGGACATATAAAACTTGCTGGAAGTCAAAATAATGACAGCCATAGTGGATGAGTAATTTGATTGACCATGCATGTTAGGATTAATATTATAAACCCAAGTCACTAATAAACCTAAGGGATTAATACTAAAAACCCAAGTGAATAATATTAAACGCAAGGAATTGATATTGTAAACCTAAGGAATTAATATTTTAAATAGATATATAAACCCAAGATAAATATTATAAACCCTAAAAAAACATGGTTGACCATGGTTGATTTTCATATTGAGACAATCTTTGTCATAATGTGACGTAGGACCATGGTTGACCTTGGCTGACCATGATTGATTTTTGTATTGAGATAATATTTGTCACAATGCAACATTGGACCATGATTGACCATGCTTGACCATGATTGACCATGCTTGACCATGGGTTCATGGACGACCATGTTTGTCACAATGTGACCATGGTTATTGACTATGTTTGATCATGATTGACCATGCTTCATTGACCAATAAAGACCATGATTGACCATGGTTGACTATGTACGACTGTGCTTGACCATGCTTGGTCATTCTTATCACAATGTGACGTTGGACCTAGAGACAATATTTGTCACAATGTAAGCATGCTTGACCAATGTTAACCATGATTGATTTTCATATCTAAACAATCTTTGTCACAATGTGACATTGGACCATGCTTGACCATGTTTGACCATGCTTGATTTTCGTATTGAGACAATGTTTGTCACAATGTGACGTTGGACCATGAGACAATCTTTGTCACAATGTGACCATGGTTATTGACCATGATTGATCATGATTGACCATGCTTCATTGACCAATGTAGACAATGATTGATCATGTTTGACCATGGACGACTATGCCTGACTATGCTTGACCATACTTATCACAATGTAACAGACCAAGGGACAATATTTGTCACAATGTAAGCATGATTTACCATGGTTCATGGTTGATTTTCATATTGAGACAATCTTTGTCACAATGCAACGTTGCACCATGGTTCATTTTCATGTTAAGACAATCGGTGTCACAATGTGACATTCAAATAGTGTTGACCATAGTTAACCATGGTTGTCCATAATTGACTGTGGCCGACCATGTTTGACTAATGTTCACCATGATTGATTTTCATGTTGATAAAATCCTATGATAAAACCTAAGATAAATATTATAAACCAAGGTATATAAACCCTATGACGAATATTATAAACATTAAAATAAACATGGTTTACTATAGTTGACCATTGTTGACCAAAAAATATTTGTCACAATGTGACATTGGACCATGGTTGACCATTTTTAACCATGCTTGATTTTCATATTGAGCCAATATTTGTCACAATGACATTGGAATATGGTTGAACATATCTGGCCATGGCTGATTTTCATATTGATACAATCTTTGTCACAATGTCACGTTAAACCATGTATGGTCACGACTGAATATGGTCCACGATGGTTGAAAATGGTTGACAATGATTGTTTTCATATTCAAACCTTTTTTTGACAAAATGTGACATTGGACCATGGTTGACCATGATTATAAACCCACGAGATTTATAATTAACCCTAGGATTAATATCATGAACCCTATGAATAATATTATACCATACAAATATGAACCCTCAGATTAATAAACCCAAGGGAATGATATTATAAACCCAAGGGAATAATAATTCCAAGGGATTAATACCAAAAGCCAAAATGACTATAAACCCAAGGGAATAATATTAAACCAAAGGGATTAGTATTGTTGACCATGGTGGATTTTCATATTGAGAAAATTCTTGTCACAATGCGATGTTGGGCCATGATTGGAAGGTATATTATAAACCCCGTGGATTATAAACCTAAGAGATTTATGTTAAGCCATAGGATTAATATTATAAAATCTCTCAACAATATTAAACCGTACAAATATGAACCCTTAAATTAACAAACCCAAGGGGTTGATATTATAAACCTAAGGCACTAATAAACCTAGGAGATTAATACTAAAAGCCGAAGGGAATAATATTAAACCCAAGGGATTAATATTTTAAATACAAGGTATATAAACCCTAAAATAAATATTATAAACTCTAAAACAATCATGGTTGATCATGATTGATCATAATTGAGCATGGTTGATTTTCAGATTGACCATGTTTTACCATGTTTTCCCATGAATGACCATGATTGGCCATGCAGGTTGACCATGATTGATTTTGATATTAAGACAATGTTTGTCACAATTTGATGTTGTACCATGGTTGATTTTCATATTAAGACAATCTTTCTCATAACGCGGCAAAGATTGAAAACGGTTGATTTTCTTATTGCGACAATCTTTGTCACAGTGTGACAAAGATTGACCCATGTATATTCTCCTCCTTGACTTGACCTAAGGATCTTGTTGTATTTTATTACCTTCACTTCACCATGTTTTTAAACTCTCTAAAATATTCAAACCCACCATTTTTCTTTCTCGTGAAATAAATCCACACATATCTTGTTCTATCGTAAATGAAGATAATAAAATAAAAGGCTCGCCCAAGTTATTTCGTTCATTCGCCCACGGAGACAAGAATGCATTAATTCAATAATCTTTCTTTTCCTTTCCTATGTTGTTAAAGGAAACTCATTCTTACTTTATTTTTCAAATGCGCAACCATTACCTATAGTATCTCGATTATCTCTTTCTCTTCAAATAAATTAGATTTTTAAAAATTTTATATTTATATTTAGACTTTAGACTTTAAACAATATATTTAAACTTTAATTTTAATATTAATATTAATTTTTAATATTAACGGTTAACGTTAATATTAATGTTAAACTTTAGATTTAATATTAATGCTAAGCTTAAACTTTATTCTTAGTATTAAACTTAAACTTTAATATTACTATTAAACTTTAACTTTAATATTAATATAAAACTTCAACTTTAATTTTATTAATATTAAATTTTACCTTTAATTAATTTTATTAATTCATATTAAATTTTAACTTTGATTAATTTTATTAATTCATATTAGTATTAAATTAATACTAAAATTAAAATTTAATAATCATATTAACGTTAATATTAATATTATCATTTTATTTCCTATATGAATAGTTAAGTTCAATTAATTTTCTTTAAACAATATCTAATTGGTCCGGGAGATTCGTATACATTTGAACAAAAATATCCAAAGATTTTTTTTATATTAATGTAGCCTCCGATATGTGATACAAAAGTTTATTCTTATATTTAAAATAAGAATGGAGATCTTGAACGTCACCACTCCATTTGAAAAAGCGCTTTGATAAACCATTATTTTAATGTTGTATATAATTTGACGTTAATACCAAAGAAAACAGATCTTGAACGTCAGTTCTCCATTTACAAAAAGGATTTCAATACGCAATTATTTTAGTGTTGTATACATTTTGCAGTTAATACCCGTCCGTCATTAGATTTGTTTAATGGGTGTAACTTTAACGCTATCTTATCATCTTATTTATGATTTTTTTTTTTTTTTCCTCAAAAATAAAAAACACTGTATTATAAAACAGTTCATAAGTCGAGTCATTACATTCTGAGCTGCATATAGATGAGAAAATCGGGATCTATATCGCCATAGAGATCCCAGAACTTCTTCTAAAAAAGAAAAAAACCTAAATAACCATGACGGGATCACCAATCTGTGGGGGGCATAATTCCTCTCCAGTCAAAATTTCCAGACATGATAAATTGTCTTATACAGTCATTTGAACATCATATGACAAAAAGAACATGTATCTCATTTGTGTGAAGGCCAGAAGCATCTAAGAATGTTACCATTATATGTTCAGTTCAACATTATAGACCATCTAAATACATACCAAGTATAATAAAAACAGGCTCTCCTGGAGAAGATTTGAGTCGAACATGTGATCATTTGCCTCTATCTGTTAATAGCTGTGTGTTGAAGATCTAGGAAAAAACGAAACAGGCTCGCTTGTGAAAAAACATAGCAGGCTCGCTTGAGAGGTGTGTGCTTGTGGGAAAACATAGCAGGCTCGCTTGAGTGATATGGTTCAAAATCAGGCTCGCTTGATAAAAAACTTAGCAGGCTTGCTTGAGAGGAGTGGTTCATATCAGGCTCACTTGGGAAAAAGAGTTGTGTATGTGTTCGCTTGGAAAGAAGAAATATATAAGTAGCAGATTGTATTAGAAGCAAAAAAATACCTGTATATAAAATATGATATAGACCATAGCTGGATAATATAATAGAACCGACACTCCAGGAGGGATGATAAGATTCTATGGAATTGGAATAGAGCTGTTCCAAATTTGTGCCCCATCCCTGAAGTGAACAACCTGCAAAATCCCAAAAATTGCATTGATACCTCTTTTTGATAAGCCGTCAGCCCTCATGTTGTTTTCTCTATAAATGAGAGATAGGAGGACTGTCCAATCTGTGCCATAATCTTTGCATCCTCTTGAGCCAACCCTGTAGTCTCGGAATGTTCAAATGCTGGCGACTAGAGATGCAATCAATAATCAATTTAGAATCTCCATAGATATGGACCTCTGTCAATTTTAGGTTGACTGCAGCAAGAAGTCCACCCCATAAGGCCATAATCTCCGCTTTGTTGTTGGTCCCCGGACCACCATTCCAATGTAAGTGGATCCTTTCTCTCCGAGACAACTTAATCCAAGCACCACAGCTTGTGATGCCCTCTTTGCACACTCCATCAAAGAAAATATATCTCATGTGGTCGAATTCTGTGGGATCCATCCATCGTCTTAATCTCAATTGTATTTCGTTCCTTAATCCATCTCATTATGGCTGCAAATATGTTGGGAAGGACAAAAGGAGTGCCATAAATGTAGAAATTTGAATAATAGCTGAATTATTCACCGAGATTATCCTGATTACACATTATTTAAGCTTCATGCATAATACATAACCTCTTCTACAATTGATCATCAATTTGCAGAATTAGAAGCAGTCGCATGCGCACATTAAAACAATAATCAAGCACACATATAACACAATATGTAATGGGGAAATCATATAGCTGAAAACCCCCAACTATCTGTATATTATAATGATAGAGAACATGTAACAATACATAGCACAAAGCTCCTCACAGCTCTCAACACTATCTCGCATGCTACACACAAACTAGCATGGAAGATGAACAAGTCACAAGTTCAAATCTCCTCCACAAGTCTGTCTGCCTCTACTGCGCAATCCAAGATGAATAATGAATGAGATCCAAGTTCGAATCCCACTGGCTTGTACTGCGCAATCCTCATTGGAAATCTCAATCAATGTGTGTGCACATCTCATGCACAGCTATAGTCACAACTGATAGTAGACTCACCCTTTCACCCACCTCTAACACTGGTCTCCACTGAACTGTCGATGCATTGCAGTTAACTGATGTATTCTTTAGTTGATTTATGAGTTAATAATTAGTGAATTAATTAATAATTAATTCACACCACTCATCACTAGTGTATTTATCAGTTAGACTAAATACAACTAGTTCAACTAAGTTAAACCGAACACAACTCCACCAACTGGCTCATCAACTCCACCAAACTCTGCCACATGAGTTCTAACTGAAGTCAACCATGCAATAGCTCAACTAACCCCTAGGAATAGCGTAATTCCTTCTGTCAGCTACATGTGCCACATCCAAGCATCAAACTAAAGTGCTCCAAGAGGATAAGATAATGTTTATAGTCTAAATATTATTAAGGGTTAATAATATTTGACTGTTCTATTTTTAGCCCGGCAGTCTAAAAATAGATTTCGCCCAATGTCTAAAAATAGAGGTCCATCTATTTTTACCAACTTGACCAATCATCCATAAATAGCATCCTGCAACTCATAGACCATGATCCATATGTCTAAAAATAGACATAGTCTAAAAATAGACTTTGCGCCAAAAATAGCCTACGGGCCCGCTTAGTGAAGGCGACTTCTTTTCACTAAGCTCCATCATCTTGTTGCATTTTCAAAACTCCCTCTCAACAAGATATGGATTATCTGCAACCCCTATCCTGCCTCTGTGGTATTCGAATTTGCTCTTGGTGAGCGCCTTCGTCAAGATATCAGCATCCTAATCCTCCATGGGAATGTATGAAAGTAACATGATTCTCCGCTGCACACAATCTCTGATATGATGGTACCTGATGTCGATGTGTTTGGATCTATCATGAAATACTGGATTAGCCGAGAGTTTAATGCAACTCTGGTTATCACAATAAATCATAGTAGGCTCCAAGTGTGACCCGAACAATCCGACCAGGATCT
>CM076578.1:1311143179-1311541645 GCA_034641835.2 Pinus albicaulis | reverse complement strand
AACTTTGAATATGTCTCGCTCTTCTTCTGCATGAAGAAGATCCAGCACTTCCGAGAAAAATCATCAACAAAGATCACATAGTACCAGTGCTTTGCTGTCGAAGCTACTGAGAAAGGTCCACACACGTCTGTGTGGATTCTCTCAAGGATCGTTGTGGCGCGACTATCCTTCTCGTGAAAGGTGGCTTTCACAAATTTTCCCAAGGTACACCCCTTGCACTGATCTGACTGTGCAAGAGTGCCTTTAGGAAGCCCAGTAGAAATCTACTGCAGTATCTTCAAAGCTCCATGGTGAAGGTGGCCCAATCTCCGGTGCCACAACTCGCCATCATCCCGGATCACCACTCCTTCTGCCTTGCATGCCATTGCTGCACAACCATCTACATGAAATTGATAAAGGTTCTTGACTCGAACCCCTATCTTCCGGGTTTCTCCAGTTGTCTTACTGCACAGGAAAGCCTTTCCCTCGCTGAAGACAACATCATACCCCTTGTCTTCTAACATCGCCACAGAGATCAAATTCTTCTTCAATCCTGGAATATGCATCACTTTCTTCAATACGAAGGGTTTACCAGACTCCCTCTCAAAGGAAATGGTACCGATACCGGTCGCACTGTATCTACCATCATCGCCCATCTCAATGTGCACTCCAAGATATTTCTCATCCAGATCTGAAAACAAATCTCGATCTCCTGTCATGTGAAAAGACGCACCACTGTCCAAGAACCATACTGATCCCATCACACTTGATACCAAGCATGCGATCAGTGAAAAATACCAAACCGCGAGGTTACATGCCCCTCCCGCCTGCATCCAGCAGCATGCTTATTTTTCTTCTTTTGTGGACAATTTGTGGCATAATGTCCGTGTTGGTGACAGTGAAAGCACTTCACCTTGGACATGTCCTGCCTCTTGCCTTTTGCACCAGACTGAGAAGCTTTCTTGCTCTTCCCCTTCTTTGCTTTGGCAGCGAAAGCGTAATTTTCTTCATCAGATGCCTTTGATGAAGGTCCGTCCCTAGTACTCCGCCTTATCTCCTCTTGCATGAGATCTGACCAAAGTTGCTCCCATCCTGGCAATTTCTCTCGACCATTGACAGAGTCCTGATAGGAATGCCAACTCTTCGGAAGACCAAGGAGAGCCAAGTCCACCAAGTCCTCCTCATCTACAGTCACCCCCACACTTCCCAGCTCATCCCTGCATTGGGTGAACTTCGTGAGGTACTTGGGCATACTGTCGCCTTTCTCCATCTTTATGTTTTTGAGTTTATCCTTGAGCGCCAACTTCCTCTGGTCGCTCTTGCTTTGGAATAAATCTGTCAACGCTTTCCACATCAAGTATGGAGAATTTTTTCCATGCAGGCTGGATACAATCTGATCCTTCACGCCCTCCAACAGAATCCTTCGAAATTTTGCTGTCTTCTTTTGCCAAGCCTCAACTTGAGCAGCATCAGTAGGCTTTGGGACTTCAGCATCTATGAACTCCTTCAACCCATTGTCATCTAACACCGCCTCCATCCTATCCTTCCATGCAAAATAATTCGAGCTGCCCTCAAGGGCATACTCCAATCGCAATTCGTTGAAAGACATTTCAACTTCGACACCAAGAAAACTCTTCTGCAAATTCGAATTCCACCAGCTCAAAACTCAACCGCTTCTGATCTGTGAGAACAAAGTATTTCTAGCACAGAGATCAACTGTAGGGGAATTTACTGGATATATCACCTTTCAAGGAAAGGATGGATCCAGAGGCTACCTGGCCCGCTTACAGACTCTGTCTACCGAAATAAATTGTAATCATTGTAATAGATCCAATGATCAATTTCTCTCTGATACCATGTAGAAATTTGAATAATAGCTAAATTATTCACCGAGATTATCCTGATTACACATTATTTAAGCTTCATTCTTAATACATAACCTCTTCTACAATTGATCATCAGTTTGCGGAATTAGAAGCAGTCGCATGCGCACATTAAAACAATAATCAAGCATACATATAACACAGTATGTAATGGGGAAAGCATACAGCTGAAAACCCCCAAATATTTGTATATTATAATGATAGAGAACATGTAAAAATACATAGCACAAAGCTCCTCACAGCTCTCAGCACTATCTCGCATGCTACACACAAACTAGCACGGAATATGAACAAGTCACAGGTTCAAATCTCCTCCACAGGTCTGCCTGCCTCTACTGCGCAATCCAAGATGAATAATGAATGAGATCCAAGTTCGAATCCCACTGGCTTGCACTGCACAATCCTCATTGGAAATCTCAATCAATGTGTGTGCACATCTCATGCACAGCTATAGTCACAACTGATAGTAGACTCACCCTTTCACCCACCTCTAACACTGGTCTCCACTGAACTGTCCATGCATTGCAGTTAACTGATGTATTCTTTAGTTGATTTATGAATTAATAATTAGTGAATTAATTAATAATTAATTCACACCACTCATCACTAGTGTATTTGTCAATTAGACTAAATAAAACTAGTTCAACTAAGTTAAACCGAACACAACTCCACCAACTGTCTCATCAACTCCACCAAACTCTGCCACATGAGTTCTAACTGAAGTCAACCATGCAATAGCTCAACTAACCCATAGGAAAAGCGTATTTCCTTCTGTCAGCTGCATGTGCCACATCCAAGCATCAAACTGAAGTCCTCCAAGAGGATAAGATAATGTTTATAGTCTAAATATTATTAAGGGTTAATAATATTCGACTGTTCTATTTTTAGCCCGACAGTCTAAAAATAGATTCCGCCCAATGTCTAAAAATAGAGGTCCATCTATTTTTACCAACTTGACCAATCATCCATAAATAGCATCCTGCAACTCATAGACCATGATCTATATGTCTAAAAATAGACATAGTCTAAAAATAGACTTTGCGCCAAAAATAGCCTGCGGGTTCGCTTAGTGAAGGCGACTTCTTTTCACTAAGCTCCATCATCTTGTTGCATTTTCAACAATAAAAAATAAGCCTATTCCTAGCCAGCCAAACTTCCCAGATGAGAAAAAATGGGAGAGATCTAAACTTGCTATTTAATTTATCCCATTCTCCAGCAGCAGAAATAAAGTGTTTCGTTGCCCAAGATGGCTCAAGTATATGAACACTGAATAATTTCCATAGCTGAATTACAACAGAGCAATGAAAGAAAATGTGTTCAGAAGATTCCTCCATTTCGCAGCATATTGCACATCTGCTAGGCCCATTTATGCCTCTTTTGATAATGTTATTCCAGGTAAGAATTTTATCTCACCATACTAGCCACCCAAAGAGAATGATTTTTGTGGGAATCTTTCGATACCAGAATGGGCAAAAAATCCTAGTAATTTGTCCCGAGTATAATTCTAGATTAATGCTGTAATATATGTCTTTGACAATAAGAAAAACCCAATTTGTTGGCCCATCCTAAGACACCATATCTCCCCCCATAGCATAACATACCCCCGCCGTCCTTAATGTATCATAGAAACATTCGCAATCCAGAGCATCCTCAGATTGAAGGCCCATCTGTGCTGCAGTTTTGAAAACTAGTGCTCCAAAAGACCACGACTGAATAGTTTGTGATAAGAAGAAAATTCCCCTGTGTGCAAGCCTATGAATAAGGCAGGAAGATGGCTTAAAATGCTTGGGGAATCCCTGAATATTGGTGAAGTGCAGCGGAATACGACTCCCATCTCGAAATAACCGTGTTAGACGATTAACCACATGTCCCAGTATCTTCTTGAAGTTGCCCCATATAGTTGAATAGGCCGTTGGGAATGATAATTCATGGCAGAGAAGTTGATGAAGGGTATCACCCTCAAGATACTTACATTTGATAATATCATTCCAAATACCAGAACCATTAATAGCACGCCAGAAAGACTTGATCAGCAGAGCTTTATTGAACACCCTCGTGTTCAGGATGCCCCACCCATCATGAGATTTGGGGCGGCATAGTGTCTCCAATTTATTGAGATGATATTTGTGTGATTTCCCAGATCCATTCCATAAGAAATGAGCAATTATCCTATTAATGTTATCAACAATCAGTTCAGGTAAAAAGAAAAGATGCCCCCAGAAAACAATTAGTTGTGATAACACTCCTTGTATCATGATGAGTCTACCTCCCATTGTTAGCCATCTGTGTGTTCATTTATTGATTTTTTCCCTGAATCTGTTCACTAACCATAGCCAATCCCTATTCTTGTATCCACATGATTTGATTCTATAGCCGAGATATTGAAAACCTTCCAAGGCCAGTTTGCAATTGACCCCAAGGAAATCAGCAATAAAATATATTTCGTCCATGTCTCCATATTCATATAACAGAAAATATTTAGCTTTGTTAATACATAATCCTGCGGCGGAGCCAAATCTGATAAGCATGAAATGAACATAAAACTAGTGATTTCTAATATGATCCGGATTTATGCAGGAACGCAACAGAATAAACACATAACCATAAATACAGAGATGCAACAGAAATAATGCGTCATTTCATTAATATTAAATCACAGAAATATGCTTATAGACATAATGAACATAAAATAGCTAGGGTGCTGGTAGCGAATCTCTGAGAAGAGATGTGGTGGCTACAGACCTCTGAACTGTGTTACAATGAGGCTCGAGGGCCTATTTATTTGAGAAACAATGTGGAATCCGAAACGTCCAAAAACCTAACCATAGGAGATGAGGCGCCAAAACTGTGGGCGCCCATTTGGGTAAATTGGTGGTTCAACTTCCCGGGGGCATAACTTTGGCATCCGATCTCCGTTTGACGCGCTCGATAACTCATTAGAAAGATCTATCCGAGGACCACAACTTTCAGGATGAATTTCATTCCATGAAATTCGCTAGTAAAACGATGCCCAAAAAACGTCGTTTAGGGCCTCAAAACGGCTCCGGAAGTTCAGGACCCGAAAAACTGCTAAAAATAGTAAGTTTTGTTGCAACTTAAAAACTGAAAGAACTGGAGATGGGGGTTCAAACGGAATAGGTGGGTGGCCACCAATATCCACCTGGATCATTAAGCCCCCAAAACGGCTCCGAGAGTGGAGGACCCAAAAACCTGCTAAAAATAGTAATTTGTGCTGAATATGAAAAGCTGCAAGAATTGATGGTGCTGATCCAAATGGAATAGGTGGGTGGCCACTGATATCCACCTGGATCATTCCTCCCTCCTTAGGAAGCAATGGTCCCCATTGCGTTGAGATCCTCCATGAGATGAGGCAAATTCTGTTGAACTGAGTATTAGATGTGTTGAAGATGTCATGGACCTGCGGGTGGACATGCTGAATGCGTTTAGTAAATTTGGTTTCTTTATCAGCCTCATACAATACATGTTTGAATTCTGTATGTGTAGTTGGAGGATGTATGACAACATCAGGCAGTGGTGCGTTGGGAGTCAGATCAATGGAGTGCTTTTCCTGATAGTGTGGAGGAACCTCTATGAGTGAGGAGAAATTGTCATCGTATTCCTCCCTGACTTTGTCCTTTTGCTACAGCCGTGCAAGGGAGCCTTGTTTCAAGGTTGTGGCCACAATATTCTTCTTTCCCTGTGAGTGAGTCGTAAGGAAAATGAATTTCCTTGTTTGGGAAACAATCTTACTGCGTTGTTTTGCAGTAGTCAAGGAGATGGCAGGAGGCGGTATTACCTCCGGTATCCTGTACAAGTTATTTCCCAAAGTAATAATAACAGCACGAGGCCTAGACTCATATACAACATGTCACCTCCACAAGTATGGTTGGCCCAATAGTACATCAGCTACATCAAGAGGAGCAACATCACACAATACCTCATCCGTGAATGGCTTGATACTGTACGGAAGGCGGCATTGTTGGTGGATGCGGAGATCTCTCCCTGGGTGGAGCCATCCGATGGTATACGGCTGCGGGTGTGCTATGGTTGGTAGGCCAAGCCACTTCACGACCTCTGCTGAAATGAGGTTCTTTTGGCTTCCGCTATCGACGAGAAATTGGAGCGGAGAACCCTTTACCCACATCTGCGACTGGAAGAGGCGCTCCCCCTCCTCTAGATCCTCTGGACCCTCCTTCTGGATCTTGGTGGTGGCCACAATGGCACTAGGATCCACATCAATGATCTGCTTCCCTTTGTCATTGCCTTTGTCTGGTTCTAACTCAGGATTAGAAAATGCATCTGATTCAGGTGCCTTTAGTTCGTCCACCAAAGACTGTTTGGCCCAACACTCGTTTGTGTTGTGAGTGGGACTGTTATGAAATTCACACCACTTCCCTGTGTCCTTCTTTGGATTTGTGGTGTTGTTCTGAGTCACATTTCTTTGGCCTTGCCCCTTGTTCTTCGGTTCGGGGGCACCTTTCGGATTTGCAGATCCAAAGTCTCGCTTCTTCTGCTTAAATTTCTGCTCGATCTTGGCGGCATAGCGATATGCTGTGCCAAGCGATGTAATGTTGAGGAACTCCATTTCCTCCTTAATGTGTTTGTGCAGACAGCCGCGGTACTTGAGCACCAAATGTCTCTCTGAATCTTTAATACCCAACTTTGTGCGCAGGGTATGGAACAGATTCGTCAGTTCGTGCACATCTTGATCCTTTTGTTGCCGCAGCGTGTTCCATTGGATGTATTTGTCCTCATAGCTCCCCACAGGGTAATATTGTTCCTTGATGCCGTCTCGGAACGAATTCCAAGTGGGTGTGGTCGAGAACAGAGAGGGTTCCCTTTCGCCCTCTTGCTCACGGTAGGTTTCCCACCAGTCTTTGACATGGGGGGCGGCTTTGAGGAGTGCAAAAATAATCTTTTCTCGGTCAGAGAAGTCATGGACTGAGAAATATCCTTCCAGCAAATTTAACCATCTGTCTACAGTGCCTGCATCTATTTTTCCTTCAAATATAGGGATGTCAAAGTTTAGCTGTACCTTGAAGGGAGTGGCGCCTCCAGAGTGGCTGTTGGATGCAGATGCGCCATATGTGGGCAGTCGTTGAAGGATTTGAGCAAAGTTATCCATCATCGCGTTCCTTTGTTTCTCAAGTGCCTCCTCGAGAAGTATTTTGATAGGATCTCCTGCTCCCTCGTCTTTCTTTTCTTCCTCCATGGGAGGTCGTCGGGGTTTGCGAGGCTGATCTTGCAAGGGTTCAACCAGATCGAGCCCTAACTCCTTATACCCTGACCATGTTGGGGACATGCAAATAAAAACAAAGAAATAGCAGACCCCGCTCTGATACCAGTGATCCGGATTTATGCAGGAATGCAACAGAATAAACACATAACCATAAATATAGAGATGCAGCGGAAATAATGCATCATTTCATTAATATCAAATCACAGAAATATGCTTACAGACATAATGAACATAAAATAGCTAGGGTGCTGGTAGCGAATCTCTGAGAAGAGATGTGGTGGCTACAGACCTCTGAACTGTGTTACAATGAGGCTCGAGGGCCTATTTATTGTTGAGAAACAATGTAGAATCTGAAACGTCCAAAAAACCTAACCGTAGGAGATGAGGCGCCAAAACTGTGGGCGCCCGTTTGGGTAAATTGGTGGTTCAACTTCCCGGGGGCATAACTTTGGCACCCGATCTCCGTTTGACGCGCTCAATAGCTTGTTAGAAAGATCTATCCGAGGACTTCAATTTTTGAACGAGCAACATCGGTCCATGGACCCATGTTGCTCTCCGTTTTCCCAAAAAAATGTCGTTTAGGGCCTCAAAACGGCTCCAGAAGTTCAGGACCCGAAAAACTGCTAAAAATAGTAAGTTTTGTTGCAACTTGAAAATTGAAAGAACTAAAGATGGGGGTTCAAATGGAATAGGTGGGTGGCCACCAATATCCACCTAGATCATTAAGCCCCCAAAACGGCTCCGAGAGTGGAGGACCCGAAAACCTGCTAAAAATAGTAAGTTGTGCTGAATGTGAAAATCTGCAAGAATTGATGGTGCTGGTCCAAATGGAATAGGAGGGTGGCCACCGATATCCACCTGGATCATAATAAGAGTTCCAAATAATAACATGTCATCCACAAAAAGAGAGTGGGAGGTAGAGGTGGAATCCGAGAAAGAAAATCCTGTTATATAGCCCTTTTGTTCCGCCATGTGCATAATCTTGCTGAAGCCATCCATAATCAAAATGAATATGAGAGGAGACAGAGCGCATCCTTGCCGGAGTCCCCTACCTGCCTCAAAGAAATATGTTGGAAGACCATTAATAATAACTGTGTATATAACAGTGGTAATGCAGGACATGATCCAACGAATGATCCTAAGAGGTAGAACAATTTTTAACAATACAAGACGTAAATATGACCAGTCCAGAGTGTCATAAGCTTTATAAAGGTCTATTTTCATAACCAGAGCCTCTCTTTTCTCAGAGTGCATAGTATGTAATATCTCTTGTGCAATAGCAATGGCATCATGTATAGATCTGCCCTTAAGAAAACCATATTGTTAGAGAGAAATGTGTTCAGAAAGAGTTTGCTTTAAGCGATTGGAAATTATCTTGGAGGAGATCTTGTACAATAGATTGCAGAGGGCAATTGATCGGAACTCCCCAAAAGAGGTAGGATCAGCAGATTTCGAGATGCGAGCAATAAAAGTGGAATTTAAATTTGATGGCATATGTCTGGTAGTCCTAAACAGCTCTACCATCTCGGCAATCTCAACACCCATTATATCAAAGAAGAATATACAAAATTATGATGTCCATCCATCCGGACCTGGACATTTTTCATGAGTGAAAGATTTGAGAACCCCTTCTACCTCTCCAACCAAAATATTTTCATCTAATAGCTTAATATCTTCCTCATCATACATTCTGCTAATGTGATCCAATATCCATTTTTGACAACTATCATCAATACTGAGATCCTTTTGGTAGAAGGATGAGAAATGAATTAGGGCCTCTTTCTGTATGTCAGAAGTAGTGAGCACAAAACTACCATCCGATCTTTTAATGCGCCAAATAACATTCCTATTCCTTCTATCATTTGCACATTTATGAAAAAATTTTGTGTTTAAATCCCCTTCTTTTAACCATGTATTTCTTCTTTTAAGTTTCCAAGAGATTTCTTCAATTTTAAGGATCTCCTTTTTCCGGTCCCCAAGTGTTTTCAGGTTACCATAAGTCTCCTCATTTGGACCCTTTTCTGTGAACCCCATATATATATTCCTCATCTTGTCCTTAATATCACAAAGCTCAGCCTTGAGATCTTGTTTCTTTTTGATCTCCCATTTTTTGGCTGCCTTCTTCATTTTCTGCATTTTGTAATGAAAGCGATTCCATCCTGACAATCCTCCCAGATCATCCTTATCCAGCCAGGACTCCCTTATAAGTTTCACAAAATCCTGGTCCTCCAACCATGCCCTGTTAAATTTATAGGGCAATCCATGGGAGCGGCCCCCCAATTGCCATGAGAGAAGTATCGGCATATGGTCCGATATATTTGATACCAGCACCGATGATCTAGGCATACCCAGTGTGTTGATGAGACTATCCTTTACCATGGCTCTGTCGAGTCTTTTGCCGATATATGCTTCGTCCACCATTTTATTAGTCCAAGTGGGGATAATAGGATTAAGGTGGATGTCAACCATGTGAGATAATAGAAACATATCATTCATGTAATCAGACAGACTATCATTCCTTGCCCTGTCACCCCAAATTTCATCAGACTGCAAAGTAGAATTTAAATCACCCATAATAATCAAATTCTGTAAGGATAGGATCCCGGAAATATGTAGCTTGTTCCAGAAAGATAATATGTTTTGATATGGTGCATAAAGATTGACAATGTTGAAAAGACCTTCAATACCCCTAATATAACCAGCCAACAGAATCCCACCAAAAAAACTGTAGGCTTTGAACTTCGCCCAAAACGGGTTCCAGAGAGAAATCATGCCACCCAAGTGTCCAATAGCATCAACTGCCGCTGCATGCCAACCTTTTTGAATGCTTAATAAAGCATTGATGGCCTTTCCCCAGAGACATAAGGTTTCTTGGCATAGGATAATACAAGGAACCTTAGAGGCAAAAATATTCTGAAGGCAATGTAGTTTGGAGGCATCGTCTATCCCCTGTATATTCATTGAAATAATTTGGATCATCATGGGGCGTCTGCGGGGTAACTTGCTCTAAGCGCCTGTAGATTTCCACTGATATCATCAGCCGCTGCAATGGGAATGTTTGTAATATTATCATGTTCGTCGGAGAAGAGTGACAATGCTCTAAGCTTGCCTCTTGAATGTCTCGGTCCATTTTTTTTCTTTCTGATAGTGACATTGGAGGCATTGGGGTGGGTAATGACACCATCATGGGAGACAATGGGCTTTTCAAAAATAGTTAGAGCGGCTAAGTCAATATTCGGATTACCCAAAAGAGAGTCTATGTCACTGCCCATCGAATTACGGGGGGATTCAGATAGGGCCACAGGCTCATCTGGAGAAGACAGCGATGAAAGCGGTGCATATGATGAAACCGAGTTCCTCGTCTCTTGTGCAACAGATGGTTCCCCAATAAAATAGTTGGTAGAATGGAATAGAGGAGGGTCTGCCGTGGACATGGGTTTTGGAGATGCACCCCTCAATTTCTTGACAAACTCAGTAGGTACCAGCTCATTGTTGGATCGAGATGGATTATTCTCGTCCTCCCCCCTATGTAGCATATTACTAGGCTCAGAGATAAAAGTTTCCCGCCCCATCATCATCCTAGGCCTTGGGTTACTAGGTTCTGAAAGAGAGAAATCTCGACCCACCACAACATCAGAAGGAACCGGTTCAGAGTTAAATAAATCCCGACCCACCCCATCATCAACCGGAACTGTCTTATCACTATGTTCATTTGCAGAAACATATGCGTCATCATCAAAGGATAAATGAATAGAGTTACCTGAGATAAGTCCACCCGGAGTACTGGGAGCAGCATGATTTTGTTGACGCCCATCTGACCTATTTGTCCCGATACGTCCATCTCGAATACGAAAAGGAAAATTATCCCGAAGGTGGCCGGTCTTGTGGCATATGAGGCATCTGAATGGAATGCCCCAGAAATCAATTCTTTAGTGATGTTAGTGCTATCCCCATATCAGATCCATGTCCCCAGGCAGACCACCAGCAAAATTCACCTCGACCAAAATCCATGCAATTCTTTTATCACTGGCACCAACAATGCTCGGGTCAATATATTTAGTACTTCCAATGGAGTTCCCAATGGCTCTGAGCGTTTTGAGAGTCCAAAATTCTAGCGGAAGACTTGGCAGTTTAACCCAAATCACTCGACTCCTTGGGGCTTCCATGACTGGGTTAAAACCCAGATACCAGGGGACAAGCTGCATGAAACTACGTCCCCGTACCCATGTCCTGTGTATTATCTTAAAAATGTCCTTCTCATCCATGAAATGGATGCTAAACCATCCATTCAATAGCATACTAACTTTTGGAGAGTATCCAATGATCAGAAACCAGAATTGTTTAACTCAGCTGTCCATATGAACTTCATTACCCTCCGGGAACATCCATCTCCCAATTAGCGCCCTCTTCTACAAGCTGGAAACCCTTTGACATAAGTCATCATGATCCAAGTTGATTTCCCTAATCTCCATCTTCTGTTTGAAGCAAGTCTTGTTTCTTTTGCCTCGACCAGAATTGTTCTTCTTATGGAAATTCCTATTGTGCCCACCATGCGTTTTCACCTTAACAGAAGGGTAGTTTAGGAGGGCCTGTTTAATGATCAAACTATCCAACTCAGAGTCTCTCCCATAACTCTATTCCGTTGCGATGGTTGCTTTGATGAATGCCTCATGTGCCGCGGTATCCGAATCCAAACCCAAATTCAATTCATTCATTCCAGTACTGAGGATTGCCATGTGATTGTTAGGTGATTGTGTGTCTGACCGACACCATGCAACGTACCACCGCTAGCAGTGAAAGCAAAATCTTCAAAAATTGGAAGATGGAAAGGACGCAATTATTATATTTGGAATAAATTAGGCAGTGTTCTCATCAAGAATGGGAATGTTGTTGTGAAAAACAATAACGTCAGCCAGGTCACATCATATGGATACTCTAATCCCGAGTATTAATGAAATTTTATTCCGGCCCATTGCATCAGAGCTTCCAAATATAGAGATCGCCAAAAAAATTATGATATCTGGAAAAGGAATGCATAAATTATTCCAAGCCTCGAGAAGTCAAACCAAGCAGATCCTTGTCAGATAGCACATACAACTACTAAGTCCATCAGAATTTGTAAATGCCGCCAATATGACCCATCCCCCCTAATGACACTTTCTCATAAAGCACCTGGATTCAGAGAAAGCTCGAGAGAAACTCCCATAAATCTTCCTACCAACCGAAAGGACAAATGAATTACATCAGTCCAAAAACGGCGTCAGAATCCCCTGTTAACTTACTTCTTATACCATTTTAAAACAAATGAAATGCTTTAAATGGTTGCCACCACCTTTGTGATCCCAATATTATATTGAAATTGTCAAGGGAACTATCAGTCCACTGTCAGAAACCACCAAATCCTAAAAAAACTTTGAAAATATTGTATAGCCGTTAATGATTCCGGAAATTTGGTCACCAATAATTAGACGGAAAGATAACTCGCTGGAAAAACCAGTCCCTTGGGTATGCAAGCATCTATACGTGACAACAACAACAACATAGGCAGCCTGGGCATGTCCACCATCTAGAGCAGAATCGAAACCCAAAATTCTTACAAGGGCATGATATAATGAGAGTGTCTATCCACTTGCACCACAGTCTATACCATTTGTTGTTCCATGTAGGTATCTGATATTCTAATTATGACGAAGACTCCAGGATTCTTGGGGAGTGATAGCCAACACTACCTTCGTGTTCTACCATCCGATTTGTATCCATCATATAGAGCCAATAATAATGTATATGCAAAATATGCAAGAATGACAATTAAACACACCTCTAAACCCTCCGCATAGGTCATTGACATAGCAAAAAGTTTGAGATCTATATTGTCAAGCCTAAAAACCTTCAAAATAAAGTTAAGACTGAATAATGGGATCACATTAACAAATTGTTACCCACAACTCGGACCAAGTAGCAACATTCCCCAGCAAACATACAAACCTACGTTGATTTATCCAGTAGCATCATAGAAATGGATCTAAATGTCATGAGAATGTAATATCTCTTACCAAACCAGAGCTTATGCACACCTCTAGACCCTCTGTATAGTTCATTGACACAATAGAATGATTATAACTATATATTGTAAACCCTGGAAACCTTCAGAAGAAATTAAAACACTGACTAATGGGAACACATTAACAAAAATGTTACCCACAAACTCGGACCATGTAGTTACATTCCCCAGAAAGCTTCAGACCTACATTAATATACCCAGCATCATTGAAGAACTGCGCCTTACCTTAACCAAAACACACAGTAAGCTATCCTAGTTGCGAGACACTGTTTGCCAGCCATTGTTTGAATGAATTCATCTTCTATATTCTCTAATGCTTGGTTCTTCAATGGAGGAAACAACACAGACCCACAGAGGCGTCTATGCAGCGGCACATAACTTTTCTTACTGGATAGTAAGGGAAATAGAAGCATAGAAAAAAGCAATAGCGCTTTTCGACACTGACTAGAATTACACACTGATAAAATGTGGAAACTATGTAGAGCCTTAATCCCATAACTTTCACACATTAGTTATGTTATTTTTTTTGGAAAATGGTTTTATTGCTTTAATAAGTTGTAATTGAGCCGAGAGGCTTATTCTACAATCCAATATGAGTGGATGTGTAAGTTTGTCTGTC
The DNA here is from genome assembly GCA_034641835.2 of Pinus albicaulis. Lineage (NCBI taxonomy): Eukaryota > Viridiplantae > Streptophyta > Pinopsida > Pinales > Pinaceae > Pinus > Pinus albicaulis. The sequence goes on along the minus strand of CM076578.1, from coordinate 1,311,527,864 downwards.
CATCCTTGTTGAGCGAGAGACCCATTCTACAATCCAATATGAGTGGATGTGTCCATACTTGCCCCTTTAAAATAAAAATAAAATTTAAAAATTATGTTCTAAATAAGCTATAATAAAAAAAGTGAATATGTTGTAGAGTAATTAGAAGTAAAAAAATGTGTGAATGAGATATTTAAATTTTATACTTTTCAGAAATATTTCAACCATATATTTAAATAAACTATTTGAACATCTATGTTAACTAATTTATGTCGATATCAACTTCATATATATCTATATAGAAAAAAATTAAGTTTTTATGGTTAAATTTTTTATTTGGTTCTATATATACTCTATTTAGCATTAAAAATACAACTTAAACAATGAAAAATAACACATTGTATTCTGCACTCTAAAAAAGTTTTCACATGAAGAAATTTGATCATTCTCAACTAATTTTAAATCCGTACTTAAGATCGATCTATGGTTGCCATAAGATCTAATGGAAGTTAATAGAGAAACTATAATACCTATAATGGTGATAACATCCATTGGAAGTTAGTGAAACAACTATGTCACTTAGAAGATTTTGTAGAAAAACCTATCAAAGATCACCAAAAAAAAAAAAAAAGTTTATTTTGATTGAAATTACATTAAAACAATTATATCCATTAATAAATTTGTGACTCATTAATTTGTTGCATCTCAACTCATTAGATGTGTTCATGTCTTAGCATATCCCCTTTTCAACTATGCAAGGCAACCTCATCAATCTTGAGATATGTAAATGTATTAATTAGGTTGTGGAAACAAAATAACTTAAATGGGATATTTGAAGAAGATTTTGCTCATAATGTTTTGCATATAAAAAATACAAAGTACAACTTGACACTACAACTAATTATGCTTATTTCATGTGGATGATGCAACACAATTTAATCTTTAATCAATTTTTCTATCCATACATGAAGAAGAGGCGGAGGAGAAATTGAATGTTATTAAGGATATTTGAATCTAAAATTGTGATGTGACCATGGTCTTTTTCACTGAAAAAGAGCATTGTTCTGTCAAACATATTTGTAGTGGGACAACAGTCGGGTGTGATAGCATTCACATGGATCTCAAACAACCAATAGCTACATAGTATATTCCTCTTATGATAATCTAAAATCTTCTAAAGCCTTAGGAATTAGGCACTAGGAATTTATTAAGGTTTGTTTCATGTTTAAAACATGGATAATCTGCGTGTATATAAACCAAGGCTTCAATAAATTGGTCGCAGAAATGAGTTTGTTGTATGCCAATTAATGAACACACATTTGCAATCATCCCACATAAGAAATTGTATTGAAGCAAGTGACCAACAGTAGTTAAGGGTAGGTGTATGCTCATATAAAAATGCCATTCCAAACATTTATAACTAAAATTTTTTAAAATTTTCTATCATAAACCCTAAACATTTTTCAAAGAAGTGCATAGACAAGAGATTGAAATATCATAAAAAAATAGACAACAAAAAACATGGAAAAAAAAATGTTGATGAGCCACTTATTCACTCACAAACATTCCTTCTTTTGTCATTCCACAAAACATAGAGAAGAGAAACTATAATATTGCTATTTTATAAAGGAAGAAATATCAAATATGACATTCCATCAAAAAAAAATTGTATTCCTTCTGTCAATTATTTCCTAGGCCATGTTTTTATGAAAATTCAATTAGGGTACAAATTTATGGTATTTGCATTGGTTAGAGTCTTAATTGAAGGGATGTTGACTCCATCGAGAGAATTTACGAGGAATGAACATGGTAGGATCCTTAGAGATATCACAGGTAATATTAAACAACATATAACATTTAAATCAAATTATTTTTAATATTATTTGTATAGAGATTTGAAGAATGAACAAGTGGGAGATGATTAATGAGCTGGAGGTTGAGGACTGAGAAGATATGACAGAGTTTTTAGTGAAAGATTTGACATGGACAAAAGTAAAGGGAGACCAAAGTTGCAATTACTCCATATAGTCGATTTGAGGATTTTATAATTGGAAAGCAATTGAGAAAAAGTGCACCTACTCAATTTGTGGTTGAAATTCCATGAATTAAAAATGTGAAGGAGACAAAGAAAACAAATTTTACCACATACTTAGAATATGTAACTATGTGAATGTCGTTATATATATATATATATATATATATATATATATATATATATATATATATATATATATATATATATATATATATATATATATATATATATATATATATAATTCTTGATATATAAATATATGGTCTAAATCATGTAGCCACCTATGTCGGAGGAAGGAAGGCCGGTGCGCGTGGTGTTTGATGGCAGGATTTCGTCTTCCAGGCAATGATAGTGAGGTTGTTGGTTTTGATTATGAAACCAATAATAAATAATATCATTGGGTGGATGTGTGGTATTGGGTTAATCGTGCTTATGAACAAGCCGCTTTACTTCGTAGTGAATATCTTGTTCTTACAGGGTGGAGTGTTTTTTGCTGATCTCATCGAGTGTTTCTGTATGTGAATCCTGTATGATACTCTTTTATGATCTCATTGGGTATTCACTAGATGAGATTATCACTTTGTTCTTGTAGGATCATCCAATCATATTGGTTTTGATGTCCTGGGATTGGTGTAATAGTGGATAAGGGAGGGGATCTTTATGCTGGTGAATCCTATTGGGGGCACATGGCATGAAGAATATTTTTCGACATCTTTTATGTGTTTTTCAAAGGGAGATTATTTCGGAACAAATTCAGTCACAGGAATTTCCGAAGGAGTCAGGGTTTCTTCAGAATTGGTGGTATAATATCTGGAATAGATGGGTTGATTCATTCATTATATCACAACCTTGTAAGAGCTTTGGGATCCGTCTCTGTAGGAGATGGTGGGCTTTCCCAGGATGTCATTGTTGTTGTTGCTGCCAATTCTGAGAGCTATCTGGTTTTTTCCGATTAGTCGTTTCCATTTTTTCCGGCTATTTTTGAATTGGTTCCCACGGTATTGATTCATCGTGGTTAGTCTCTCAAAGCAATTTGACATTGGAGGCGGTATAGATTTATTGGCCCTGTCCTGAAAGGTGTTCACATTTATTGGTAGCATCGTTTAATGTGGACCTATTTATGATTCTTGGTGGATGACCGTTCTATGGATTTTTTTACTCCCATCAGGATTTCGATCTGAGTGTTTCTATTAATGAGATGTGGTAAGTAGTCGTTGTAGTCCTTGGTTTGGAGATCCTCCATATCCATCTAATATGATTCTCCACTTTAATATTTGGTAGAATTTGATTTCCGGATGATATCCTCCTGAATTTTCTGTACTTGCATTGGCTCTCTGGATTATCGCTATTCGGGCATTGTGAGGTATCATAGGTTGGCCTATTCATTGCCTTATAGGGCATCACAAGGATCGCTCTACTTTCCCGAATTCATATTTAATAATCTTCTGCAGCTGTCTGACATCCTGTGTCAGATCACTGGATCTATGATCAGATTGCCGTAATTATTATTCCGATGCTCCCAGAACTCATGATGGACCCTGGTAATTCTGATAACCCAATTTTTGTTGTATCGGGTAAGAATAAGGAACTGGAAGTCAATGAGCACATAATTCTACAGGGTATCTCAATCCCATCCGATTCTGAAACAAAGGGGCATGCCGTTCATGGTAGAAAGAAGAAGGGTGGCAGGCGTAAGAAATTGAAAGCAATATATAAACACAACATGGATATTAAGGAAGTATTTCTAGATGTGGAGGATCTCAGTGTTAGGGTGGTGAGTTTACAGAAGAGAGCGGTCATTGGAAGATGGGTATTCCCGGATAACAATGATTTTGATTCATCATCCTGGATCAGTAAAATGTGGAAGCCGATTATAGGATATATTCCTAAATTTAGTAACCTCATTAACGGATGGTTCTGCGTGCATTTTATGGATGAAAATGACGTATTCAAGATAATCAGTAGGACCTGGGTTCGTGGGAGGAGTTTTATGCAGCTCGTTCCTTGGTTTCTCGGTTTTAATCTTGTCATGGATGCTCCCCATAGTAAGGTGGTATGGGTGAAATTGCCTGGTCTTGCTCTCGAATTTTGGACGCTTAAGGCTCTGGGTGCTATTGGGGATACTATTGGCAGCACTAAGTACATTGACCCCAGTATTTTGGGCGCTGGGGATAAGAGAATTGCTTGGATTCTTGTGGAAGTTGACTATTTGGGGGGATTTCCTGGAGATATAGACTTGGTATGGGGTGACAGACGACATAGGCAGCGCGTGGATTTTTGGAGCATTCCATTTTGTTGTCTAATTTTCCATCGAACTGGACACTTGCGAGAGAATTGTCCTTTTCGCTCGCGATTGGACCGCCCAGGAGGAGCAAAGGCTGGCGCCGCTGTGGGTCATTTTAACCGAGTATCTGCTTTCTCTTCTAAGGAACTTCATTCAGGTAACTCTGAGTCACCATCCTTTAATGATGATGCATATCTTACTGCAGTTGATAAACTCTGTTGGAATACTAAAGAGTCGGAGAATGAACTTCTGGGGTCTAATCACAATAGAGGGTCTCTTCATAACTTGAGGGTTTTGGAACTGGAGTCCAACTTTCTATCCTCTGACAACAATATCTCTTTAGTATCAATTGGGTTGGGGAAAGACAGACCCTCTCAATCTATCACTGATTTTTCCAATGAAATTCCCGTGTCTGATCATACTATTGTTCATAGCCCTGATAGTACTCCCATTCGCACACATTGCATACCATTGGACAAGGGTAAGTCTGTTGTCGATACAAATATCCATATTTTTTCCAACCCCTCCACAGGTGAGCCCTCTGGATACCTTAGGAATGAATCGACTGCTGTCCACCTGTCACGAGACATACATACAGAACATGTTGACCCAGTGGTTTTCCCGGAGTCTCCTAGGAACACTGTGGGAAGTGATCTAGAGTCAATCTTTGCTAATCCTAATTTAGATTTAGCCGCTCTTACTGTTTTCGACAAACCCCCATTAACAACTGAAAAGAGATCCTCGCCGCACCCTTCCAATCAGAATCCTATAGATAGAAGTCATAAGGTGGCCAATAAACCCACAAGGAGTAAGTTTAGGGCTATCTCGCTGTTTGCTAAAAATGAGGACAATCTAACTGACATTCCTATTATGGCCAGTGAAGGGACATGGGACTCCACCAGGGCGCTTAGAGCACGCAACCCTGTGTTGGAATCGCCATGACCTATATCCTTTCTTTGAATATTAGGGGTCTGGGAAATGCCTCTAAAGCTCATTGCCTGCGGGAATTGCTATATTCTGAAAACCCTGTCATCTTTCTGGGTCAAGAGACTATGTGTCGTCGGGAGAAAGCTATCAAGTAATTTTTGAATATTAAGCAAGGATGGAAGGCGGCTGCAGTGAATTCGACTAGACTGTCCGGGGGTCTGATCGCCATTTGGGATCCTTATCAGGCATCTTTTAATGCCTACAGTTTTTTTGGGGGAATTTTACTTGAAGGTAATTTCACGGGAAAATCTGAATCTTTTTATTTAATTAATATTTACGCCCCATACTGTAATCGACTTGCTTTCTGGCAAAGGATGTTGGCATCTAATATTCTGTCACTGCCGAACTTGATTCTGATGGGGGATCTTAATGCTACCCTTCAAGCTGATGAAGTATGGGGTCTTTCGACCAAATTGGACCCTCTGGCTTCATTTCTTTCAGATATGTTTCTTGGTCTGCATATGGTGGATATCCGCCCACTACCTCTGTTACCCACTTGGACTAATAAACGGGTGGAAGATGCTTTTGTAGGTAAACGATTGGACCATGCCTTAGTGAAGGTAAATCTTGTGGATAAGTGGGGAATGCCCTGCTCTGTTGTCATAGTATCAGACATTTCTGACCATATGCCTATAAAACTGGCATGGAACATTGAGTCAGAAATGAAGGGAAGACCATATAAGTTCAACCGTGTTTGGCTCGAGGACGAAGAATATACAAATATGGTTAAGTCTCTGTGGCAGAATACAAGGGTTGATGATATTCCTCAGGTCTGGGACCGTTTCCACCATAAGCTACAGGTGATTAAAAAAAAGACCAAGGCCTGGGAAATTGCAAAGAAAAGGACACTCAATGAAGAATTACTTGAGATTAACAATCAGATGGCGCAGATGTATGCATCTTTCACAGATTCTAATCCGCTGGATGCCTCTATGGAGGTCATGGCCCAACTTAGCTGCAGAAAGAGGGAGATCCTGCGAATTGAAGAGGTCTCCTGGAGACTTATAAGTAGGAATGCATGGTTAAAGGAGGGCGACCTCAATACAATTTTTTTTCATAAATTAGCCAATGACAGACGCAATCGGAACACAATCTGGAGGATTAAAAGACCAGACAACAGTTTTTCACAATCTACTTCGGAGATTCAGAAGGAAGATTATTCCTACTTCTCATATTTTTACAAAAAAGATAGGTCTATATGTGTTGAGAATCAAACATGGGTCCTGGATCACATTGAAAGATATTTTGAAATGGAGGACATTGGGGTGATTGATAAAATCATTGACAGAGAGGAGGTTCTTGGGGTTCTTAAATCTTCCCTCATGATAAGTGCCCTGGGCCGGACGGATGGCCTGCTGAGTTCTTTATTCACTTTTTTGATCTCTTGGGTGGAGAGCTCACTGAATTAATGGAGGTATTCAGAATTAGGGGACATATTCCGGCAAATCTCAACTCGAATTTCATTGCTCTTATACCAAAAGTTTCAGATCCCCAAAATTTTACAGATTTTAGACCTATATCTTTATGTAACCTTATCTATAAGGTTACCTCTAAGATCATAACAAATTGCATAAAGGGTTGCTTGTCCAGGCACATCTCGAAGGAGCAGTATGGTTTTCTTGAAGGGTGATCAATACATGATGCGATCGCCATAGCACAAGAGGTTCTACACTCGATGCACTCGGGAAAAAAGGAGGCACTGATGATGAAAGTGGATCTTCATAAGGCATACGATTCGGTGGACTGGTCCTTCATACAAATTATTTTGCTCAAAATTGGCCTTCCAATCCATATTATTTGCTGGATCATGTCTTGTATATCTACACTCCGATATGCAATAATTGTGAACGGTTTGCCGTCCAATTTTTTTGAAGCCAGTTGTGGTCCACGTCAAGGATGTGCTCTTTCGCCATTGGTTTTCATTCTGGTAATGGATGGATTTAGTAAGATCATTCACAGAGCTGAACAAAGGGGTATACTAAAGGGATTTGGTTTTTCACAAGTCGTATCCATGACTCATTCTCTTTTTGTGGATGATCTATTAATCTTTGGTTACCTCATAAGAAATTACTGGTTCTACATTCACATTATTTTCTTGCGTTTTGAAACTGCTACTGGTTTGAGTATTAACAAAAGCAAGTATTTTCTTATTTATGATTTTGGAGATTTACAGGAGATTCAGTTCATAGCAGAGTTCCTGGGGGTGGAATACAGATTGGCTTCTTCTGGTTTCAAATATCTGGGATATACAATCAAACCATGTGGCTATAGAATCAATGATTGGCTCTGGTTGGTGGATAATTTTAGATCCCGCATTGGCAGGTGGACACATCGCTGACTCTCTATGGGGGAGCGTCTGATTATGATTCAAGAAGTTCTGTCTCAAATGTTGGTTTACTGGGGACATCTCCACTATATTCCTGAGGCTATCATTAAAAAGATTAATCATATCATTTCCAAATTCCTATGGGGCAGGTTAATATGGAATCTAAATACCACCTCTGCAGTCTCGATGCTCTGTGTTGGCCAAAGGACATGGACGGCTGGGGCATTTTGAACGCTCGTGTTTTTAACTCTGCTCTCCTTATGAAATCTTTTTGGAGAGCCATCACTGGTTCTAGAATTTGGACAACCATCATTCGATCCAAATACCTCGATGGGGACATATTATTTAGACTCAGTTTTCATGATATCTCTTTCCCACAGAGTATATCAGCAATTTGGGCCAGCTTCAAAAAGGTCCTGAAATACTATGATAATCGGCTATATTGGCAATTTCAGGATGGCGGTCGCATTCCAATCGGCTTCAAGAGTATTGTATATCTTCAAAACTGTCAAGGGCCATCTATACGATTGGTACATTCTCTCGCTCACAAAGGTATACATCTACTATCCCAGGTTATTCATCAATGGTCTTTTGCTGCCCCTATATTTAAAAGTGCTATACACCTGGGTCTGACTGGGGAGGTTGCTGTCAAATGGGAATCGTTTCGGGATGAGCTCAGAGGAGCTAGATTTTGTTACGCTCCTGGTGGTGATCTTATTAGATGGAATGGGCCCCTTAAGAATAATATGATTATTGTTAAGGAAATTTACCGTGGTATCATATCCAGCACATTGGGAGTGGTCTCCCGGGAATTCTTCCCATTCTGGGTATGGAAAATTCCAACGAAGATTACTATTTTTGCGTGGTTAGTTTGGAGGGGGAAAGTCCTAACATGGGATAACTTAAAGAAACGAGGACATCTGGGACCTGGTAGATGTGTCGTATGCTGTTGTGCGGATGAAACCATTTTCCACTTATTTTTCACCTGCCCAGTCATTCGGCGCTTATGGCGATTATTCAGTGTATATTGTATGGATCCCCATTGGAACCCTGAGGGATTCCTATCTGCGGCTATTGATTGGGGAAAACTGAATACAAATTTTAATGTGCTTCCATTCTTTCTCATCTGGGAGGTCTGGTTGGCTAGAAATCGTTTGATTTTCGAAGGGATTCCCTTCCAGCTGCACAAGGTATATGAGACCATTATCAGGTGGATTGCTGAACAACCACAATAGGTGGAGGTGGTGGTCGACTTTTCTCGCTGCATTAGACCACGCGTTATCGTGATCCCAACAATCTTTTTTGATGGGGCTTCAGTGGGGGATATTACAGGGTGTGGTGCATGGATAAAACTGTCTTCCAGTGTATGCATACATATCTTTTGGAATGGTGGTCCCGGAACAAATAACAAGGAAGAGATAATGGCTCTATGGGGTGGCCTATGGGTGGCATCAGAACTCTCTATTCAGAATGCTAACATATATGGGGATTCGAAGCTGTTCATTGGATGGATCACAAACAAATTTGCCCTATTATCTCCACAACTACAAGGCTGGAAGGATCGAACACAGAGATTATGGAGAAGGATGAATTGTCTGCCAATCAGTCATATATACAGAGAAAATAACACATGAGATGATGGATTATCAAAAAAGGGTCTCTTGGCTGAATTTGGGAATATGCAGGTATCATGCTACAGGGATGGCATTTTGATACAAGAATCCACTATTCCCATTCCGTGATATCTTGCTCTGCTAATCATCTATCTGTGCTTTTGTCTTTTTGATTTTCTTATGATTATCTCCCTACTTTGACTAATCTTTTTTTCGGTCCACAATATGACTTTATATGGAGGTGTACTATGAAGCATATATGCTGTTCACCCGTCCTTCAAGCATTTCAAGTGTTTCAGCTGTTGATCGAACATGGGAGCCGGATCTTCCCCAAACAAGAGAATCTGTAAATCAACGTTATCTGGTGCCAAATTTTTTTTCTGGATAATCCTTTTTTATCCTTTTTTATCAAGCGAGCCTGATTCTCTTTTAAGATTGCAGGGATTTTGGGATTTTAACAGGAAAGTATTTCTACTATCAAGCAAGCCTGACAATATTATCAAGCGAGCCGGAATACCACATGTCAAGCGAGCATGATAATATTAACAAGTGAGCCTGCTCTTAAATACAAGCGAGTCTGATCATCAATTATTACATCTCATATCGACTGGCAGCTCCTGCGTACTTTTTGCTGACTTTTCTGTCTAACCGTTATAGATAATCCTCTTCTCATATTTCGGCTATTGTTATTATCTAAGGTACTAGATGAACATTATCCTTAAGCTGTACATCTATAGTTTATGTGTATCTTTACAGAAATACATAGCGTCATTTGGATGGGGTTGATTAATTTCCCCCTGATTGAAATGCCAGTCATACTCTAACTTGCTTATTCATTTCATGAATCTGCAGTTTACAGTTTGACTTTGCAATGCAAATTTTCTCATTGATTTTGTTCAAATGAGAATGTATTTTGAATATGCACTGGTATATCTAATATATGCAGCATTTTTTTCTTCTGAAAAAGTAAGTAATGTTTATGAACTTGAATTTATAAAGAAAAAACTTCTATGTCAAAATATTAAAGTTGGTTTCCAATGTCACTTCATTATTTCTCATAGACCAAATAAAAACCAAATAATGTTGTTCTAATATGTTATGGTCATAGGTTTCATAGCCAAATTTATTTTACATATCCTTTAATTTTCAGTTTTTGAGAAATTGAGCCTGGTTGTCATAGCCTCAAAGGTCATTGTCCGGCATCATTGAATTTATGCTATGAAGTATTAATTGAAATTTGTGAAAAAAGTGTCAATCAATGGGAGTCATGAGGTCGGTCACACATTTTCATAAAGTCGGTCACTCGTTATTAATGAGAAGCTAAGCAAGTGCTAAGGACAATCAATCAAATTGACAAGTTGGTTGTTTTAATGACTGCGCTGGAGGACAAATTTTATATGGACTTTGAAACAATTTACTGTTCACCCATGTGAATTGTGACTAATCAGAGCACACATCATCAATACAGGAAACCACAGATTGATCCCCAACTATCAATTGAGAAGAAACAAGGTTGTCCTCACTGTAGAAAATATGTTGGGCAACAGTGCTACTTAGACTATTCACTGCACAGTGTTGTGTAACCGCTGCTCAATGATCCTAATGATCCTCTGGCACCTGCAAAACATTAATACGGGTCAGAATCTCGCCTTCACCTAAGTGTGAGACTATAATGATCATAGAGTTTTAACCCACATGGGACTTCATATTTAAATATTAAGCTTGGTGGATGTATTAGTGTTGTTAGATAAGAATATTCATATTATAAACTGGGCCAATGTTAATATGGCACAAAGAAGTACTAGGAAGGTCGTAGTTGGTTTAGGATTTTTGTAGGCTTTCCTGGTTATTCTTCAAAAGATGTCATGTGAAAATGTTATATTGATTGGGAAAAGCATGCCCTTTTCGTTTGATGACAAAGAGGAAAGCTTTGTTCTAGCAATGAAAGCATCTTGAAACTGTGAGATACTCCAAGTAGTAGAGCCATCTAATGCATGCTCATGGCTTTCAAACAAAGATGTGTGAAAGAGGTAATTGCAGCTTTGAGACAAAAGTTGAAATTTCACAAGATGCTGGCTTCAAAGCATCTATTAGCAGTAAGTTGGTTACAATGAGTGGAGTTTCCAATGGAATTGCAATATACGCAGTTTTTGTCTCTGAGGCAGCAGGTCATGTCGTTTTAAAATATGCTGGAGATTCAAGTATGGAATGTTGGATTATTCCTTCCCTAAAGAACACATCATGGTCAAAAATGGTAATTTCTTTGGCCTCATTGGTTGTCATGGTTACTGCAAGATCATCCATTGCAGAAATCAACGAAGCAGAACAATATTCTAGTACAAGTTTATATATAAACACTGTCAAGCATTCATTAGATCTCAACCTTGGTCTAGGTGCTTCGCATCGGTAGCATGTTAGTTACATCTGGAGCATCATCTGTGGGAACTTCATACAGGGAAGGTATAATGAATATGAAAGTGATATGGAAGACCCGATAATATCTGAAGATGAAAGAGGATTTTTGGATATGTCTAATGAAGATCGTCAAGGAGGTGATGCAGGGAGAAAGTGACTTCCCACCAAAAAAAAGATGACTTATGGAGATGGATATTCAACAAGTAGTGAAATTTTCAAATGCAAATTTCTTTCTGGAAATAGGCCAGAGTTTCCTAATGAAACCGAGAGTGAAATGCTATCATGTCATAGTCGTAAACCATCACATGATAGCATCAGGAGCGAGAGTAGTTCTGTTAGAGGAAGTGAAATATCAAATGTGGGCACAGTGAGTTCGTTTATTGATGGTCTTGCCTCATTTCATGGAGGCATGGAACATGGAATAGATAATTTGGGTAGCATTGATTCACATTTTCCGAAGGACGTTCGAGCAGTCTTGCCTTTGCATGAACATGGGAAAATGAAGAGAGTGTTGATTAATTTGCAGCGACTTTATCACAGCCAAAAATGATATGTAAGATCTTATTGCAAGGCTGAATAAGGAAATAGCTGCAAAATGATTTATGATGACTAAGGTGTTTTCCTATTTTTGCATCAATAAATATCAAACATGACATTCCATCATATCTAGGCCTATTCATAAACCAGAGAAACACTACAGCAAGCTGTCTTACTGGAACGAGATCAGGTTACCCAGCTTCAATGGGACCTTGAAGAGCTCCGTAGGAAGGTCTTTGAGACAAAACAGACTTACAAATTGGAGCAGGATTCGAAGGTCCACGCTGAGGTAGGAATGCAACAAAAAAATTCAAAACAGGAGAGATTAGAACACGAGGTTCTTGAATTGAGGGGAAAACGTTAGAATCTGCAGCTGGATTGTGATAACAAAAACTAAACAGAAGTTAGAAATGAAAGTTCTAGCAAAGGAGTTGAAGATGCTAAGGAAGTTTCAACTAGAGCTCAAATGAGAGCTACAACTTGCAGCGAACGAAAAATCAGAATTAGAAGCCATGCTTCAAAAAGAAAGACAAAGCAAGAGCAAGGAAGTGTTGCAAGAGCTAAGCATGTTGCACACAGGTGGTATGGATTTTTTTTGGTTTCCAGTTGCCATATAATGGATGGAGGTATCGATTGCCTATTCAGATATCTACTTGGCTCCCATTCATCAGCCAGTTCTGTTGTGACCACAGAGGAAAACATGCCAACATGGAGTTGTTGCCTAGTTGCTGTGCATCACAACTTAAAGTGTTCTTTCCATGTTCAGCTTCATTCCATGTTTTTTTGGATGTAAGGATAAGATATTTGAGATAGGATGATCATCTAGAGAGATTAAATAGATAGGCATAAAGTGGTTCTTATGTTTTTTCCTAAAGAGACAGAGATTAGGATTTTTTTTTTAATGTTTTATGCCAAAAAAATAGTATGTTTCTCAATTTTTGTGTGATTCGATCCTCTGGATTGATTGAAGAGATACAATGTAGCTGGTCATGAGATATTTTATGATGTAATTCTATTTCATATGATAAGAACAATGAATTAGGTTGTTGTTGGTTGATTGATTTAACTAGGCCTGGTGTATGTGTTTTATCTTTTGGAATAAAAAACTCATAGCAAGCTCGTGCCTATGTTTTTAGAGATTCACGTGGTGTGTGGTTTCAATTTTGGGTTTTTTCCTTTTGTTAATTTGATATCTATTTTTGAAACTGTTGTCTTGAATTCATCCTTAGATGCTTAGGATAATTGTGGATCTCATATATGATGGAATTCTTCATTGCTTTGTCATGGTTCTTTTGAATATTTGAGCATTAGTTTATGTAGAAGAATTCATAATCATATGCTTTGTTGCATTTGACTGGATCTTTTTATTTTGCCTTCATTCTTCATTACACTACAATCGATAATTGACTTGGTATATGTGCCTACCTTGCCTCTGTTAGCTAGATGGCTCATGCATTCCCTGAAATTCTATAATCTCATATTTCAGTGGCCCTTTCTCTGAACAATATTCATTAAATCTGATGTCATCTACGTTCCGAGCTCAATAACCAGTCTAAAATCCATATCCTATCATTCTTTGATTGATAATTGATCCATCGAGAGATCCCTTTCCAAGGTTAGGGGGATTAGACCTTAACCTATTAGCAGATTGTGGTTACCTCTGTAGCCATTTTCTCAGCCTGAAGGGATTTACGAAGTTATAACATAGTGGCGTTATTGTTGAATCATTCACCGGGCGACCCCATTGTCAGAGAATCCATATTACAAAACACCCATGGTGACTCCACTATCTAAAGAATTCAATGTTTAATTCAGTTGCTTGTCGGATAGGATGACAGGGTATGTGGCAGACCCTATCTCTATTAAAGGTTTCAAAGAATACTGGGATCATTTTGATGATGATAAATTTGATGAGGCTTTCTCTAATTTCTTATCTATTTATTTAAAGTCATGCAAACGTAGCTCTAAAGCTAGGATAACCTTTTAGAAGAGTTTGTTGACAAAATAGAGAAAGATATTCAAGATTTAGAAGTCCAAATTAAGTTCCACAATTTGAAATGTTAAAATAAGTCCTTTAGGAACCTTTGACAGCCGAAACAAGAAATGGTAGTGATGCCCTTTCATATTGAGAATGAGGAGTGTTTTGAGAGTGGATTTTATAACTAGCAGCTAAAACTGTATGATGGAGAAGAGAGAAAATTGTACTACCCAAGAATAATCTATATACAGAAAGCGTTGGGGATAAACAAACAAATTATATATTTCATGATCCAGTAGCCATCTATATGGGGGAATTTTTGCATACACAATTCCAATATTGTTTCTATTGTAAAGACCAAGCCTACAATCATTATTCATTGCCCTTACTATTTCTAGTTTTGATTCTTCTTAAACACAATCAAGGAGGTGAGGTATTGGATCAACGTTTTGATTGGTTATATTGGAGGTTTCATGTTGCTTGAAATCAAGAATTTTCTTTTTAGATATTAGGGTCGATTGTATGTACACAAATAAGCTCAATGCTTTGAGAATATTTTTGAAGAGTGTGCCAACTTCTAGCAGTTTCTTTCAGCAGTTTCATATTATTGTTCATATTTGTAGGTGTGGGTGGTTATCATCAGGATGTGAAGCCCGAAATGAAGGCCCTGAGGTTCTGATGATCTACTTCCACAAGTAAGTTCAGTCACCTAGTAGATAAATTTTCATTCTATCAGTCATATTTTCACTGTTTAGTTGACTCCATTGCCCAATGGTCTAATTAGGCTACTAGTCTATGATTTTTGTTCTTGGCACCTTGCTCAGAGGCTTCCATCCACATAGGAGCCAATGTAAGGGTCATAGGTTTTCATCTTCAAATGTATTTTCCATATCCTTTAACAGATTTTGAGGAGTTGAGCATATGACTAGTGTTGTTTTCATAGCCTCAAAGGTCATTGTCTGAAATAATTGAATTTTACCATGAAGGGTCCATTGAAATTTGTGAAAAATTCTCAATCAGTGGGAGTCATGAGGTCACACATGTTCATAAAGTCAGTTAGTGTTAACAAGAATTCAAGAAAGCGCTAAAGGCAATCAATCAAATTGACAAGCTGGTTGTTTTAATGACTGCACTGGAGGACACATTTCAAAGGTTCAATTCAAATTTTATACCAAATTTGAAACAATTTACTGTTCACCCATGTGAATTGCGTCTAATCATATTACACACCATCAATACAGGAGACCACAGATCAATCACCAGCTAACAATTGATAAGAAACAAGGTTTTCCTCACCGTAGAAAATATGTTGTGTAATAGTTCTACTGAGATTGTTCGCTCCACAATGTTGTGCAACCATTGCACAAATATCCTCAAACACCTTGCAAAACATTAATACGGGTAAGAATTTTTCCTTCACCTAAGTCTAAGAATAACCACATATCTTCTGAGAGATAAGCTACTGTCTCCCGAGCTATTTTATTTTCCATTCTGTCTGTAATAATTTTTTCAGTATTTTGATATTAATGAAAGGAAGTGTTATTCCTACTACATCTCCACGTTGGTGTTAATTTATATATTTTATTGTGTTCCTTCATAAGTCTAGATTAGTGGTATCAAAGTGATCTACTTTTTTTCAATATTTCTTTGCATATCCCCAATGAGTTTATGGTATAAGGAGTTAGGGGTCGATATGGTTGAACCTTTGCAAGATTAGCCTCGCAAACCCCAACGGCCTCCCATGATGGATGAAAAGAAAGATGAGGGAGCAGGATATCCTTCCAAAATATTGCTCGAGGAGATCCTCGAGAAAAAAAGGAATGTGATTATAGATAACTTTAATGACTACCCACCAGTGGCACACCTTCATCCATCAGACACTCTGAAAGCGCCACTCATTTTAAGGTACAAGTAAACTTTGACATTCCCATATTTGAGGGCCAAATAGATGTAGATGCCGTAGATAGATGGATGAATATATTATAAGGATATTTCTTAGTTCATGAATTTTCTAATCGGGAAAATATTACTTTTGCACTTCTCAAAGCTACCCCCCATGTCAAGGACTGGTGGGAAAACTAGTGTGAACAAAAGGATGAGAGGGAAACATCCCTGATCTCAGCCATACCCACTTGAAATTATTTCTGAGAAGCCATCAAGGGAATAATGTTATCCTGTGGGGAGCTATGAGGACAAGTACATACAGTGGACTACACTGCGTAAAAAAAAGGATCAAGATGTGCATGAACTGATGAATCTATTCCATACCCTTCGCACAAAGTTGGGTATCAAAGATTCAGAAAAACATTTGGTGTTGCAATATCACAGTTGTCTGCATAGATACATTCAGGAGGAAATGGAGCTCCTCAACATCTCCTCGCTTGGTGCATCATACCGGTATGTGTCCAAGATTGAGAAGAAATTGAAGCAAAATAAGTGAGACTTTGGATCTGCAAATTAGAAGCAAGGGAAAGGCGCCCCCAAACTTTAGAACAAAGGACAAAGCCAAGGAGGGGTGGCCCAGGACTACTCGCTAAAGACACAAACGAAGAAAAAAACTGCAAAGCCAAAGAAGGACACAGGAAAGTGGTGTGAGTTCCGTAAGAGCTCCACTCACAACACAAGTGAGTGTCGAGCCAAGCAGTCACTGGTAGCCGAGCTGAAGGATTCTAAATCAAATTCATGTTCCAACTCTGATTCGGAACCTAACAAGGGGAATTACAAAGGGAAGCAGATTATCGATGCAGAGTGCAACGTCACCGTTGCCACCACCAAGATCCAGAAGGAGAGGACCCCAAGATCTAAAAAATTGAAATGGATCTTGGGGGGGAGGCCCCCAAGATCTGAAAAATTGAAATTTCAGAAAAATAGAAGAGAACACAAGTAAATGAAACCACAAAGAAACTTCTTTTATTAAAACAAATAATAATTGTAAAAGCTACATTGTGGCAAACAACCTGTCCTTTTACAAGATGTGACTTGTTAATTATAGTCGTTTATAGTTACAACACCATGGGTAAATTCCATTGGTGGTTTAATACCATGGGTGAATGAATACCATAGGTAGATGTCACTTATAATACCATGGGTAGATACATACCATGGGTGGATTCCACTAACAATACCATGGGTAGATTCCATGGGTGGATGAATACCATGGGTGAATGAATACCATGGGTAAATGCCACTTTCCATTCAGATCATTCCTCCCTCATTAGAAAGAAATGGTCCCCATTACATGAAGTTCCCTCCTAAGAATCCTTTGTTGAATATGAATAACCACTGAAGAGAAAGGTTTTGTATGTTTAACCCATAACCGTTATGAATGAATATCTGAGGATATAGATACCCTTTAATGCTTGTGACCAACTGTGATACTAACATCGTGAAACCTAGAAAATGGACTTCTATGAAGTGTGGGTTTGTGAATGACCCATAACCATGAAAAATGAAGCTTCAAGGATAGAGATACCCTATATTTATTGTGACCAACTATGATAATAACAATGTACGGTCTAGAAAATAGACTTCGATGACAAGGATTTCTTGCGGTTGACCCATAACCGTGATGTTGCTTGTTGATGAAGTAGCAGGTGCCTACATAGCCTGGGGTGGGAGGGAACGTCTCCAAAGAACCCAAGCCAAATTCTTCTATGCTGAAACTGATGAATGTGAAGTAGGTTCCTACTAAATAGGGGTGGGAGGGGACATCTCTAGAGGGAACTCGCTTTGAATGTTGCTCCAGATATAAAAACTAGTTTAAAATGGGCATAACTTGGTTAATATAACTCAAAATCATTATTATAACCTATTTTTGAAAATA
Source organism: Pinus albicaulis (assembly GCA_034641835.2). Taxonomy (NCBI): domain Eukaryota; kingdom Viridiplantae; phylum Streptophyta; class Pinopsida; order Pinales; family Pinaceae; genus Pinus; species Pinus albicaulis. The sequence continues at coordinate 1,311,509,887 of CM076578.1, read as the reverse complement.
GAATGATCAATTTTCATCTTTCCAGGTGATTGAAAACCCTTTCTAGACACTCTGAAAGCTCATATTCGTGCTACATATGTCACGTCGTCATAAAATTTCTGAAAAAAATAGTTGATTTTAAACCAGCAATATCTCCCTCATCCGAACTCTGATTCGACCAATTATTTTTTTGAAATTTGGTGATTTCTCAAGAGGATCTTAGATATGCAATCAAAATTTTTTAAATTCTTCATAAAAATGGAAAACATTTTAGGATAACCTCCATCCACAAATTGTCGTGAGAAACGTTTATGCAACATAGCTAATTTTAAATCAATTATATCTCCCTCCTCTGGACTCTAATTCGGTCAATTATTTTTTTGAATTTGGGTACTGTTTCAAAAGGAATACAGATATGTTATTTTTTTTGGTAAATTGTGCACCAAAATTTTCATATATGATCTACAAACTCACCACCCAAAAAATTTCTGCAAAAAAAAAAAAAATGAAAAAAAAAATCCACCAAAGAAATTTCTTTGTAGAGGTCATAGCATGCGCATGAAGTTTGTCGAATATTGATGAAAATCTTTGAAAATTAAATATGGATCAAAACCTCATTCCCATGGAGTTGTAACATGAATCTGATACCATTGATCCAGATCTTGGGGAGAGGACCCCAATATCTAAAAAAATGAAATGGATCTGGGGGAGGCCCCCAAGATCTGAAAAATTGAAATGCCAGAAAAAAATAATCGAACACGTAGTAAAAAAAACCAAAAAGAAACTTATTTTATTAAAAAAAAAAAAAATTGTAAAAGCTACGTTGTGTCGAATAATTTTCTCTTTTACAAGATGTGACTTGTTACTTATAGTCTTTTTTAGTTACAATACTACGAGAAAATTCCATGGGTGGGTAAATACCATGGGTGAATTAATACCATGGGTAGATGCAACTTACAATACCATAGGTAGATAAATACCATGGGTGGATGCCACTTACAATACTATGGGTAGATTCCATGAGTGGATGAATACCATGGGTAAATGCCACTTTCCATTCAGATGAGTAATGGTTATCAAGTTTTAACCCACATGGAACTTCATATTCAAATATTAAACTTGGTGGACGTATGATTGTTTTTAGATAAGAATATCCATATTATAAACTGGGCCAATTCATCTTAATATGGCACAAAGAAGTACTAGGAAGGTCGTAGTTGGTTTGGGCTTTTTGTGCGCTCCCCTTGTTATTCTTCTAAATATTTCATGTGAAAATATTATCTTGATCAGGAAAAACATGTAATTTTCATTCGATGACAAAGAGGCAAGTTTTGTTCTAGTAATGAAAGGATCAAGAACCTGTAGGATACTCCAAGTAGAAGAACCATCTGATGCATGTTCACGACTTTCAAACAAAGATGTGTCAGGAGAAGGTGAAAACTCACCATTTGTATTGATTAAAATAGGTAATTTCAACTTTGAGAAAAATCATTCAAATTTCACAAGATGTTGGCTTTAAAGCAACTACTATCTATAATAATGAAGATAAAAGTGACATGGTTACAATGACTGGATTTTCCAATGGAATTGCAATATATGTAGTTTTTGTCTCTGACAGAGCAGATCATGTCTTTTTAAAATATGTTGGAGATTCAATTATGGAATGTTGGCTTATTCCTTCCCTCAAGAACAAAGCATCGTAAAAAATGGTAATGTCTTTGGCCTCATTGGTTGCTACAATATCAGCCATTGCAGAAATCAATGAATTAGAGTAATATTATAGTATAATTTTATAAATAAACAATGTCAAGCCTTCATTATATATCAACCTTGGTTTAGGTGCTTCACATCTTCCTGGTAGCATGCTATTTATATCTAGAGCACCATATTCTGTTGCAGACTATGGAAGTGATAATGTCTATGAATCATCAGAACTAAGAAATCCAAGATAGCGAAGGTATAATGAATATGAAATTGATATGGAAGACCCAACAATATCTAAATATAAACAAGGTTTTTTGGATATGTCTGATGAATATCGTCAAGGAGGTGTCGCATGGTGAAAGAAACTTCCCACCAAAAAACATATGACTTCTAGAGATGGAGATTCAATAAGTAGTGAAATAATCAAATGCAAAGTTCTTTCTAGAAACAAGTCAGAGTTTACAAATGAAAGAGAGAATGAAATTTTATCTTGTCATAGTCATAAACCATCACATGATAACATCGTGAGTGAGACTAGTTCTGTTAGAGGAAGTGAAATATAAAATTTGGGAACTGTTAACTCGTTTATTGATGGTCTTGCCTCATTTCATGGAGCCATGGAACATGGAATAGATAATTTGGATAGCATTGATTCACATTTTCTGAAGGATGTTTGGGCAGATTTTCCTTTTCATGAACGTGGGAAAATGCAGAGAGTGTTGATTGCTCTGTAGTGACGTTTTATCACAACCAAAACTGATATGGAATATATTATTGCAAGGATGAATAAGGAAATATCTTCAAAATAATTTATCTTGACCAAGGTTAAAGACCTTGAGGGTGAGCTTCAAAATTCTTGGCTTAGAAGAATGGAAACACTACAACAAGTTGTCTTACTTGAATGAGAGAAAGTTACCCAGATTCAATGGGACCTGGAAGAGCTCCATAGGAAGGTCTTTGAGACAGAGAAAAGTTACAAATTGGAGCAAGCTGCGAAGGTCCATGCTGAGGCTGAAATGTAACAAGCATAGTCAAACAGGGAGAGATTAGAACATAATGTTCTTGAACTTAGGGAAAAACTTTAGAATCTGTAGTTGGATCATGATAACATAGAAGTTAAAAAGAAGGCAAAGATGAAAGAGCTATAAAAAGAGTTGAAGATGCTAAGGAAGTTTCAACTAGAGCTCAAACAAGAGATAGAGCTTGCAACGAAGGAAAAATCAGAATTAGAGGCCATGCTTCAAAAAAAAGGCAAAAGAAAGAGAAATGAAGTGTTGCAAGAGCTAAGCATGATGGACACAGGTGATATGGACATTTTTGGGTTTCTAGTTGCCAGAGAATGGATGGAGGGATCTAGTTTTTATCGTATATCTACGTACCGTCCAATCTGTTAGGGTCCCGTGATTTGTTAGATTGGTGAGATGAAATGCATAGGGTAACATCAGACCAGTCTTTGGAGTCCTAGGACCTAGCCTTCTTGGACTTAGAGAGGGCTCTCTCTATTTTGTACAAAGGATGTGAACATGTTTGCTTTTAGGGTTTTGATTTTAGGCTAGTTGTTAAGTGTAGGGTTTGTTTGTTTGTTTTGGTTGGTCAAGATGATCAAGTAGAATAGATACAGTGAGGGAACCTTCAAATCATTGGCTTATGGTGTCAATAAAAGTCATGGAAATTTTCAACAATAAATCAGGGTAGATCACAAGGAAAATCTAGCATGATCAGCTGGATTTTAAAGGTTTTTGTGAAATGATATGAACATCAAGTTTTTGAACAAAGTAGGGAAAAGGGAAATTAAGAATCCTTTGTTATGTACTTAAAACAAGAAGGGACTTCAACACCATATAGCATAAAGAAGCAATCAATAGACAGGGCACAGCAATAAATCTTTGATTCAACTTAAGAAAATAAGCATTTTAAACAAACAATCCAATGAAATATAGAAGGCGAGAAACTCATTTAACTTCTAGTGATTTCACCTTCAAGGGTTAGGAAACATTTAAGATAAACACATAACTTTAATCAAGAAGAGGGAACACCTAAACATCATTGATCATATCCATATAGATCTCCAAAGAAACTATTCAAGCATGGAAAAAGGGTATGATCGAAACATAGCCTCTTTGGCAAACCCAATTAGTGGTACTTTAGAGAGAGACCTCAAGAACAATAGCCTCTTTGGCAGACCCAATTAGTGGTACTTTAGAGAGAGACCTCAAGAACAATGTTTTAGTGACATAAAAAAGTAGGGCTAGCCATAAAACATCTTTGATACCTACTGTATTAAACCATTCATGAAATAAACAAGCTTAGGTGGTCTAGAGAGAAATTAAGAATTCTCTAAAATAACCCAGTAGAGGAAAACATAGAGGTAGTGAAGAACAAACAGAGCTAAGGTGCCTTTGAAAAAATTTCTTAGTCTAAAACCTTTGTCCTACTGCAATTTAGAAGGATGAAACAAAATGATACATAAGAAAACAATAATTGAATAGAAGCGCATCACCATTAACCACAATTAGGGATCCTACAAGTAGTCTTCTTCATCATCAATCCAAACAAGACATTCACAAACTCCACAACACCAATTTCCTCTCCAATATCCAAAAAAAACTATGTATTGCTCCAAAGAGTCATAAAATGCCAACCCTTTACAATGAGGCCCTCATGCTTATCTAGCAAAGGAGGGAAAAAACCCTAACTAGGGTTTGAAAATGTCAAAACTAGTCATAAATATCATTTATGCCTGAGAGACCATGCAAGGCCCAAGGCACAAAATATCTCATGAAATAAATGCCAAAACAAATCCTAGCACCTAATTTTGGATTTATTTTCCTCAAAAAACATTAAAATATAATTTTCCAATTAATGAGTGTCTTCTGTTAACTTTTGGCCAAAAATGCACAGTGAGGTCTACATGCGCAGCACCTTCCCGGGCAGAAAATGGGTCCACTTGTAGCCAAGTTTTGGTGATCTTTCCAATGTCGGAATTTTGTCCGTGATGGCTTGTTGGAAATATGGCTGACTCTAATTTCAAAATATACCCTTTGTTTCTTGATTGAGCTCCATTAATTTGTCCAAAAGGAAAAAATTCCAAAAATTCTCTAGGCGCAACACCAAGTTTGTAAATGAGGCAGAAAGGTGAAAAATGAGGTGTTGTTTGGCCTTTTGAGGGGTCAAAAATGCTCCAAATGATCTGAAATTTGGTGAGCATAATGTAATTGAGCCAAGGATTACAAAAGTGTTGAGTTTTCCTCCTGAGGTTTGCTGAGATGAAAGCGTAGCGCCAGGGGTGCTGCGCTTAGAGGCCTCAAAATTTGTAAAAAACCAGAAATTGTCAAAATTCTCCCAAATTTTGTGGATGTGTGCCTCATGGGGTTTGAGAGACCTGTAGAGAAGCTTGTGCCAAGATTCCAAGGTTAGCTTGACCTTTTTCCTGTTTGAGTGCTTGGATCTTGGTTTGGGCCTTTTTGAGTTTAGCCCTTGCAACTTGGTTCCTTTGGGCATAATGCTTGGTCATCTTCCTTTGGAGATCAAGATATTGATTTGCTTTAAAAAATTTAGCCTCCAAATGTATGTTGGCTCTTTCCAACCAAGGTTCCCGATCATGTGCTATCTCCATGACCAACAACTCATCTAGAGGGAGCTGCTCTGCTAAGGCTAATTCTTGTTCTCTTTGTTTTTCCAATGCCTTCTTCAACCCCATGGTTCTAGGTATCCTCCTAGACTACCCTTCTTCATCCTCACTCTCCTCATAGGTGCCCATGAACTCTTCTAGATTTACCTGTGACCTTTGGGCTTCTTTCCGGGCCCTGATGGCTCTAGCCTCATAAATAGCAATTTGTGCTCCTAGTTTACTGTTCTCCATCTCAAGGGCATCATTCACACTCTTGGCCCTATTCAGATTTTCTTGGAGGTCTTCAATAAGGGAATTTTTGTTCTATATGAGCAAGTTTGAGATCCTTGCTTCACTCTCCTCATCACTATCAATCTGAATGATTTCAAACTCCCTCTCAACCTCATGACCTTCTTCTTATTCCTTTAACTTTTGTTTTCCTTTGTCTAGTGGTTGAGTTGAGGTGGATGGCATGGTCCCTTGACTTTTAGAGGTAGCAAACACAAGCCTTTGTCCTCTTTGATATGTCAATGGAAGAGGTTTTCCTTTGATCTTGTTGGTTTCTTCTTCATGGCTGTGATCCTTGTTGTTGTCATCAAAATATTCATTTTATCATTAGTATCATCAGTCATCATGTTTTTTGCTTCATTATTGTCCTCTTTGTTCTCAACATCATCACTACTCTCAACCTCTTCACTGATTTCTGTGTTGTCATTTTGTTCTTCATTGAAGCTGCTTGCCTCATCATTGCAGTGATATTAATTTTCATCATCAGTCTCTTCACTTCATTCACTATTTTCATGACTGTCATGACTGTCATGAATATCTTCTTCCTTGTTTTCATGTTCATCATTGATGCTTGCTTCATGGGTGTCACTGATATCTTTAGCCTCTGCATTTTCTGCACTGTTATCCACTTCATTTGGGATGCTCTCATTTTATTTTCCCTCATCTCTGTCATGACTAGGAGCCTCACTGTTTTGACTATCATTAGGGCTCTTAGTGTCATTTTTGTCCTTAGGATCATCCTCTATTGCTTGGTCACTTGCCTCATCTTCATCATTATCCACCTCCATATCTTCTGCTTCATTGCTGACCTCTTCTTTATCACTATTTAGTTCATTTCCACTGTCAGCTTCCTCATTTTCTTCATTGTCATCCTCTTCTTTTTTTTCCATGTTTTCTGCCTCTTGTTGGCTCAACTCATCATCACCCTCATCTTCAGTTTGGTTTGTTTCATTGTCATCCTCACCCTCATGGTCACTAGCTTGTTCACTGCCACTTCCTTCTTGTTCTGATGCATCAGGAGAAGGTGAGGAAGGGAGGTTTTCTTGAGGAGAGGATACTTGTGTAGATGATGAGGCATGATAAGTGGGAGGTGATGGAGGAGTGGAGGGAGGAGGATGAGATGATGAGGGTAAAGTTAGTTGATGACGAGGTCGTGGTCTTGTGAATATTTCATTAGCAATGAACAACTCCGGAGGTATGCCTTTCTACTCCAACTGATGTAGTACCACCATATTGATCAAGGAGTGGTGGAAAAAACTGTGCATTTGTTGGGAATAAGTCCTCCTTCAGACAATAGATGACATCTTGTCGATACTTCTATACAAGTAATAGGGAAAATGAAGCATCTTGACCCTAGTGAAATGCATGAGTAATCTGATATGGTAAGAGTAGAGCCTGGAGTGTCTCCCCTCACATGTAATGTATTTCATGATGACCTTCATTAGGGGTGAATACCTCTCTAGTAAGTGTGAGAAAGGGAAAATAGTCTTGCAACCTTATTTGTACCTGGGCTTGAGAAAAGGCTAATAGCAACTCCTGTCCATTTTTTATCTCTTGAACCACTTTTCACCAACATCAGGAAGTCCAGTAGCCTGAGAAATGCTATTTGATGAGAGTTCAAAGGTCACCCCTGCAAAGCTTGATTGTTTGTTATGCAGGTTAAAAATGATTAACCTTGTAAGCTTTGGGTGATTTTGTACTTGTTTAACCCTTTCACAAAACTAAAAAAATCCTACATTCTGAAAGCATGTGAGAATCATGGGAGAGGTAGTAAGCTCCACAGTGTCTTGGGGCTCAAATATATTAACCTTCCCACCCTTGTGTTTTGGCCTCATAGGCACTTGACCTCTTTCACTTTCCACACTCCCTTCTTCTCCTGACATGGTGATTAGTGTAGTCTTCAGGTAACCCTAGGCCTTCTTATGAAACTTGATAGGATGGGTGAAGACTGATAATTTTTTGTTTGGAGGTCAAAACAGGGCTTTTCCAAGAGGACTTATGGTTTTTAGTCATTTTGGTTTGATTAATTTCCTTTAACAATCAAATCAACAAAACACTTGGAGCGAAAGGAAAAGCAGCCACCTACCAATTTTAATTTCTTTGTAGGTTCTTAAAATCAGTTTGGAGGTGCTCCCTTGTGATTTGTTTTGACAATTTTGTAAGTGAAATAGGGTTTCTGCCCCAAGCGCAGTGTCGGGAAAAAACCTAGGTCTGTCAGGTCCTCCTAGGCGCAGAGCTGCCCGCGTGCAGGCTTGTCGGGCTCCTAAGCGTAGCGCTGCATGAGCTTTGGGCCTGTAAGGCCTCTCTCATCGCAACGTTGTCCGCGTGCAGGCCTACCAGGCTTCTCCTTAAGCGCAATGCTGGAAATTTCTGTGGGTCTGTCGAGAAAAACTGGGTGAACGGGTAGCACCGACTTGTAGGCGTAACATGCTCCCTTATAAGTGTAACATAGTGTAAAATAACACTTTAGAATCTACCCTAAGGGCAGCACCGGATGCTCTAAGCGCAACACGTGCTCCAAAGCGTAGCATTGGGAAAACTTACCCAGATTCTCACAAAACTCAAAAATTTCTCTTTGAATTATTTTCACTCTTTTTTGCAAGTGACAAATGAATTGAGTGATACACCAAATGCTCTTTTAAAGTCTTAAGAAAATAATTTTATCTCTTGCAAACCCACTTTGCTAATGTTTCTTGAGCTTTTTCATCTGACTGCTAATCCTTTAACCCTTTTTTGCTGTGAGTGACTTAAAAACTTTTAAATGGCTCTTTTTCCTTTGGTGGTAGCTTTCTTAGCACTGTCAAAACTTTGTTTGCTGGCATTGTGAAGTTGAAATCATGTTTTACCCCTTTGAAGATTTTTGCGTGTGGGTGACTTAAGAACATGGTTTTTTTACCCTTTTTACTAATCTTTGGGCATGATAAACTTACCCTTTACAATGAATATAATCATGTCTGCCATATTTCCTCTTTGGCTACTTCTGATTGTTGTAAGTGCCATGACATAATGATTTGGCCCTGTCTGATGTTTTCTTGGTGTTGGACACATTCATCTTGGCAAACCCTAAAATTCACCTACAATAGTCTCTTCAAATATTCCTTTGCTGTTGATGATGGAAACCTATCATATTCATTTTACCTTCTCTTTGACCATCTTAATCATGAAAAACTCCTTGGAATGAGCTTGGAATTTTTGCAGGCAATGATATCCTTAGGAAACCTTTGCTGCTATTATGGAGTCCAAACTTGCCTTTTTACCTTATTTAACCTTAGGCTTCAGTGATGTATGAGAAGACTTATTATTGTTGTCTTCTAAGTTCTCTATAGCCCTTTCAAGTTCATTCATTTCTGTTTAGTTCACCTCACCTTTTTCCCTTTTTCATCTATAATTTCTAAAAATATTCAATTCATGCTTGGTTGTGCTGGTGTGCCTTTGTCCTTGTGATTTGATGCATTGATCTTTGCTTGGCATACTGTTGGCCCAAACAGTCTTAGGAACTCTTATTTTTCTTGAACCTAAGTTGCTTCCTCTTCCATTTTCTTGAGTATATCTTATAATGAGGAGAAGGCTTCTTACCTTACCAATTTTCCTGTTGAGAGTCACCTTGACACTCCTGCAGAAATACCAAAAATGAACAGTTTTCCCTTACAGAATTTGAACTTGATAAGGGGGTCTTCCTTGGAGACTTTTCTGATTTATCTTGGACAAACAAGTGCTGACCTTCTCTCACATTTGATTCAGCTTCTAGCACATGAAAAATAATGATTTGGAACACCAAGGATAACCCCACAACCTATGAAACCCTAGTGACCTCGTGGAAGGTTCTTTGACTTGGTATTTGAATGAAATCTTGGCTTAGGGTCTTCAAGTATGAAATACAGAGGTTTTGAAAAATTGATGTATTAAAGATCCAAAATCCAATTTAAATGATTTATCTAAAGAGCCTATAGATATAGCTTTAAGACCATCAATTCTTAATGCATTTGATGAACATGGGAAAGGGTAGATTGTTTGGCAATCCTAGATGGAAAGCGGAAGGGTTAAGCATAAGAAAAACAGAGTACTGAGGATATGGGTGTGAAAATGGGATAGAGATGAGTGTCATAAGCCCATGAGGGGTCTTCCAGGAGTGCTGAGTTTACCGTGACATGATAGAGTAGTAAAATAGTAAAAAACATTTATCTTAAGGATAATGAAAGCAATGAGATTTTTAAAACTCACAATATTCATGAATCTTGTTTTTAGAAATCTAGGACAAGTATTTAGTCATCTACAAATAGAAAAAATTACTGATGACTAACACTGGCTCCACTTTGGGAGGGCAACTCCTTTTCTGGAGGTGTCCAGAACTTCAAATATCAAATCTCTGAGTTTATGAAGACAAGTGCCTCATCCGTTGTGAAGATTTTTCTTCTTTCATTTGCTAATGTTTCTTTTGAAGCTATGATCTAAAAATTTGAAAGACATGTTTGCTTCAAACTCATCTCTACCTACCCATCATACCTTTTCCTATCATTTTTTCTTATTGTGGTTGCACTTGGACTAGAAAACCCTTGACAGTCCTTTTCTTTTTGAAGGCAAAACAAACTATCTACTTGTACCCTTATTACTTCCAAGAGTTTAGATTAGGCTAATAAACTCTCTTTTTTCTCTACCTAGTCTACTCATTTGTCAAGATTAAGCTGTTTTACAAACTTTAATCTCTAACCTACTGACATGAAATTCAAAACATGATCAAACTAGGATTAAGCAATCTTATTTTCCATGGGTTGTGGCATTTGAACAAGCTGCACACAAACATTCTTTTGTGTAATAAAAAAATAGAAAGCATGAGGGCTGTGTTTCATCATTTGTTAGTCATCCCTATCTTTCTCCTTGGCCCAAATTTGTGCATTGAGAACTAGCATCTTTTCTTCCTAATCTATTCCTACTGACAAGTCAAGCTTAAATGATTTGACAAACCTTCTTTCACTAACCTATCAACATAAATTTGAAACATGTTCATCCATGATTAGGCTAGATGATTGAACAACACTCTTTTTCTTAACAAGTAGTGGCATTTAGGCTTTCACACTTTCAACAAAACTCTTTTTTGGGTATGGGGTTGTGCCTCTTCTTTAAATCTACCCTCTTTTTCTTCTTTTCTCTGTTTTTGTTTTTTCATTTTGGATCAGCATTCTTAGATTAAAAACTAGAAAAATGCTCATAGTGTTGAGCTTATTTTCATGCCTATCTATCCTAATCTAACCTACACATTTTATACATTCAGCTGGTGAAATTTCCTTTCCAATACAACCAATCAAGAAGATGATTCCATGAGGGATCTTCGTTAAGCTATTTGAGGGTTTTGAAAAAATCAAAAGGCCACTCGCACTTCACTTGTGTTTGAACAGTAGTGCCTAAAATTTTCTTTAAACCTTGCATCAAACTTCTCTTGACATATTTTACTCCCTCTTCAACTATCTCTAAGAAAAAAGCAAAGGGATCTTGAAATAATACCTGGCCTAGAGGATTTAGGAGATAAGCTTGATCCAAGACTGTTTTTTTCTCCACTTTTCTAAACTTGGGACTCTTTTGGGAAATACACTCCACTTCTTCCTCATGATCATCTGCACTATCAGACTCATCATATATTGAAATGTTGTCCTCTAACAAACATGATGTGCTTTGATAGGGTGGGCTGAATTCTGTGTGAAGGCCACCATATTGATGAGCAGGAGTATTGTTTGACAATAAATCTTCCCGAGAAGGTAGTGTAAAAACTCTCATGTGATTATCAATTTCTAAGCCTTCATCTGCAATTTGTAATTCAATGGAACTTGGTGGCTGTAGATCTGGAGCTAAGGATGATTCCATGTTCCAAATGATTTCCTCAACCATTTCAGGAGAAGGCTTCTCGTTGACAGCTTGCTCAAGAAGTTCATCATCCTCCTCAACCTCAACATCAAAACTGAAAGACTGCTGACTTCCAATTACATGAAAGTTATTTCTGGTGGACTGAAATGAAGTAGAGAAAAGAGTCAAATATCCCTCACTTACTTCTAAACTTTCAAGGCTTTCCTCATCAGTGTCATAGGTGACCTGTATTGGCTGATTACTTTTTTCAAGCTGATGATAGTGAAATTCATCCCACAAATCAACTATTGATTGCTCTGCAAGATTAGCTTATGTTTGGAGAACATAATCATCATCAGACTGATCAAAATTTGGAGAATCATCAACATAAGTAATGTCACCAATCAAACATATTGGATTACCAGTTTTTTCTTGTTTGAATTGATCTACAAGTTCACTTTCTGACTTATGGTAGACATGATTAGCAGGAGAATGAACAAAAATTCCTTTTTCACATGAAGGTTTAGAGGCTAGATGAATTTTTAGCATCCGGTTTATTTCCTCTTCAGTCAAAAGAGGAGGCATTTTTCTCTTTCTTTGGATAGAAGTACAACAGTTCTCTTTCTCTTGTGAAGGTTCATTTTGAGGCTAAATGTTTTCTTGAGCCTCACCTAGAATAGATGGTGAATCATCACTTGTGCCTTCAGAGAGATCCTGTGAGTTTTATTCTATTTATTGATTGGGTTCTTCCTCAACTAACTCCTCTAGGCTGTCATGATAGCTACCATGAGAATTAAATTGATGAATGGCTGCTAAGAGGTCTTTAGGATGCAAATTTTCCAAATCTTCATCACTATCTATAAGGCACTGTATGATATCCTGAGATTGATCACAACAATTTACAGCCAAGGATAGGGATGGAGAATTTTCTTTATAATGATCACAAAATACCTTGTGGAGATATTTCAAGGAAAAGAAGCTACCAGGTTTTAGCCATTCATACCATTCTCTTGCCTTACCCTCTAATGTTTCCATAAAAATTTTCATGAGGAAGTCCTCGTGCCATTCAACCTTTAACCTCCATACATGCATATGAAATTTGATGAGATGTAACAAAGGGTCATCACATTTTTTATCTTGAAATATAGGCATGTTTTTAATTCAATTTGTCTTAGGAATTTTATGTGGAAATCCAGGTATCTCATCTCTTTTCATCAGAGCATATATCCTTTGTATCCTTGGATCCATGTTTGTAAATCAGAAAGGGTCACTGTATCTTTTCAACCAGTCTAGAGTTCTCTACCAGTGGAGTCTTTAGGTCTATTGAGGGTTGTGGAGTCGCCAGGTGGAAAATTTCAACTTTTTTGTCCACCATCAACATGATTGGGATTTCTTAATGCATTCCCAAGGGATTTTATGAGAACTAGTGGGGTCAACAGGGCTACTGAAGACTAGTGGAGTTGCCAGGTGGATGATATTTACTGTTTAAGGATGTATTTGTTTTCCACCATTAACAACTAAATACCAATCTGAGGATGTTTGTGGGTTTTCTGAGGTCCTAAGGAATACTTAGATTTTTGCTGACTCAGAATGTCCCACCGTGATCACCATTAGGCGATGAGGTGGTGATAAATCAATATATACTACTTGATAAGGGCTTCTGAATTCTTTAAGGATGTATAAGCTTGTTACTTACTTAGAAAGTCTTGCTGTGATCGCCATTATGTTAGGGTCTCGTGATTTGTTAGATTGGTGAGATCAAATGCACAGGATAACATCAGACTAGTCTTTGGAGTCCTAAGACCTAGGCTTCCTGGACTCAGAGAGGGCTCTCTCTATTTTGTGCAAAGGATGTGAACTTGTTTTCTTTTAGGGTTTTGATTTTAGGCTAGTTGTTAAGTGTAGGGTTTTTTTGTTTGTTTTGGTTGGGTAAGATGATCAAGTAGAATAGATAGAGTGAGGGAATCTTAAAATCATTGGGCTATGGGGTCAATAAAAGTCATGGAAATTTTCAACAATAAATCAGGGTGGATCACAGGGAAAATCTATCATGGTCAAATGGATTTTCAAGGTTTTGTGAAATGAAATGAACATCAAGTTTGTGAAAAAAGTAGGGCAAAGGGAAACTAAGAATCCTTTTTCATGTACTTAAAACAAGAAGGGACTTCAACACCATTTAGAATAAAGAAGAAATAAATAGACATGGCACACCAATAAATCTTTGATTCAACTTAAGAAAATAAGTATTTCATACAAACAATCCAATGAAATATAGAAGGCAAGAAACTCATTTAACTTCTAGTGATTTCCGAAGGTTAGAAAACATTTAAGATAAACACATAACTTTAATCAAGAAGAGGGAACACCTAAAAATAATTGATCATAGCCATAAAGATCTCCAAAACAACTATTCAAGCATGGACAAAGGGTATGATCAAAACATAGCCTCTTTGGCAAACCTAATTAGTGGTACTTTAGAGAGAGACCTCAAGAACAGTGTTTTAGTGACATCAAACAAGCAAGGCTAACCATAAAACATCTTTGGTACCTAATGTATTAAACCATTCATGAAATAAACAAGCTTAGGTGGTCTAGGGAGCAATTAAGAATTCTCTAAAATGACCTAGCAGAGGAAAACATAGAGGCAGTGAAGAACAAGTAGAGCTAAGGTGCCTTTGAAAACATTTCTTAGTCTAAAACCTTTGTCCTACTGCAATTTATAAGGATGAAGCACAATGATACATAAGAAAACAATAACTGAATAGAAGCACATCACCATTAACCAATCTTGGGGATCCTGCAAGAAACATTCTCAATCATCAATCCAAATAAGCCATTCACAAACTCCACAACACCAATTTCCTCTCCAATCTCAAAAAAAAAATATGTATTGCTAAAAAGAGTCATCAAATGCAAACCCTTTAAAATGAGGCCCTCATGCTCTATTTATCTAGCAAAGGAGGGAAAAAACCTTAACTAGGGTTTGAAAATGTCAAAACTAGTCATAAATGTCATTTATGCCTAAGAGACCATGCAGGGCCCAAGGCACAAAATATCTCATGAAATAAATTCCAAAATAACTCCTAGCACCTAATTTTGGATTGATTTTCCTAAAAAAACATTAAAATATCATTTTTCAATTAATGAGTGTCTTTTGTTGACTTTTGTCCAAAAATGCACAGTGAGGTCTGAAATGCAGTGCCTTCCCGGGCAAAAAATGGGTCCACTTGCAGCCAAGTTTTGGTGACCTTCCCAATGTCAGAATTTTCTCTGTGATGGCCCGTTGGAAATATGGCTGAGTCTACATTCTAAATATACCTTATGGTTCTTTATGGAGCTCCATTAAATTTCCAAAAGGCAAAATTTCCAAAACGGCTCTAGGCGCAGCGGCAAGTCTGTAAATGAGGCGTGTTTTGGCCTTTTGAGGGGTCAAAAATGCTCTAAATGATCTAAAATGTGGTGAGAATAATGTACTTGAGCCAAGGATTCCACAAATGTTGAGTTTTCCTCCTGAGGATGCATGATATGAAAGGATAGTGCCAGGGGTGCTGCGTTTAAAGGCCTCAAAATTTGTAAAAAACCAAACATTGTCAAAATTCTCCCAAATTTGGTGGATGTGTGCTTCATGGGGTTTGAGAGACCTGTAGAGAAGCTTGTGCCAATATTCCAAGGTTAGCTTGGCATTTTTCCTGTTTGAGTTCTTGGATCTTGGTTTGGGCCTTTTTGAGTTTAGCCCTTGCAACTTGGTTCCTTCGGGCATAATGCTTGGTCATCTTCCTTTGGAGATCAAGATCCTGATTTTATTTCTTCAATTTAGCCTCCAAATGTATGTTGGCTCTTTCCAACCAAGGCTCACGATCATGTGCTATATCCATGGCCAACAACTCATCTAGAGGGAGCTTCTCTGCTAAGGCTAATTCTTGTTCTCTTTGTTTTGCCAATGTCTTCTTCAACCCCATGGTTCTAGGTCTCCTCCTAGACTTTCCTTCTTCAACCTCACTCTCCTCATAGGTGCCCATGAACTCTTCTAGCTTTACTTGTTCCCTTTGGACTTCTTTTCGGGCCTTGATGGCTCTAGCATCATAAATAGAAATTTGTGCTCAAAGATTCTTGTTCTCCATCTCAATGGCATCATTCACACTCTTGGCCCTATTCAATTTTTCTTGGAGGTATTCAATGAAGGAATTTTTGTTCTGGATGAGCAAGTTTGAGATCCTTTCTTCATTCTCCTCATAACTATGAATCTGAATGATTTCAAATCCCTCTCAACCTCATGATCTTATTCTTCTTCCTTTACCTTTGTTTTCCTTTGTCTAGTGGCTTCTGAGGTGGATGGCATGGTCCCTTTCCTTTTAGAGGCAAAAAACACAAGCCTTTGTCCTCTTTGATATGTCAATGGAAGAGGTTTTCCTGTGATCTTGTTGGTGTCTTCCTCATGGCTATGATGCTTGATGTTTTCATCAAACTCTTCATTTTCATCATTAGTATCATCAGTCATCATGTTTTATGCTTCATCATTGTCCTATTTGTTCTCAACATCATCACCACTCTTAACCTCTTAACTAATTTTTGCATTGTCATTTTGTTCTTCATTAAAGCTGTTTGCCTCATCATTGCTGTGATATTCATTTTCATCATCAGTCTCTTCAATTATTTCATTTTTTTCATGACTGTCATGATTTTTGTCATGACTGTCATGACTGTCTTCTTCCTTGTTGTCTTGTTCATCACTAATGCTTACTTCATGGGTGTCACTATTGTCTTTAGGCTCTGCATTTTCTGCACCGTTATCCACTTCATTTGGGCTCCTCTCATTTTCTTTTCCCACATCTCTGTCATGACTAGGAGCCTCACTATTTTGACTGTCATTAGGGCTCTTAGTGTCACCATTTTCCTTAGGATCATCCTCTGTTGCTTGGTCACTTGCGTCATCTTCATCATTATCCACCTCCAAATATTCTGCTTCATTGTTGACCTCTTCTTCATCATTGTTTAGTTCATTTCCACTGTCAACTTCCTCATTTTCTTCATTGTCATCCTATTATTTTGTTTCCATGTTTTCTTCCTCTTGTTGGCTCAACACATCATCACCCTCATCTTCACTTTGGTTTGTTTCATTTTCATCCTCACCCTCATGGTCACTAGCTTGTTCACTGCCACTTCCTTCTTGTTCTAATGCATCAGGGGAAGGTGAGGAAGGGAGGTTTTATTGAGGAGAGGCTACTTGTGTAGATGATGAGGCATGATCAGTGGGAGGTGATGGAGGAGTGGAGGGAGGAGGATGAGATGATGAGGGTAAACTTAGCTGATGATGAGGCCGTGGGCTTGTGAATATTTCATTAGCAATGAACACCTCCCAAGGTATGCCTTTCTTCTCCAATTGATGTAGTACCACCATATTAATCAAGGAGTGGTGGAAAAAACTATGTATTTGTTGGGAATAACTCCTCCTTTGGACAACAAAGTACATATTGTCGATACTTCTATACAAGTAATAGGGAAAATGAAGCACCATGACCCTAGTGAAATGCATTAGTAATATTATATGGTAAGAGTAGAGCCTGGAGTATCTCCCCTCACATGTAAAGTATTTCATGATGACCCTCATTAGGGGTGCATAACTCTCTAGTAAGTGTGAGAAAGGGAAAATAGTCTCATAGCCTTCTTTGTACCTGGGCTTGAAGAAAGGATCATAGCAACTCATGTCCATTTTTGCTCTCCTGAACCATTTTTCACCAACATCAAGAAGTCCAGTAGCCTAAGCAATGGTATCTGATAAGAGTTCAAAGGTCACCCTTGCCATGCTTGATTTTTTGTTATGGAGGTTAAGAATGAATAACCTTGTAAGCTCTGGGTGAATTTTTAATTGTTTGACCCTTTCACAGAATTAAAAACATCCTACATTCGGAAAGCATGTGAGAATCATGGGAGAGGTAGTAATCTCCATAGTGTCATGGGGCTCAAAATATATTAACCTTCCCACCCTTGTGTTTTGGCCTCATAGGCACTTGACCTCTTTCACTATCCACACTCCCTTATTCTCCTAACATGGTGATTAGTGCAGCCTTTAGGTAACCCTAGGCCTTCTTATGAAACTGGATAGGAGGGGTGAAGACTGATAATCTTTTGTTTGGAGGTAAAAAGAGGGCTTTTCCAAGAGGAATTAGGGTTTTTAGTCACTATGGTTTTATTAATTTCCCTTAACCATCATCAACAAAACACTTGGAGGGAAAGGAAAAGTAGCCACCTAACAATTTTTAACTTCTTTGCAGGTTCTTGAAATTAGTTTGGAGGTGCTCCCTTGTGATTTGTTTGACAATTTTGTAAGTGAAATAGGGTTTCTGCCCTAAGCACAGCGCCGAGAAAAATAGGGAAGAAACCTAGGCCTGCCGGATCCTCCTAGGTACAGCGCTGCCTGCATGCAGGCTTGTCGGGCTCCTAACGGTAGTGCTGCATGAGCTTTGGGCCTGTCGGGCCTCTTTGAGCACAGCGTTGCCCGCATGCAGGCCTAACGGGCATCTCCTTAAGCGCAGCGCTAGCAATTTCTGTGGGTCTGTCGGGCAAAACTAGGCGAACGTGTAGCGCCTACCTATAAGCGCAACGTGCTCCCTTCTAAGCGCAGTGCAGTGTAAAATAACACTGCATAATCTTCCCTAAACACAGCGCCTGATCCAAAGCGTAGTGCTCGGAAAACTTACCCAGATTCTCACAAAACTCATAAATTTCTCTTTGAATGCTTTTCACTCTTTTTTGCAAGTGACAAACGAACTGAGTGATACACCAAGTGCTCTTTTATAGTCTTAAGAAAACAATTTTATCTCTTTAAAGCCCACTTTGCTAATGTTTCTCGAGATTTTTCATGTGATTGCTAATCCTTTGACCCTTTTTTACTGTGAGTGACTTGAAAACTTTTAAATGGCTATTTTTCCTTTTGTGGTAGCTTGCTTAGCACTGTCAAAACTTCTTTTTCTCGCATTGTGAAGTTGAAATCATGTTTTTACCCCTTTTAAGATTTCTGAGTGTGGATGACTTAGGAACATGGTTTTTTTCCCCTTTTTTACTGATCTTTGGGCATGATAGACTTACCCTTTACAATGACTATAATCATGTCTGCCATATTTCCTCTTTGGCCACTTCTGATTTGTTGCAGGTGCCATGACATAATGATTTGTCCCTATCTGATGATTTCTTGGCGTTGGACACATTCATCTTGGAAAACCCTAAAATTCACCTACAACATTCTCTTAAAATATTCCTTTGTTGTTGATGATGGAAACCTATCATCTTAATTTTACCTTCTCTTTTACCATATTCATCATGAAAAACTCCTTGGAATGAGCTTGGAATGTTTGTAGGAAATGATATCCTTAGGAAACCTTTGCTGCTATTATGGAGTCCAAACTTGCCTTTTACCTTCTTTGATCATCTCACGAAAACTTTAGGCTTCAAGGTTGTATGAAAATATTTATTAGTGTTGTATTCTAAGTTCTCTATAGCCCTTTCAATTTCATTCATTTATGTTTAGTTCACCTCACATTTTTCCCTTTTTCATCTATAATTTCTAAAGATCTTCAATTCATGCTTGGTTGTGGTGGTGTTCCTCTGTCCTTGTGATTTGATGCATTGATCTTTGCTTGGCATATTGCTGGCCCAAACAGTCTTAGGAACTCTGATTTTTTTTGAACCTAAGCTACTTCCTCTTCCATTTTCTTGAGTATATCTTCTAATGAGGAGCAAGCTTCTTACGTTGCCTATTTTCCTGCTGAGAGTCACTTTAACACTCCTGCTAAAATGCCAAAAATGAATAGTTGTCCCTTGCAGAATTTGAACTTGATAAGGAGGTCTTCCTTGGATACTTTTCTGATTTATCTTGGAAAAAAAAGTGCTGACCTTATCTCACATTTGATTCACCTTCTAGCACATGAAAAACAATGATTTGAAACACCAAGGATAACCCCACAACCTATGAAACCCTAGTGACCTAGTGGAAGGCTCTTTGACTTGGTCTTTGATTGAAATATTGGCTTAGGATCTTCAAGTATGAAAAACAGAGTTTTTGACAAATTTATCTATTGAAGATCCAAAATCCAATGTACTTGGTTTATCTAAAGAGCCTACAAATATAGCTTTAAGACCATCAATGCTTGAGGCATTTGATGAACATGGGAAAGGGTAGATTGTTTGGCAATCCTAGATGGAAAGTGGAAGGGTTAAGCATAAGCAAAACAAAGTACTGAGGTTATGGGTGTGAAAATGGGATAGAGATGAGTGTCATAAGCCCATGAATGGTCTTCCGGGAGTGGTGATTTGACCATGACATGATAGAGTAGTGAAATAGTAAAAAAAATTTATCTTAAGGATAATGAAAATAGTGAGATTTCTAAAACTCACAATATTCATGAATCTTGTTTTTAGAAATCTAGGACAAGTATTTAGTCATCTATAAATAGAAAAAATTGTTGATGACAAACACACTTATCTACCAGTTCTCCTTCACCACTACGCAACACAACTTAAAGTGTTTTTTCCATAGTCATCTTCAGTCCAAGGTGGTTTAGATGTCAGGATAAGATAATTGAGATAGGATTATCATATAGATAGATTAAACAGATAGGCATAAAGGGTTTTTATGTTTTTTCCTAAAGAGACAGAGATGTTTAGGATTGTTTTTATATGATTTTTTATTCCAAAAAACAATATGTTTTTGAATTTCTGTGTGATTTGATCCTCTGGATGGATTGAAGAGATACAATGTAGCTGGTCATGAGATATTTTATGATTTAATTCTATTTAATATGATAAGAACAATGAAGTAGGTTGTCGTTGGTTGATTGATCAAACTAGACTCGATGTATGTGTTTTATCTTTTGGAATAAAAATCTCATAACAGGCTTGTGCCTTTGTTTTCAAAGATTCTTATGGCATGTTGTTTCAAGTTTGTGTTTTCCTTGTGTTAATTTGATATCTATTTCTGAAAATGTTGTTTTGAATTCATCCTTAGATGCTCAAGAGAATTGTGGATCTCATATATTATTGAATTCTTCATTGCTCTGTCATGGTTCTTTTGAATATTTGTTCATTAGATTATGTAGCAGAATTCATAATCATATGCTATGTTGCATTTGACTGCATGCTTTTATGTTTCCTTCCTTCTTCATTATAATATAATCAGTAATTCAATTGGAATATGTGCCTACCTTTCCTCTGTTATCGAGATGGATCATGCATGCCCTAATGTTCTATATTCTTATACTTTAGTGGCCCTTTCTCCAAATAATTTTCATTAAATATTATATCATCTACCTTATGAGCTTAATAATGAGTCTAAAATCCACATCCTATCATTCTTTGATTGATAGTTGATCCAGCGAGAGAGCCCTCTCCAAGGTTAGGGGGACTAGACTTTAACCTACAAGCGATTTGTAGTTACCTATGTAGCCCTTTTATCATCCTGAAGGGATTTACAGAGTGCTAACATAACATTAACAACATGAAAACATATTGATGACCAAAATGTTGTTTGTCATAGAAATGGCCCAATTGACATGCCTCAGAAATTCAGTTATGTGTCGCATTTAACAAAGGATATACAAACCAATGTCCAATATTTGATTCATAATGGTTTTAATTCTATAATGATATGAGACAAATTTATCTCTGATGTAAACTATGGATCTGGAAAGTTGTTACCAGGGATGCCTCGAGATGCTTTTATGACAAGAACAGATGTGCTAAACATCTACAATGATATGAAAAGGCTATTGTATGTGAAGGATTAAAGTGATCTAAAGAGTGTGGATTTTTGGATTAGTGAGTTCCTAAAATTTTTTTCTTCTTTCAACAACATGATGTTTTTAAAAACATCCCTTTCATTGTAGGAATAAAAAAAAGTGGATGCATTTAATGATGGTCAAACATTCACATAACAACATTATATCAATGGGATCTACATTTAGGATTAACAAATACTGGGTAAACATAGTTAACCAAATATTTATTTATTCAACTTCGTCTCGATGCTTATATCTTATATACTTATAATTTCATCTTGTTTATAATGTAATATCAACTTTACACATTAATGGTTTTCATGATCATCACAACGAGATTCCAATAACTTGGGTAATATCATCATGAAATACAACATATGATATTTGCAAATGGATGTCATTGTTATTTACAATTGGGAAAAAAAAGAACTTCCAGATTGGCATGTCCAATTTTTCGTCATAGATGATGCGACAACAGAAATTGAGGCATGTCAAATGTTTTTTTTTTTCATTTTAGATGAGATATCAAACAATAATTTTTATGTATATTCACTTTTAATGTTATGCTATTTGAGGACTTGCACAAAATCTAGACTATTATTATGTGTATGGAATGTACATCGAGCGTGGTTGAAGAATGTTGGAAATAAATTCAACGGAAAGGAAAATAAAATATGTATCTTTCGTGTTTTAAGAGAAATGAGGCATTCATGTGAAGAAGATGAATCTGTAAAACATGCAATTCAAATGTTTTTTGATGAATTTAGAAAATAAAAGATGTTTTTGGAGTATTTTATAACCACCTAGTTAGCCAAAAATAAAATATGTACGTTTTTGAATTTTGGTTTTATCAATTCATTTTGTAATGGGCCATTTCTAGTTTTTGTTTCACAAGTAATATATGTATTTTTTTCCAGATATGTAGGCATAATTATATAGAAATTTCCCACACTTCAATCAAGACATAAATACTGTTATTGAATCTTTTCACCAATATCTAAAGCAAATATACCTTCGTGAGAATAACAATGCATCTCATAAAAGGGTAGATTAGCTAATGCAGTTGTTATTGAAAAATGTTGAACTATATTACATTCACATGCAACATTTTAAAAAGGTTGGTTTTGTATGAGCTAGAAAATATGAGGAACAATTGAATGCAAGTAAGTGCAGAGAAAAGAAAATCCCATATGAAGAATGTGTGGTTAATGGATATATTAAAAATGAGCAGCTAGTTCATAGTGAAAATAAGGATATTCGTGGTGCTTGGTATAATGTCATCTATAAAGGGTCCAATATATATTTCTGTAATTGCAATTGGGCCCTAAATGGAAATATTTGTAAACATGTTTTAAAAGTTGAGATGCAAGTCACTAACATTGTTTTGGGGGATAATATATTTCTGAATGTCTCTAGTTCTATTATAGAAAGGCTTAGAATTTTATTTTATTTAAATGAAACAATTTTAATGGCTCCAAAAATTGCAATAGATCTTCCACCTTATCCTTCCAATTTTATGTGTCATAATGAAAAACAAATTTCGGATGTGGACTATTTATCATACCATACTTATTCAACCAGTGTAAGACTAGATAATTCCCTACCTAACAGTGATGAAATTAACCTTCTTATTTCATCAAATCATAAGAACTTGAGGGGATTATTATCCATAACAGCCAAAAATTTGGAGAAGACATATGCATTGAAGCAATTGGTAGCAAATGTAAGCCAAGAGTACAATAAAATGTATTTCCATGTTGTATCTCCTTCCAAGTTCACTACCAAGAGACGACATAGTTTCTTGAGCCCAATCAATAAAAGGGGACAATGTGACCATGAGTTGAAATCAAGAAAATATAAATAAAGTTTCAAAAGGTTGGATGGGGTCATGGAAAGAAAAAAAGTATGAATGAGCAATTGGAGTTATCTTCTTCAAAACATATAAATCTAGACCACACTTATAATTTAATACGACATTATATTCTACACAATATTGGTATGGAAATTTAAATTTATGCACCCTTTTATCTGAAATGAAAAGTATCATTATCTTCATCGCCTTCAATGTAATTGTGTAAATATGTGAACTTTTTATTGTTCCAGCTGAATATTCCACATCTCCTAATATTTCAAGCTATCGAATTCGATTATTTGATGAGAAGATTGTGGAGAGTAACTCTATGTTTCCATATTTTGGTAGTACATTGGTTCTTATTCCATTTTATTCCCCACATCTAACCCCCCCTTCGTCCTTCGAACCATTAGGGGAATTTTGAGGTCTAAAATGGGCATTCTAAGAAAAATGTACAACCAAAATAAACTTTATAAGAACCAATAGGATTCAAGATGATGATGTCAACCATGGGGGGTGATTCACCATTTTTAAGTAAAAGGGTAAAAAGATTAAAAAATAATAAAAAAATAAACTACTTTTTCAACTCGTATTTTCAACTTATCTCCCAAATTTTTTACTCAAATTTCGAGCAGGAGTACTCGTTGGATGAAAATTTTAATTCCTCATCCAAGGAGTACTCATGTTGCATACTTTTCATGGACCCTAATACTCGAAAAATGAGAAATACATGAAAAAACGTGATTGCAATCACATTTTTCATGCATATCTCATTTTTTATTTAGCACGGTCCATCAAAAGTATGCAACATGGGTACTCCTTAGATGAGGAATTAAATTTTTCATCCAACGAGTACTGCCACTCAAAATTTGAGTAAAAAATTTACGAGTTGAAAAAATAGTTTTTTCTTTTTTTCCCTCTAAAAATTGATGATGTCATCAAATCTTATTTTATTATTTCCACTATTCTTTTATAATTTCCTTAGGAGGCCCATTTTAGACCTCAAAATTCCCCTAATGCAGCTCGCTCTTTACACCTTATGCATCAAGTTCAATCATTGTTGACTCTACCTCAACCCTTCACATTTCTGTTCCACCCACTATGGTGATTCTCCATATCATAAAACCAGTCGAACTTTATCGCTACCCACACCCTCTACCTTGTTCATTTGTGAAATCCGACATGCCTATATCCATATCCCCCAAACCATTCAAAAATTACATGCTGCCCATCAATTATTTACGAAGTGTTGCACCATCTACCAAGGAAGGACAATCTTCTCACTTTCCTTAGAAATTCACGGTGAGAACGATTGGTTGACAAAAATGTTATCAAACATGAATAAAATTGTGTTTGAATCCAATTTTTCTAAGGCCCTAGAATAGTTTAGGTTAATCATAAGGGGAATCTTCTATATAGCTATTTGCAAAGTGATAAATTTATGGTGGGGACCTGATAACTTTATTTGCAATTTTCTGTCTCAAGGATCTGGTTGTTTGACACCCAAACAAAGATTTTAAAGTTTCAAAATACTAAGTTAATAAAAAAAAAAATTTCATAAAATAAGCTTAACAATTTCATATCTCCAATATTTTCCACTTAAAATACTAAAAAAATGACTAATTATATAGTGATTAATTTATAATAAAGTTTAATATTTACAATTTATACTCACTTTAATCTAAAAATACAAGTAACACCTTCAATACGATTTTATTTGAATTTTTTTATTAATATTATTAAAAATTTATCGTAATTTTAAATAATTTAAAAACATTTTCCTTGAAATTATTGTTCAATGTAGAATTTTATTATAAAACAAAGCTCTAAAGTAAATTATCCATATCACAATGATTAGTCATATAACTGATCTCAAATATCCTTTAAGGTTAACGCAAAATAAATTACCATTTCACTTAAAATAATTTGAATTCTAAATATTTAAATTACAATGCACTATAAACTAATATTATCGAAGTTCTTTAATGTCTTCTTGTAATGCCCCTCATTTTATCCCTGTTTTCCGTAATATTAAACGTGACTACAAATGCCAACGTGGAGAACCAGGACTAGATGATACACAAATCAAGAATTTACTATTATATTTTAAAACTAATTAAAGAAACTAAAGGAAGGTCAACCTTATAGATCCTTAGTATGAGGGAAGCTACTTTCTTCCTGGCATGTTTTGAAAAGTTATGACTTATCTCATACTTAAAACTAAAGTCACTTGCAATTAAGGAAGCCACTTCCTAATAGATTTTATTTTGATTCAATTAGGGAAGAACTGAGTTTTTAACAGTTGGTTATGATATTAGACTAGGGAGGTTGAAGCAGAGGGATCAATGAGACATCATAAACCACCCTTCAAGAAAATACAGGTGATCCAAGTTAGCACTCTCTAATATGCACAAAGGGACATAGATGAATTATCTACCTATACGCATAGTGGAAGAGAAATGTAGTTGTGTTTTATCTAGTTAACAATTGACTATTTGACTCTTGCTGATTACTCCTGAGATGGATGTTGGTTCACTCGCACTTTCATGGTTTCCCTTGGACAACTCATGCTCTCTGTTTTTTATGTCCAATCTTGGGATTTAGCATTGATCATTTGTTGAAATTAATTCTCTCTCTCTCTCTCTCTCTCTCTCTCTCTCATTCTAGTGTATGGGATCTATGACTCCCCTAAAGGATAGAAGGAATTCAAGATTGATTTTGGATGGTGTGGAGCTATATAGCATGATATAGATGACCACACAATGTTGGAGTTGATTACTGATATTTTTCTCTATGAACTTGGGTGTTAATCCCAATGATTTTTTGTTTGAGGCTATTATACAAAAAAAATTAAGTCAGTGTGGTCAGTGGGAGGCTTAGTGGACAACCAAATCAATGTGGTGTTTGTTGTATATTTGTTAACCAACTAGATAGGGAAATATAAGTCACTGTGGTGCTTGTTGTTAATCACATGGGAAGTGGACTACAATCCCCTATGGTGCTTGCTATGAAAATATAGTTTAGAGACAACCTAGAAAAAAAATACAACCTATTAGAATGAGCAATATCCCCATATATACGTTGGGGCAATGCCTATGAGTATACTGCGATAAGTAAGTAAGTCACTGTTGTTCTTAATGCTAGAGAATAGTTTATAAACCACTTGGATTGTGGACTCCACCTCTTGAGTGTTTGGCCAAGCCTTTTATGTGAATTCCCCAAGCAAGCATCCTTTGGACTTTGGATTTAGCTCAGGGGTGGTCAATGCAAGAGAGATTGCAATGTAGCTAGCCTATAGTTGGGTGGAGAGTGGAAGTCACTTCTTCACTTGGCAACTATTCTAACACAATACGATAAGTATAATGGTTTATGCATATTTAAATTATGAACTATGATATTCCTTGTTATTTTATTGACTTGTGAATGTTCTATATTGTTAATGAAAGAATGACTGATGTATGATTTTATATTATTCATGAAAAATTGCTTAAAGTCACTATTTTATTCATAATTGATAACTAACTTAAATATTTGTGGTTGTAAGGAATGTTTTGCATTATTAAGTCTATTTCCATACTCAATATTTTTAGGTTATTTTACATGTTGTGAGTTAAATGAATATTTGGTTGACGTTAATGATTATTTAGCTCAAGAATGATGTGATAAATATGTGGGTTTGTGCACACTCATATTATTGTTGTTATGGAGAACTATAATTAGCTTTAGTATTCCGAGATTTATAATTTTCAAGGAAAGGTTTATATCCCTCTTGATTAGTCATAAAAACTTGTATATCTCATTGCGATGATGAAGAAATCATCTCTCATTGAAGAATATTAACTAGCTGGAAATTTACATCCGAGTTGAATCAATTTTCATATTTCACCTTGTCAAATGTTGAATCATTGTGAATAGGTCTTTCGATCCATGCCCTTTATCTTAATATGGAAATTGAAAATTACTTTTGAGGGTCTATGTTTAGGCCTTGGATATTATCTTCAAGAAATTTGGCATTCGAGCAATTTTCCTTTTCCTTAAGAAGTTCCCGAAATTTCCATTGTTTCCCTTTTTCTTTGGTGCATCTGCAAAATATGGAGTCCTTGGATGGAAACGAATAACCTTTTTTGTACAGGTGTAGATTTAATCAAGGGATATATTTCCCATTAAAAAATACAATCATATTTGGGATTTAGGGTCTAGTGTTGTATGAAGGTCAATACTTATGTGGAGGCTAAATTTATTTTTCAAAAGTTGATCGCATTGAG
The DNA here is from genome assembly GCA_034641835.2 of Pinus albicaulis. Classification (NCBI taxonomy): domain Eukaryota; kingdom Viridiplantae; phylum Streptophyta; class Pinopsida; order Pinales; family Pinaceae; genus Pinus; species Pinus albicaulis. Next base: position 1,311,482,584 of record CM076578.1, on the reverse strand, counting down.
GATCTAGGGATTTGATGTTGGACGAGGGTGCACACATATGTAACAACTTGGATGTGACCTTGACCAAATTACATTAATGTAGGAGATAAATCCATAGATTTAGGGATTGAGGGGTGTGGTGGTGAGGGTGTTCACCTCTTTGAAGGCTCGAATACGAGACAAATCGAATATCATATGGTGGGAATTGCACTGAACTACTTTCAATTGTAAATTGATCAAGAGATTTGGGGCTCCAAGGGTGGTGAGGGTTGTCACAAAGCTAAAAGGACTAAATTTATGTGGGTTGAATATAACAATGGATTAAGTCAATCTATCATGGTGTGAGGAACCAATGGACCCCACATTGTTTTGATGTGGCAGTGCCATGAGGGGCTAGACTAAGACCACCTGGATGCCACGTGGTAGCATAATGCTGATTTGGCTTAATATAATTGGGTAAAATTCTCATGGGAATAAATTTCAATCCATGTGCCAGATTGAGGTGAAACTTATATCACCGACACAGGGGCTTCACCACGGGAGCAATACTATACCACATGGGTTCATATTGGGGGATATATAATGAGGAAAAAATGCAATTATATATCGGGGGATATATATTGGAAAGTACAAAAAATGGAGCTCAAAGTTAGTGAAAAAATAGAAAGGGGTATAAAAAATGTTAATGAAAAAAGGGATACCTACAATATATCTAGTTAAAGTAGGGGCTTTTTAAATTGGGAAGGTGTATTGGGTTCATAGTGGGAGGGGGTTAAATAATGTGATTTTTAGAGGTATTTTCCAATATGTACTCAAATAAAGGGTGTTGTTTAATATGCTATTATTGCACGTGATACGTTAGAGGTTCATTGAGTGAAGCCCCTGCGACCACCGAAAAGCTCTCAGCGAGCTTAATGCGATGGTGATTTTTTTTATTTTTTTATTTTTTTGAGAATTGAATACTTTGAGAAAAAGAGGTTATTGTAACCCCATATTCATAACATACCTTGGGGACCAACTCAAAGAAAGTAGGTAGCATGTCGCACATTATAGATAGAATGAGAGGGTGGGAGGAAGTCTCCACTTCTCAAATTTTCTATTTTTCTTTTGTAAAATTACATCCTCGATTTATTGAATTTGGTGATTTTTAATTGTCATGATAATGAATATAATTTTTCATAATAGGTTGTATTTTAAATTAAATGTTTTTCAAAGAATTTTAAAAATATATATTAATAAATTAATTATTATTATTATTATTTTGTAATTCAATTATCTATTTTGTTATTATCCCATTAATAATACCTTTATTACAATTGTAATGTTCCTTTTTCGGGAATTTCCGAAATGTGGTCCTCAAGGACACTGTATAAGAGAGGCAGTGTAAAAATAAGCTGAAAGGGGGCTTGGATCCCCTTTTAAACTCACTAAATACTTCTCTTCCAGAATTTGAGCTCAAAGAAATAAGCCTAGAGGGCTTATACAAATCTCCCCAAAATGGATCTCTCAGAAAATGCTCAAATAGAGAGCTTACAGCAATACATGAACATAATCATCAAACTATGCAAAACTGAATGCAACATAAGATGAAATATATCACAACCATCATGTACATTAATAGATCAGAAAAAATGTACAGAAATATCATGAGGAACAAGCCTCTAATGTAATGGGAATCAACCTCCAGAGATTAATACATGAAATACAAGAGATGTAGCAACTGCATAAAATGCCGGAAGAAGTGACAGCGCTGTCTCTAGGAGTGTAGCTGCTGCTATAGATGTGCATACATTAAATATGACTGAAATGTACAAATAAATTCCCAAGAAAAGAAGAATGGGCTCCAATACAAGATTTCTAGCCAACCTAGGAGAGATTGCTAGAAACGCCGGAAAATGTAGAAATGTGACAAATACTTGTCACTGCAACTGAATAAAAATAAGAATGAGGCTATGGCAGATCTGAAATACTCATGCCCTCCTCTGATAATGTTCTCAAGAAAAGGGTTGATCCCTTTCACTCAAAAACACTCCTCCTGCTAAGCACAATTGGCTCTCCCAGCTACTGCCTCTAAAAATAACGTAGTTCGGCCCTTTACTGTACTCTGAGAGATGGTGAGTGTTTGGCCTGGTGCCAAAGATCTGAAAATAAGCCCGGGATTCACCTCTGCTGCTCCTCCAATGAATATACAAGGTCTCCTCTGGAGAACAAGCCAAAGAACGACTCAATAAGTTCCTTTGTTGCTGCCCCCAGCAACACAATGATAATCTGCTACAGAAATAACGTTGTAGCTACAGAGATAATCTTGGCCAAATGCCGGAATGAGGAAATGAAGTTCAAAGCCTCTCCTTCCTTGAGGATGAGGTAGGGATTCCTGAATGGGAACACCCTTGGGTGAAGAACACTACAAACCTTGCTAAACAACCCGGGGTTGCAAGTCTTTGCAGACCCTACGAAAATAATAAGCCAATGCATAATGAAAATGTGCTGCCATCTCCTCCTTATAAAGCAAAGGAACCTTTCTTACCATGGGTCCCATTCACACTTGCTTCTAGCTCAAGCAAGTGAAGCCTCCACTAAAACTGCGCTGTCCAAGTAGGTGCAATGTATCTGGACAGTTTTAGTTGACTTGGTCAAAATGACTAGACCATGCATGATCCAATCCTATTCACACCATGTGGTGCAAAATTCAGCTACTTTATTATTTCTCCTTTCACACAAGGAGTGTTATTTCTCCATCAAAATGGGTTAAGGTGTCTCCTTACCCATTTTATTAAATAAAATGAAAATATGCAAACTATAATGTTCCTTTTAGCTTGAGGCTAAAAATTGGGAATGTTACAGTCCTCCCCTCCCACATGTTGCTTGTCCTCAAGCAACTGCATAGAGAGACAAAATTCCTCCCCCTCTTCTTGTGGCCTCCTCATCAATAGACCCCACCATAGCTCATCAAGGTATGCGATAAATCTGTCCTCCATGTATCCCTCCAAGTGTGTAAAACCAAAGTGTGCATCATGAGATATTAGAAGGTGAAAGTGGAAATCTCCTTGTGGTTCAATGGCCTCCTCAAGGTAGGAGTGATGAAAAACATGGGAAGTCTTATTCCCATTGAGTGACTCCTTCACCTGTGCAATCATCCAAATTAAATGAGCTACCCTAAGTAGCTCAACAAAGCAGTCCTCAACCTCGGATCTATGCAATATGTTGGGGCTAAATGGAGAGTTTAGATTTTTCCATCCAAGTAGTTTCTCCCTCCATTTATGATAAGTGTGAGGGGGTTGCTGATATTGGGATGAAATTTCATGGCCTCTAAAATTGGCCCAAGCCTCCCCACAAAATGAATCAACCATGAAGTGCCTCCTCCAATAACACATTTTCTCCCAATAGCTCCTTCTATGTGAAGAGAAAAGTAGTGACATGGAAATCATGGTGTGCCCATGGTTTCTCCTGAAACATACAACATGTGAAAAAGGGAGAATCATAATCCCAAAGGGCATCTCCAACTCCAAGTCCACTCTCCAATCAAAGCCTCCCATGAGTACACAAAAATCAACAACATATGGAAGCAATATACAATGAAAACAAGCTGCCACATGGCAACCGAAGAGTGAATCATAGTTCCACATGAGGAACCAGCGCAACGCACCCTTGTCCTGCATCAAAACAGAAAATAACAAGTGCTTTTCCAGCCACTTGTTTGCTTCCACAAACATCTCATAAGGTGAAAACATGAGAGTGAAAATTGGTGCCAATGATGCACACCGATAAATATGTGGCTTCCCCCACAAACCATCATAAAAATAGCCACTCCCATTGCTGCAATGGGCCACAAGTACATCATAATAAGGAGCATAAGGAGATGTGATCATCCTTAGCTCATCAAGCTGCTCATATAAAGTAAAGAAAGGTAAATCAAAATGAGAGTATATACCTCCTTTACCATGTACTCTGGTCATTGAGCTGAAATGGCTCATCTGAATGCTCTCCCTCACCTCAAATGAGTAGGGAAATGGTTGTGCCAACCTTTGAAAAACCATCCAGGCTATGCATTTTTCCACATGCTGATATAGATCATGATGAATTCCCTCCCAATTGAACTCCTCTAGAAAATCAGAATATGCATCCAAGTGCATAGCTAGAAAGTTCTCATGTGATGCATGCAATAGTTTCTCCTTGAGACTAGAAGCTCTAGCAAAGAAGATTCTTCCATAAAAATAGATGACCATATCATCCACCATGTAACTTTCATCATCATCTGGGTCATCCAAAATCATGCATGCACCTCGATCCTAGGAGTACTCTACCAAGAGCTAAGTCCTCCAACCTGGATCCATCCTCCTCATAGGAAGTGTTGGTAATCTACAATGCAGTGCTCCCCTCATGCGGCTGCCTGCTACTTTGACATCCCCCATGCCAAATTCATCCTCCAAAATGCTGCCATGCCCATCATGCAGTTGTTCATGCTCAAATAATAATGGTGATCCTGGGAAGCTAGCCTCCCTTAAGAAACTGTCATCCAACAGGAATCTCCCAAGCTGGGTCAAAGTAAGCATGAGTGGCCTCCATCCACTCCTATGTATGAAAGAGTCCTCCCTCAAAGGGAGTATCCTCCTCCTTATAAAATATGTGGAGTAGTCATCTTGCATCATGAAGATTCAATCCTCCATCCCCGCAGCAAACTCTGTCAACGCAGTATGACTGATGAGAGTGGGTGATGCTAAAAATGAGAGAGTGTCTCTCTCCTCCTTGGGTCTGTCCCAAACTCTCTGCATTGTGCTGGACTCCTCCAAAGCCTTCACCTCTCTGGAATCCAAGAGTGTTGAACCAACTGACAAGATGCCTCTCATCAACTCTAGATCAAGTGGCCTCCCAAGTGGAATGCCTCCATATAGTGAGACATCAAGCTCGGAAGTGGATTGTATGTATAAGAGGACTGATTTGTCCCTCTCTTCACTGCGTTGTACATTCTTTCTCCCATGTGCAAAGACTTTCCGGAATAGATAAGGGTGTATCAACCCTTGATGCTGATCCTTCTCTTCCTCCTCCATCTCACAATCCCCACAAGTTGCTGCAAACGACTTCGGAATTGTGCCATGGTTCCCACATGTTAAAATACTTGGAATCCCTTGCATATAAATAGGGACTCCTCCCAAAGAAGCAATGGCTCCCCTCTCATCTCCATGTGGTGATGGATCTTCCTCCAATATGATAGTGCTGTTGGTTATCTTGTGCTCATCCTCCCCATCAATAGATGAGATTACCTCATCATCAAGGAGTGACCCTAGATCTTGGTCCTCTCTTGAAGGAAGTACCTCCATGACTTCACAAATAGAAGAGGGCCCTTCACACAATAGGGATATTGCCTTTAGCAAGTCATCATACACATTTTTATCCCTTTCAGAAATATGGAATGGAGTTTGTTTCATGGTTCCCTCCCATGCATGCAAAGTGTTTGATGTTTTGTTACAAAGAGATTCATAGTGATTTTCATCAAATTCTCTCACCAACCCTTTAGTGAATCCATCATGTGATTCTACATTTGCATGATAGCATGAAATAGAATTTTCAAACCATAAACCATGAGCCATACCTTTGAGTTGTAGCGCTACTCCTCCAATGGCCTCATCTCCTTTCTCCATCCTTTCGGCAGTGCAAGTGGGCAATGGATTGCATTGTGGATTTGCATGTGTGGTTGAATGCTCACACCCATCACAATAATAGCTAGGGCTTGCTTCATCTTCAAACCCTCTCATAAAATCTTTCCAATTTTCCCTTTCTTTCTCCTCAAGGTCTTCAATGATACCTTCCAGGGTCTAGAAAAGAAGAAGGGAAACCTCCTCTTCCGTCATTCCTCTTTTTATGTTTTTCTATACATATCCTCTTCCAAATGAGGAGCTTCTCCTTCTAATGGAATTTTATCTTGGGCTACACAGCTATAAAGTTCCCTTTTTAGGAATATCAAAATTCTATTCCAGAGATTGACTGCAGGGGCATTTACTAGATATGTCACCTTTGAGAAAAGGATGAGATCCAAAGGTTACCTGGCCATTTGAAGACTCTATCTATAGAGCTTGAAAGATTCCTACTTTATGGATTCAATAATTTGGCTTGAAGCCACAGGCTGAGCCAAATATCATGCTCTAATACCACTGTAATGTTCCTTTTTCGGGAATTTCTGAAATGTGGTCCTCAAGGACGTTGTATAAGAGAGGCAGTGTAAAAATAAGCTGAAAGGGGGCATGGATCCCCTTTTTAACTCACTAAAAACTTCTCTTCCAGAATTTGAGCTCAAAGAAATAAGCCTAGAGGGCTTATACAAATCTCCCCAAAATGGATCTCTCAGAAAATGCTCAAATAAAGAGCTTACAACAATACATGAACATAATCATCAAACTCTAAAAAAATGAATGCAACATAAGATGAAATATATTATAGCCATCGTGTACATTAATAGATCAGCAAAAATGTATAGAAATATCATGAGGAACAAGCGTATCATGCAATGGGAATCAACCTCCAGAGATTAATACATGAAATACAAGAGATGCAACAATTGCATAAAATACCGGAAGCAGTGACAGCACTGTCTCTAGGAGTGTAGCTACTGCTATAAATGTGCATACATGAAATATGACTGAAATATACAAAGAAATGCCCAAGAAAAGAAGAATGGGCTCCAATACAAGATTTCTAGCAAATCTAGGAGAGATTGCTAAAAATGCCGGAAAATGTACAAATGCGATAAATACTTGTCATTGCAACTGAATCAAAATAAGAATGAGGCTATGGCAGATTTGAAATACTCATGCCCTCCTCTGATAATGTTCTCAAGCAAAGGGCTGATCCCTTTCACTCAAAAACACTCCTCCTTCTAATCACAATTGGCTCTCCCAGCTATTGCCTATGAAAATAACGCAGTTCTGCCCTTTACTGCACTGTGAGAGATGGTGAGTGTTTGGCCTGGTGCCAAAGATCTGAAAATAAGCCCGGGAGTCACCTCTGCTGCTGCTTCAAAGAATATATAAGGTCTCCCCTGAAGAACAAGCCAAATAATGACTCAATAAGTTCCTCTGTTGCTGCCCCCAACAACACAACGTTAATCTACTGCAGAAATAACGTTGTAGCTGCAGAGATAAGCTTGGCCAAATTTCAGAATGAGGAAATGAAGTCCAAACCCTCTCCTTCCTTGAGGATGAGGTAGGGATTCCCGACCAGGAACACCCTTGGGTGAAGAACACTACAAACCCTGCTAAACAACTTGGGGATGCAAGTCTTTGCAGAACCTACGAAAATAATAAGCAATGCATAATGAAAATGGGCTGCCATCTCCTCCTTATAAATCAAAGGAACCTTTCTCACCATGGGTCCCATTCACACTTGCTTCTAGCTCAAGCAAGTGAAGCCTCCACTAAAACTGCGCTGTCCAAGTAGGTGCAATGTATCTGGACAATTTTAGTTGACTTGGTCAAATTGACTAGACCATGCATGATCCAATCTTGTTCACACCATGTGGTGCTCAATTCAGCTGCCTTATTATTTCTCCTTTCACACAAGGAGTGTTATTTATCCATCAAAATGGGTTAAGGTGTCTCCTTACCCATTTTATTAAATAAAATAAAAATATGCAAACTATAATGTTCCTTTTAGCTTGAGGCTAAAAATTGGGAACATTACAACAATTCTTAATTTTCAATCTTTTTAATGTTTTTTTTTTTGTATTTACAATTTGGTTGAACTAATTTAGTTAATTCTTAGAGTTGATATGTCTCATTTAATTAATTAATATATATATATATATATATATATATATATATATATATATATATTAGTATTGGTAACCATAGTATTTCAAAATATCATATTATTATTATTATTATTATCCAATTTTGATGTCCCAACCAAGTGAGACACCAAATTGGTAATTAATGAAGATATATATATATATATATATATATATATATATATATATATATATATATATATTCAAACATAAAATATTTTTATAATAAATATGTAAAATTTATTATAGAATATAAATAATTATTAAGAAGTAGTATAATTATATCCTAACTTTTTGTTTATGAATTATCAAAAGAAATCAAATCTTTAAAAATGTGATTTTTTTTCAAATTTTACAACAAAAAAATACATCTTATAAAATTTAAACACTATAGATACTTAATAAATCTAAAATTAAAATACAGAAGTAGTACTATATACATATTTGATATAAATTCATGAACTATCAAAAATAAATTAAACCTACTCTTGTAACAATATAGATAATTATCCCCGATGCGGGTGCCTCGTAGAGTTTGGTCACCACACCACATGGCCTCCCCAACGCAGAGCAGCTGTCTCCACCATGAGGCAACACATAGCGCTGGCGTGGGTGCCATTAAATATGACATTCTGGCTCTGCAGCCTGACGCTATAACTGTAATTCATTTCGACTGTTGTGAATTCACTCCTGTTCGTCCTAGTTGCAGAGCGCCCTGGCCATTTATGGGAAATGGTGTTGTCTCCTCTCAACACTTCTCCCTTTGTCTCACTGTCAATTTCACTCTGCTCTGTTAATTCTTGTTGCGCCTCCACTCCTCTCTCAGCCCATCAGATTCCTTATTCCCACTAGCTCCACGCTGCTTATAGTTTCACTGCCATCCCTCCTCACTCTACTCACTCGACTTGCCTGCAATCTCAGAATTTAGCCGCCTCCATGCCTTGTCACCATCGCATGCGTTGTCGCAAAGGCGGAGGTCGAGGCTCGCCCTCCTAACCTCCCATCCTTTCCATGGTGGAACACTTTGTGGAATTCTCCTTGGACATGGATTCATTGGAGGTCCTTGACTCTCATCATCTCTCAGACCATATCTCACGTCGCCTTCTTGAAGCTCAGGCCTGCCCATCTGGTTCGGGGTCTAAGAAGAGGATGCATAAATCAAATATGTCACCTTCTTACCTTCAGCAACCCCAGAAAATGGTGGCTCTGTCCATTAAGCCTTCGAAGGATTCTTCGGACAACGGTGGTAGTAGCAGTTCTGCAGAAGGTGGCAAAGCAATAGCAATGGGTGCTCGTTCGACCTCCACGCTTGAGTTGGACCCCCAGCTATCCAAGCCAGAGGATGACCCCTCTGATTATGGTTACTTCATAGAGTAAGAACAACCTCCCCAACCAATTCAGGATGACAAAAACCAGAACACCTAATGCCATGTTTCCTACTTTTCTTGTTTTTTCTAACTCAATTATAGTTTCTATGTTTCTTTATGTTCTGCACAACATACATAGATACTGGGTACTATTGTTTAATGTTGGTTTCCCCTTCAAGGGAAACACCTATTATTCTCTATGGACTAGTTTATGGACTGGTTTCCACCTTAGGGGTAGCCCCATTTTTGTATTTTTGAATATTCTCTTTCCCACCGAAATTGGCTAACTCATCAATTCCGGTCAGGATGCTCAACTGTATCACTGTAATTTTTGCATAACATAATAGAATCTAGTCATATTTATAAGAATATATATATATCCTTTTCCAAAGTTTTTTTCCTTTTGAAAACAAAGTACTTTCACATAATAAGAGAATGCAATCGCCATGAATTTTATTTCAATAGTACTTTCCCATGAAAAATCCTACCATGCATATCCCCTCGTAAGACAGACTCAATTCTACGAGTGAATTTGACTTCCAATGCTCTATTGTCGGTTATGCAATACATGAATATTTAATTTCCCTTATTTCTTTAATCTCTATCTTAAATATGAGGAATTTCAAATAGCAGAGCAATCCTAATATTATTAATATTATTTTAATCAAGAATATGATAAGCCTTAACCAACGCCTTAATTAGCGTAAGCCTGCAATGGAAATGCAAAATTTTTATATTTGAATATATTATCGATAGTATTATGATAAAAACCAGCCTAGATCAATCTTAACTCTGGATCTATCAAGTGCCGAGAGGGATCAAATCTATCGAGGTGCAAACCTCCTTTTTGAGTGAAAAAGTTGAGGAAAATTTTGCACCTTGAGAGATTTGATCACTCTCGGCACTTGACAAATCCAGAGTTAAGATGGATCTAGCCAAGGAAAATCTATCGAAGATATGATTTTTTTTTATGAATAATATGTAAATATATCTAATATTAATATAATCATTTTAAATATGTTAAATATGTGTAAGATTAACCTCATCTTTTTAATTTTAATTTTTCTTAGTTACCTCAGTTTGTTGAGATGATAAATATTGTTAATAACTTTAATTATGAAATACAAATTTTGAATGCAAAGTGACAATGAAAACAGATGAAATACAAATTTTGAATGAAAAGTGAAAATAATAGTGTTGAGTGATAGAAAATGTGAATAATAAAAATATTTTCAATTACAAATAGTCTTCATTGTTATCAATCTCAAAGTATTTTCTTTTACTATTCTTATTGTCACCTTCAATAGATTTGTCACCTTTTCATATCCTAAACCATTTAAATCTTTAGCTCGAGATGTTGTAGTAAACATAATATCTTGTCTTCTTTCTCTCCAATATTAATAGGTTGAATTAATATAACAAAAAAATGAATGTACATTGTCAATAAATTTTGTGCTTACACTGAAATCAATGCACATTGTTAATCCAATCACTTTGAAATTAAAGTATTGTCATACATCCAATTACATCAAATCAAAAATCAACATGTAAACTAAAATAAATTCATCTAATGAAAGAAATCAAATAACATTAGAAAATAATTTCTACGTTGAAATCAATGCATCTAATTCAAGAAATAAAATAGGATTAGAAATCAACATTTACACTAAAATCAATGCATCTAGTTCAAGTAAGAAAATATGATTAGAAACCAATGTCTACTTTCAGATCAATGCATTTAGTGCAAGCAATGAAATAGAATTAGAAATAACCATCTACACTTAAATAAATGCATTTAGTGCAAGCAATCAAATATGATTAGAAATCATCTACACTGAAATCAATGCATCTAGTGCAAGCAATCTGAATTACAATTAGAAATGAGCATCTACATTGAAATCAATGCAGCTAGTGTAAGCATTCAAATAGGATCAGAAATTATAATCTACACTAAAATTAATGCATTCAGCACAAGAAATAAAATAGGAATATAAATCATCTACATTGAAATCAATGCATATAGTGCATGCAATCAAATATAATTAGAAATAAATATCTACACTAAAATCAAAGCATCTAGTGCAAACAATCAAATAGGATTGTAAATCACCATATATAATAAAATAAATGCATCTAGTGCAAGTGATCAAATAGGATTAGAAAACACCATATACACTGAAATCAATACATCTAGTGAAAACAATCAAATAGGATTAGAAATTATCATCTACACTGAAATCAATGCATCGAGTGCAAGAAATATTTTTCCCTCTCTTCCCCCTCCATCTATATCTATATCTCCCTCCATCTCTCCCTGTTTTTCTCTTTACCTCAACCTGCCCTCCCCCCGCCACCCCCCCAAACACACACACTCTCCCACACCATATTTATCTATCTGTATGTCCTTCCCTCCCTCCCTCCATCTCTCTCTTCTTTCCTCTCTTCAAATTCTATTTATATATCTATCTTACCCTTCTCTCGCTCTCCCCCGCTTCTATCTCTATTTCCTCTTGTTATCTCCTATCCCTCTCTCTCCATCTTCCTTATCAATCCCTCTATCTCTCCACATTTCTCTCTCTCTATATTTTTTCTTACCTCCCTCTCTCTCCCCCTCCAACTCCATATCTCTTTCCTGCCCTCTCTCCACTCTTTCACATCCTCTCTCTCCCTTTCTCTCCCACCTCTCTCTCTCTCTCTCTCCAAAATTACTATATCCCTCCCTCTCACCTTCTCTTCCCCCTTCTCACCATGTCTCCTTATTTTTCTCTTTATCTCGCCCCAAACATACACACTCTCTCTCCATCTCTCCCTTGTCACTCCCTCTCTCTCTCTCCATCTCTCCATTGTCACTCCCTCTCTCTCTCTCCACTTCTCACTCTCTATGTATTTGTTCTTCCCTCCCTCTGTCCCCCTCCAACTCCATCTCTCTCTGCTCCCCTCTCCCTCCCTCTCTCCTCTTATCTCTCAAGTCCACTCTCCCATTCTTCCTCTCTCTCCCTTTCTCTCCCACCCCCCTCTCTCTTCCCCCATAACTCTCCTCCTCTCTCTCATCCTTCCTCTCTCTCCCTTTCTCTCCTACCTCCCTATATTTTCCCCCATCTCTCTCTCTCTCTCTCTCTCTCTATTTTTCTGTTACTAAATCCATCCCTCTCCATCTCTTCTCCTTTGTCTCTTTATCTCACCCATAAACATACACACTTTCTTTCCCTCTCTCCCTTCTTAGTCCCTCTCTCTCTCCACTTCTCACTCTCTATGTATTTCTTTTTCCCTCCCTCTCTCTCCCTCCATTTCCATCCATCTATCCCTCCCTCTCTCTTCCTCTCTCTCGTCCGTCCTCTCTCCCCCTTTCTATTGTAACTCTCTCTCTCTATCTCTCTCTCTTCCCTCAAATCCTCTAATTATCTTCCTCCCTCCCTATCTCTCTCTCCCTATCCATTTTTATGTCTCCCTCTTCCTCTCTCTCTCTTCATTTCTCCTCTCTCTCTCTCTCTCTCTCTCTCTCTCTCCATTTCTCCTTTGTCACTCCCCATCTCTCAACCTCTATCACTCTATCTCTTTGTTCTTCCCTCCCATATATATCTAGAGTTAATATATATCATGATATATTAATATATATTATAATATAACAAATTGAATATTGTATTAATCCAAAGTTATTAAATTTAATAATATTAATATTATAATATATTAGATTTAAGAATAATATTTTGCTATTAATTTAGGGTTAATATTTTTTTTTTTGTATGGTATTAATAATATTTGGTCCATGGTATTTGGCCCATAGGCTTAATCTAAATAAAACCTCTTTTAGTGTTCATAAATATAAATATAAAGAGGAGTATGGAGTAAATATAAAAAGATGTTTTATTTTTTATATTTATATTTATTTACCATACCTCTTTTATTTACCATGGTATTTGGCCCATAGGCTTGGTATATACTTAGATGGTGATTTCTAATCATATTTGATATATTTTTATGTATTTACCATACATCTTTATACCTCTTTTATATTTATTTATTTACCATAGCTATTTTATAAACACTGTATTTGGCCCATATTATTTAGCCCATGGTATTCATAATAGTTTGTCCCATGCTATTTGTCCCATAGGCTTCACCTAAATAAAACCTCATTTTTGAGTTTTAGAAAATATAAAGAGGTTTATTTTATTTTTTTGTGAATTTGGTAGGACCATACTATTTTCTATTTATAAGTGAAGGACATATAAAGAGGTTTACTGAGTAAATATAAAAAGAGGTTTTATTTATTTATCATACCTCTAGTTTATTTATATTTTTATTTATTTACTGTACTTTTCGAGTAAGTATAATTTTTTTTAGTAATTTATTGAACTTTATTGAGTTAATAGATTTATAATTTTTTATTGTTTATTTATACAAATTAATAGATTTGTAATTTTTTATTTATACAATTATTTAAAAAAAAAATTGATGACCGGATATAAATATTATTTTGATCACTAACCAACAACATTACACATCATATGTACTGGGTTGTAGAATAAGCCTATCAATTCAACAATCCTTTTATCTCACACCCATCCTATTATGTTTCAAAAACCTTTCTTGCAGGCATGCCTGTTCTCTTACTCGTTCAGAAAGTCTTTTGATAATCTAACAACCTATGTATATGATCGTTTGGTACGGTGAGATTTGCTGCCAGTGCATGCTGCCCATATATTAATGAGAAGAGCTATTCGTGGATCTGCCTTCTGGAGCGTGCTATCGAATTTTCCTAGCAGTGCCCGTGAGCACACCGATTCTCATCTGTGTCTGGAAACATCTGAAAGAATTGCCTATTTGGCTGCATTTGGTACGATGAGATGCATTTGTTGCGTTGAGGAGGCCCATTAGACAGCTCAATAACCTTCGCCTTTTCTCCAAGTGACATCTAGAGCATTGGAAGGAACCTTCCCTTGTCTATGAATTGAGTTGAGTCGATATGCCTATACGTTGTTGAGCCGAAGGTTGATGGACCGTCTACATTACGGTATGTTGATTCAATGCTTAGGAATCTGACGTGAAGCGACGTGGAGGGTGCAGTTACCCATTTATCATTCGATCCGTGGATGATCTTTATAGAGCTAACAATGGTGGGTGCACAGAGCATAAAGGCGTGGATCGAACCTGTGAAAATTTGTCGTTCCTCATACTACAGTAGAAGTTGTCGGAGCATATGTAATATACTAGACCCGATTGGTGACCAATGGTGTGCTTGTTTATGTGTATGTGCCCAAAGGATCATGACCAGAGTTGCTCATATTTTTTGATGTGACCGGAGCGCTGCACTGAAATTTCATTTCTTGGCTGACCATTTCTTCAGGGTGAAGCCTGTGGCGCAGTGCATAGAGGAGTCTGCCAGTGCGTGGAGGTGTATCACTGTATTAGTGTGTGGAGCCTATTTCTATTGTATGTTTGATCATCGTTGAAATAATTATGTTCTCTGGTTTAGAGTGATGCTCGTCACAAGAGCAGAAGGCACTGAGACCTGCGGAGCATCTATACGCCTTTTTGAAACCGTGTGAAGGTTGTTGGTCCAAACTACCGGTGCGGTGACTGGGTTGAATAGCTTGTTTGAGAACGCTGAGGGCATGGAAGGAATGATGAGCCTGTTGTGGAACACTGAGGCCGTGAAATCCTTCAAGTTCCTTTGTTTAGGCTCTGGAAGGAAGCATTGAAATTTTTTTATGTTTTCTGCGTAGTGGTAACGCCGTTGGGTTAATTCACCACGTTCAATTGCTGCAACTGGCACAAAATTATTTCCACCCCTCCTCCAGTAGGTCTATTAGTTTAGATGCTTGCTCAGGCATCGCCAACGAATTGAGTATTTTTTCGATTTCCAAATCCATCTTGTATTTCCTTTGAAATGTTTAAAGGATTATTATATTTTTTCAAAAGAGGAAAGGTGCTTGGGCAACAGTTGAAAAAGGGATTTGTTATTTTGTGCCCGTTCGTTTTTTAATCCATTTGAAGGAGTCGTGTTTTTTTATTAAGAGAAAGCTGTCATGTTTCCGTTGCGTGTGGATTTGGGGTAGAAATTTTTCTAATAATTGTTGGAGCTCTAGTTATTCCTTTCATGTGTTAAGATGAATAATCAAATGGTAGAAGTATATTTGAACGAGAGAGATAAGTTTGATGGATCACTTATTCTAATTGGAAATTCAAGTTGCAAACTTTTCTTGAGGGGTAAAATGCATGGGTGATTGTATATGGAGATGAATTGAAACTGAAAACTGTAGGACGCGGATCAACTTTCACAATTTAGGATTGGGAGAAGAGGGAGAACAAGGCAAATGTGCTATTGAAATTGTTAGTGAAAGATTTCCTTATCGCTCACATCAGAGAGTGTAAATCAGTAAACAAGATCTAGAAAACCCTCAAGGATTTATACGAGATTAAAAACACAAATCATCTTTTGTTCTTGAAAAGAAAGATTCTCTTCATTAAAATGGAGGAGAATGAATCAGTAATTGCGTTCATCTCTCGAATCAAGGACCTCAAAGATAAGTTGGGCAACATAGAGGAGGAAGTGTCAAACACTGATCTTGTCATAATTACCATGAATGGGATGACTGATGACGATCAAATGTTCATCACAGACTTGAATGCGAGAGAAAAAGCCCCCAAATTTGAAGAATTGATAGGGATCTTAATGCAAGAGGAAGAAAGGCAGATGAATCTGAAACCTCGGAGTTCAGATCTTGCATTAATCGCAAAGAAGAAGCCCTTTAGAGGAAAGGCAAGTGTAGGATAGAAAGGTGGAGGTACACCACAAATAAAGCCACCTCAAAATATGTCATCTCAAGGTATGTCTTCAAATAGAAAAAATTCAGGAACCAAATGTTTATATTGTGGTAGATTTGGTCATAGTGCTAGGAATTTCCATAAGAATAAGTTTGATGAATCTCGACATAGACATAAGAAGCACGCAGGATACTTTGCTGATGAAGTTCATAATCAGGTTCTTAGATTGTTTATGGATGATTTTGTTCTCTCTGATGAGAATGATGAAGCATATACTTGGTTTGTGGATTCAGGAGCTTCAACTCATATGACAGGTAACAGAAAGTGGTTTGAAAATTTTAAATAAACCAGTAGTGGTGCTAAAATCTACCTTGATGATGAAAGATGGTAAATGAAAGGGTATGTTAATTTTCTTGTTGTATCGCCTGATGGAAATCTTTGACATATTCAAAAATGTAATGTATGTATCCAGAATAAAAAATAATTTGATTTTTGTTTCTATGATAACATATCCAAATCTTAAGGTATAAATTTTTAAGTCTAATTTTGTTATTAAAGATCTGCTGGATTGTATGAAGCCAATTTCTTCAGAGATTTTAGTGGGAGGTTTGTACAATATGAATGTAAGAAATGTGCCACACAAAGAATTGACTTCATTAGGAATGACTGTAGAAGATTTATCGCATCAAAGATTCCGTCATATTAATTTCAATGACCTACTGCTATTTCAGAAATGAGGTATGGTAAATGGTCTTATTGTTTTAAAGCATTTTCATGTTGATTGCGAAGCATGTGCTCTTGGAAAGATGCACAAAGATGAATTTCTTGCAAATTTAGATAGAATGAAGAGAGGTATACTAGAGCTAGTGGACACTAGTTTATGTGGACCAATTTAGACGAGGTCATTGGGAGGTGCTTATTATTTCATATTGTTTGTCGATGATTGTATGAGATTCACTTGGGTATATTTTCTCAAAAAAAATATTCATACTTTTGAATACTTTAAAGAGTTGAGAAGCATGATTGAGAAGAAGACGGGGAAATTCATCTGGATTCTTCGCTCAAACCAAAGGGAAGAATACAAGAAGGCTAGTTTCATCAAATACTGTAAAGACCATGAGATACTGTAGCACTTCACAATACCTCACACCCCTCAATAGAATGACGTTGCATAGAGGAAAAACATATTCCTTGTGGACTGTGCTCGCAACATGCTAAAAAGTAAGAATAATTCTAATGGATTTTGGGTTGAAGCAATAAATATTGTAGTGTATTTTAAGAACAAGATTCCAACAAAGAGTCTTGATTTTAAAAATCCTTTCGAAGCTTTGTTAGGATTTAAGCCTGCTGTAAGTCGTTTAAGAGTTTTTTGCTCCAAAGATTTTTCTCATTTTCCAAAGGAGGATAGGAAGAAACTGGATTCAAAGGCCATTAAATGCATTTTTGTTGGGTATTGTACAAATTTTAAAGCATATAAGTTGTTTAATCCCTCTACTCACCAAGTTTTTGCAAGTAGAGATGTAGTATTCTATGAGTAGGTTCATGATGGAAATTGTGATAAAGTCAATGAAGAATGGGACATTCCTTTGCTAATAGAAGAAGGGAGTGATGAATTAGGGGAAAACCATGAGCACTAGCAGCAATAGTAGAGAAATGAAGAAGTAGATGGTAATATGCATTCATCAAGCCAAGTCCATCAAGGGATGATCAGAACAGGTTTGAAGCCACTCCACCATTCAGGAGATCAGGTAGGAAAACTCAATTACCAACAAGATATAGGGAGAATGCTTTTATAACTAGTATGTTAAATGTTGTTGAACCCTCTAGTTATAAAGAAGCTAGTCAATATAGTGAATGGAGGGCAGCCATGGAAGAGGAATATGAATCAATACTAAAAAAAAAACTCGGGATTTAGTTGAATTACTTGAAGGAAAACAACCCATAGGTTTTAAATGGTTATACAAGTCTAAATTTAAATCAGATGTGAGTATATATAAATATAAAGTTAGGTTGGTTGCAAGGGGGTACTCGTAGAAAGAAGGTATAGACTATGAGGAAACCTTCACCCCCGTAGCTAAACTAAACAAAATCAAAATGTTAATTCCTTTAGCTACCAAACATCATTGGATGATACACTAGCTAGATGTGAAATATGCATTTTTAAATGAGGAATTGAAAGAAGAAGTGTATTTACAGAAACTCGAGGGGTTTTTTAAACAATGGGAGGAACATTTAGTTTATAGATTGAAGAAAGCACTATATGGACTAAAACATGCACTCTCGTCGTGGTATGACAAAATTGATTCATTCTTCTTACAACATAGTTATAAAAGAAGCAAGAATGACCCTAATTTGTATACCGTGTTTGATAAAGAGGGGAAAATTGTTTTGATTTCTTTATATGTAGATGATCTTATCATTACAAGAAATTCTAATGAGCTCATTAATGAAATCAAAGAGCAGATATCACAGGTTTTTGAGATGAAATACCTTGGAGAGCTACACTATTTTTTGGGTCTTGAAGTCTGAAGGGATTCTGGCCAAACTTTTCCTTCACAAGGGAAGTATGTCAGGAGTTTAATGAAAAAGTTCAGGATGGATTAGTGCAAAGCTGCAGTAGTGCCTTTACAACAAAATGTCAAACTTCAAAATGATGATGGTTCCAAGGAGGTCGATGCAACAATGTACAAGAAGCTGGTTGGGAGTCTAATTTACTTACTACAACTAGGCCGAATTTGTCTTATGCTATCAGTGTATTAAGCCAATTCATGTCAAAGCCTCTTAAGAGTCATTGGGTTGCAGCGAAGGGCATCTTAAGGTATCTTCAAGGAACCTTAGAATTTCGTATTAAATATATTGATCCTTTTGATGTTAGTTTGAAAGGTTTTTCAGAATCAGATTAGGCTGCAAATCTGGATGACAGACTATCCATAATAGATTATGCATTCAACATTGGGTCTGGGGTCATTGCATGGAGCAGCAAGAAGCATAACAATGTATCCTTATCTTTAACAAAATATGAGTATCAAACAATGTGTATAGCAACGTGTGAAGTAGTTTGGTTAAGGAGAATTCTCCAGGATGCTGGAGAAGAACCAAAAGATGAAACAATTATCAAATGTGACAACCAGAGTTCCATCAAATTTGCAAATAATCTAGTGTTTCATAAAAAAACAAAGCATATTGATACATAATTTCATTTTGTTAGGGAGAAGGTTCAGTCAAAGGAGATCTATACTGAATATTGTAATACTTGTGATAATGCTGCTGACATTTTTACTAAGCCTCTTTGAAGAATAAAATTTGAGTCATTTAGGGAGATGTTAGGAGTACTAGTGAACCATTTCTTCATTAAGAGAAAGTGCTGAAGATAATGGAGAAATGTATTTTTAGGATTTAGTTCCTATTTCTTAGGTAGTTGTTCTAACTTCCCTACTTTTCTGTAACATATATATTCATGGTGTGTAATGATGATTGGATAGAGCATTCGACACATGCAGTCTCCAAGTGAAACTTCTCACTTGTGAGATGCTAAGTTTATTTGATTATAATTTGTCATATATTTTTTATCAATCTTAACAATGAGATGGTAGTGAAACTTCTCACTTGTGATCTGCTAAGTTTATTTGATTATAATTTTTCTTCCAGTTTTTATAAATCTTAACAATGGGATCGTAGTTTCACTCGTTACTTCAAAGATTTAAAACAACTTGAACCTTATAAGTGACACTCTGCCGTGCGTCTTCAAGATTAGGTATGTCATATCCTAGCAATGGCAGTTGAAATGTTGCTAATAGAGATAGGCAGTTTGAATGTTGTAAATATCTTTGTTGTGCCTGCCAAAGACTCTCACACATTCCTCCCTCACCTAATTTGATGCATATCGTGTAATAAATTATTTTCTTTCATCCCCCATTAAATAGGTAGTTTCTTTTAACTTCTGGACTACTATGACCAGTTTTCGAATGTATCCGAGCACTGTATCTTGAATGGCAGCATCAATTTCACATAAGAGGTTTTTTATTTATTTTGGAATAATTTCTATGGATTTAAGTTAGTTTTTGAGATAGATGCTATGTATTTAAAGATTTATAAAAGAACTTTGGATTAACGTATTACACTATTGCTATGAAAGTCATAAAAGCATGGTATACATAAAATGAATTGGTCTTTTGCAGCTGGATAAGGGTGTAATTGTGGGTACATTAGGTCGTGTTATACAACCTATGACAAATTAAAGTGGATGATCTTTAACTTATATATATATATATATATATATATATATATATATATATATATATATATATATATATATATATATATATAACGAAAAGAAGGTGGATAGAGCAGGATGGCAGGTGGCGAATGGACAAGAGTGGCAGCCACGTGATGGTATGCGTTCGGACGACACCCATTAACCCTGCAGTTATGGTAGATGGTACTGCATGCCTCTTAATGATGACAATAATGCGAAGACAACTATTCCCGTCAGAATTGTATGGGAAACAACATATGAGGGGTTTAAATGAAAATGAGAAGGATAATAGGTAGAACATTCTTTCTGGCAGCAGTTCTTGCGAAGGAGCGGAGGCGAATTCAGCAGGCCTTGCTGTGACAAGCGAGCAACAATTATGTCCTTAGGGTTACTGGCATGTTAAGGTTGAGCCTATAGTTCATGTCCTTTATGCCATGCTTCTAGTTCTGGGAGTCTATGGTAATAGTAGGGCTCTGCACTGTGATTTTATAAATAGTTATAGCATTAGGCCAATGTATCATTCCCATTTGATCCATTGTAATAACTTTGTGAAGGGGACGATTTCTAGGAATTTAACCCCTGCCGGAAATAAACTCGTGTTTCCGTAGCCCATGTAGAATTCAGGGTCTAAATCTGTTATGTCAATGTATATGTGCTAGCTCTTGTTGCCAATTTTTTCATCCAGATCATTTAGGGGAAATCTTGAAAATGCAGTGCCATGATAAAATTGAAGGCGTGACGCTGCCCTGTTTCATTATATTTATAAGTTTTGTGCAGCGTAACATGCATATTTCCATTTGTCAGTTTGATAGGATGGATAAGTTGGGTCAGGAGTCAAAAATAGAGGTTCTTCATCAGCTGTGTTTAATTGCAAATATCTGTAATAGGAAGTGTAAACAAGTCCACAATACGACGGGGACTCTCACTGAAATAGTCAGGTTCTGTGTTTATAAATTGTTATCCTATACAAGCTATCTCATAAACCTTGCAAGATTTGATAACTGGTGGCTCCTAATCATCAATCATAAGAGTGGAATGGGAAAACGACAGGAAAAAAAACGCCAGCCAAAGGATACAGTGAAGAAAAAGTCGGCGACACATAATGCTAGCACCAGTAAACGAGGAAGAAAGTCGAAAAAGGAAACTATGCAAAATTTGTTTGATGTTTATGCAGAAGGAAAATCTACACAAATAAGGAATCTTATTCAAGGGTGGGAAAGAGACAGTGGTAGTAAAGGAGAAGATATTGAGGTTCGGGAGGAGAATATGAACTTTCTGGTTGATCTTGGGACTATGGGAGGACGCCTTTCTCTCTTTCATCAGTCAATACACACTTACTAGGCTTTCAAATGTGTTCTTGCTAAATTTCTTCAAAGCTTTCAGATTAATGAAGGGAACCCTCAGATACTCTCATTACTACAGGAAATTAAAGAAGATATTTGATAGATAAATGTGTTACAATATTATGCCACTGCTCATGTAGGTAGGATTGAAAGACAATTACAACAGCTGCAATAGGTTGATATGCCGGGGTCTACAACAAAGGACCCGTCACCAGTAGATTCCTCTTATGGTTAATACTCTTTAAGTTTACATGTTTTTTTTGGATAGCTTTTATGTTTTATGTTGTTTAATAGGCTTGATAGTAAAAAGTAAATAGACCGTGAAAAAAAGTAAATGAATGAAAATATTGCAATTTTGGATGGCATTTAATGCCTTAAGGTGGCCAACAAACTTGGTTTCATACGTGCAGATTGACTACCAACTGTGAATATGTTATAATCCGCTCTATCTTTTTTGAGAAATAGAAAATGAGAAAGAACTATCAAATTGAGAAAAAAAGAAAAAAAATCATTTTTTCTTAAAAAAAAATTCATGTCTGTTCAAAACGTTTCGCAAATTTTGGACATGTTTGAAACTATAGTTATAAAACAACAATTATTAAATTTGAATTTAAATTAGATTTGAAAAAAATTAATTGTTGAGTAGATAGACTTATTTTACATTTTATTATGAGGGGATGTGTAATTTTATCGGTGTTACTCTTTAAAATAAAAACAAAAATCATAAATTATGTTCTAAATAGAAAAATAATGTAGGTTACAATAAACAAAAATTGAATATATTGTAAAATAATTAGAAGTAAAAAAAAAGTCTTAGTAAGATGTTTCAACAAAAAATTTAAATAAACTATTTAAACATTTATGTTAACTAATTGATATGAGATATCAACTTCATATATATTTATAAATAGAAAAAAAATTGTTAAAATAAAATATTTAAACATTACAAAAAATATTTAAATATTTAAAAATATATTACAAAAAACTATTTTAATTTACATAATAAAATGTTTGTTTGTATATGTTATGTAAAATATTTTAAGGTCAATTATTTATCACTTTTAAAAAATTATGTATATATTATGAAAAAATTAATTTTTTTATGTTTAAAATGTTAATTTGGTCTTATATATACTTTATTTAGCATTCACAAATACAATTTAAACAATGAAATATAACATATTGTAATTTTACACCTAAAAAAATTAGAGAATATACATCTTGCAAATATGAATTTATTGATTATGATTCTCAAACTTCTGTGGTTGATATTGTGGATAATCTGATTTCTGCAAATAATTTATTGATTTTGTTTTTCAAAATTTAAAATTTGAAATAAATTATAATTCTTTTCGAAACATCAACTAAAATTCATTAAATATTTTTCTCACAATTCTTGTTTTTATATATCCAACATTAACATTGTTCGTAACAAGATTACAGATGTTACATTATGTGTTGACAAACGATAAATAAAAACCATATTGAACAGTAAAGTTAGCGTCCGTGCATATAAATTTATATAGACCCATAACACATTATATATGAAATGATAAAGTTTGTCACCGCATAAGGAATTCGTGTATAGGTGTTAATATAATTTTAATTGTGTTAGGGTTAGAACTTACAATAAAACCCTAGTGCGGACAATTAGTTTATGTGGTAAGACTAATCATTAAATATTGAAAATTTGATTTATAAAGATACATTATGGTTAATATATTTAACCTTTGGGGTAAAAAGTAAATTTTTTTTGGGATGTACGTTACACTTGTTGGTAACAGAGTTTACGTGCTCAGTACTGCCTTCCATTAATGCCAACCATTAATCATAAAGCGACTGCACGTTAAATTTAGCAGCTTTCTTTTTTATTATGAAATTGGTTTTATCCAATTTTTTTACATATGGTAATTTCAGGTTGTTGAATTTATACATTCTGAATTTGTTTTTTAGCTAATATTTCAGATTTCAAACCGTTTCCGACCGATTTGAGTTTATTTATATTTATAAAAAATACTGCTTGGATAATGAATCATTACTATTTTGCTCAATAATTATATCGAACATATTTCTGAAAAAACTGCCAAACAGTCCCCTCACCAAAAAGTGAAACGCTGCTATTTCACTCCATGATTATTATCAAACAAACAGATTTTTGTGAAAAAAAGCCAAAATGTTCCGTCACCAAAAAGTCTCCAATGTTAGAATAGCCATTTCGTTTGGTTTTGATCATTAGGTTGAGAACATGACGTTTTCTATCAGATTTGTCCGACCACCCATTTAATCAATGGGTGCTATCCTCAACAATGGTCCACTTTCAGAAAAGTGTGAAAATATCAAATAACGTGGCTGTAAGATTACTCCCGTTAGGGCATGCATGAGTCGTTTTGCAGTCAATTTCTGCTGAGTTTCTAATTCGTTTGAGCATGATAATACTGGCTGAACTGAAGCAGTTGAAAATTTCTACTTTCTCACTTAAAATCATATTGTTTATGTTTTTAATGTGAAGAGACCTTTTAACAAAATACATGTAAGAGTTATTAATGTGATGGATATAGTAAATGTGATTGTATATGAGTTATATATATATATATTTATAAATGTATATCAGATTATGCATAATAGTAAATGTGGTCGTATATGAATTTTATATTTTTTTTCAGAAGAAAAAACTTAATCATTTAGAAACTTTTGAATATCATTACAACTTTCTCCCATAAAAAGCACATTCGCTTTGTTCATCACTATAACTAATAAGATGAAAACAGACCCGTCACTACCAATAGTCCTTTGTTGTTAAGATTAATACATATGTTAAAGCTTTTGTGAATAACTAAAGCCTATTACAACCATTTTATATCATGTTTCTATTTGTAAAAAACATAACTAGTACTTGCTCATTTATTAAAATGAGCCGACGGAACACCGAAGGCGTGTCATCCCGTCGTCCCGAGCGATTGGACAGCAACACAGACGAGAAGGAGCTTACACGCGGGAAGGAGCTGAGAGCAGCAGGGTGGGAGCAACCGCCAAGTGTCAAATTTTGAGAGGGTAGAAGGGCGATAGGTGGAGCACAGGGATTGGCTGGGATGAACAGTGTTTCCCAGTCAATCTCATAAAAGGAACACCTTCGGTGTAAATATCCCATCAGGGTTAAAAACCTCCCTCCTTTCTACGGTCGTCTATCTTCCATCTTTACCGAAAAGTGGCAGAAAGTAATAAAACAAGATAAGGAAAAAATTTTTTGTTCAGGATAAGTGCTATATACTCACTAAAATTTCACCATACCAGATGCCCCAACTCCTATAGCATCACTCAAAACATAGTGCATTTCTCCAAATACACCTCGTAATCCTTTTTTTGACAAATTATTCGCTTGGTAGTTTTTTTTCCATATAGATGTCGCTGAAATGGATAGTTGAGAAAGAGTTCTCCAGTTCAATAATGCGCTCCAACCATGCAATCAGATTTCCAGGAAATAGCGAGGTTCCCTTATCAGATTTCCAGGAAATAGCGAGGTTCCCTTGTTAAGGTGATCCAGGAGAACCTTAGAGTCACCAAAAACCCATAAATTGTGTATATATAATTGAGAGGCGAACCATAGTAATCCCCATAAGGGCAGAAGTTAATTGTGTATATATAATTGAGAGGCGAACCATAGTAATCTCCATAAGGCCAGAACTTCTGCGCTTGTGTTAGTCCCCACCCCTCTGTGCTAATAGATCTTGTAATGGTAGGTCAGAGAGATCATTAACCATGCCCCACACCCGCATCTAGACTGTTGAGAAGCCCCATCAAAAAAACCTGCCAGGTACCGTATTTCGAAAGGTCTCAGCGGTTTTGACATATCCACCGGGGGCCTCTGTTCAGTGTTCAAACACTCCCAGTCCTGAATGATTTGAAGAACAGTGCCCTCCGCGCTGCTTTTTACCTCCTCGAAAAGCCATCTATTTCAGTTGTACCATATATACCAATGATATAAATCCGGAATGATCCTTCAAGAAGAAATATGCTTCTGCCACCAATTTATAAAGACAGTAGTGTTGTTCAACATAGGTTCCTTCAATTTAAAAAACAAACATAGCTCCTTTAGGAATTTCCTAGCAAATGTACAGGTGTAAAAAAGGTGTACATTGTTTTCCTCCTCCTTCATGTAGAGCCTACAGTAGCCCAGCCCAATCTTCCCCTTCCTCTGCAGATTTACCCAAGTAAGTTTCTTATCTGTCAGAACCAACCACAGGAAGATTTGCATTTTAAACTGTGCTATATTCTTCCAATTTTTTTTATAAACCTGATTAAAAGCCACCTGGTGTTGTTGTAAAGACAAATTGTTATAAGTTTCAGCAACCGAAATCTGACCAGCCTTTGTTGAACCTCCCCATATTACTCTATCACCCCTCATGTCGACTAGTAAACCCTGGCTTCTCAGGTCAGCAATATATTCTTCCCATTCTTCCTTCAAATGCTTTGCCAAATTCAAGTCCATGGCACTTGTCAGCATAGAGTTTTGATTTAAGGTTGGTTTTATGGTGCCAGTATTAGTGGGAGAGTTTTCAGTGCGATAGTTTATGTAGAGTTTATTTGAGTTATGGACCCGTGAGTCGCTTTGGTGAGCAGTTTTATTCAAAGATTAAGAGTAAAGACTGGGTCTTAAAGCTGAAGGGACATAACCAGTTGATGAAGGATTTAGAGCTCGATGTTTATGTTTATGATGTGCTTTTAGTAGATGGGAGGTTGGTTATAGGGACCCTCCGTTTCACATGGTTATTCCGGGAGTTTGGGGACCATTTTTTGGGAACGAGAACTCTTTTAATTTTTTGAATTAATTCTTTGAGTAGAGGCGACTGACAGTGGGGGCGTGAGGGTGGGTCAGATAGGTCAATAGTATAGTGATTGGGGATATGGCCACCTTTTGGTGATCTTCCCTTGATCCTATTGAGTTATGATTTTCGGGACACTGTTGTCCACATCCAAATGTCCGTAGGTTTGTCCTAAAGGGATTATTTGATCCTCAGTACTTTGGGTATTGCAGAAATTAAGAACTTTGAGCCTTACCATTTATGGAGTATGGTTAAGGTGGTTGGAGTGTGCTTCGTATTTTGGATCGAACCATTTCCTTGATTTGTCATGGGGATAGCTGGCCCGTTTCCGGACGCCGAGGTAGAAGCATTCGACGTGGAACTTCTATATGCCGTCGAGTTGGAAGAAGATGGAGTTATTCCCACATCTATCATGGTCCATCGTGCAAACTCTTCTCTGTCTGCTTCTCTTGCCACCCCAGTTTTCTCTGGGCCTGAGGGAGTGAGGGGGATCTCTAAACTATCGGATGTGGTGACCTCTGAAACATTGCATCCTTCATACAGAAAGTGGGCGACGAAACCTTTCAAGCCCGCTTCAGATAGATGTCTTGTATGTTTTGAGAGCGATGATATGGGGGAGAGGGTGGATAGTTTATTATCGAGGGCTGTTGTGGGGAAGTGGCATTTCGCCTCCCATAGCTCTGTTGACCTTCAGTGGTGGCTTTTGGCGACATGGCAGAAAATCATCGGTTACGAACCGAGGGTTAGTAAGCTTCACAATGGATGGTTCTGCTTTCACCTGATAAAGAACAATGATGTGCCAAATATTTTACAACGGACTTGGGTTCACGGCTGATCCTTCTTACTTCTAAACCGATGGACTATCGATTTTCATCCAATGGAAAATGCACCACGGAATCATATACTGTGGGTAAAATTGCCAGGATTGCCTATTCAATTCTAGTCGATAGCAGTGTTAAAGAAAATTGGGGATAGTATGGATTCATGCCGCTATGTCAATCCCAAGAGTACTGGTATATTTGAAAAAAGAGTCGCATGGATCCTGGTGCAGGTATCCTTCTCCGGGGGTTTGCCGGAGGACATTGACTTGGCATGGGAAGGGATGAAGTTCAGGAAAATCTTAGACTATTGGAAAACGTCATTTCGTGGCCACCTCTGTGAGGCCACGGGGAACCTTATGCGATCATGTTCTCGATGGAGCTCGGACTTCTGCAGAGGTGACCTTCGAAATGTTGATGGGCGGCAGACCTCCTGCGGGGTTCAACCAAGGACTATGATGATGATCCATCCTTCGGGTAAGTTCTATAATTCACTCAAGTCACCATTTTATGATTCAATGGGGGTGGAGGGGAGTGGGGTTCCGGGTATGGAGGTTTGTAGTGCCCTTCTTGTGGGTGAGGTTCCTTCATCGACTGTGGAGGGAAGTGGGTTGATTGAGAAACTTGACCCTGTCGATGCTCACGCTGGGGGGCTGATGAAGCCTACTATCGCCATCCCTCACCTTTCTCCACTGAATAACCGTTATACATCATCTTCTGCTGAACTGTCCTCCGACAGGATGTCGATGTCTCCGGTCATTGCCCCCTCGTCTCCTCCAGGCTGGGGTCCCAACCTATCGCCCCGAAACTTGGTCGACAATGATCTGGATCTGTTGTTGCTTGATTCGGATGTGCTCCTTGTTCCCCTCATTGTGGATACTGGTAAACCCCCATCGCCTCTACAATCGCCGCCGCTGATCATTAGCCCTTCATCTACATCTAATGTCACTATCAGAAGAGGGAAGGGGCACCCCAGGATTAAAAAGAAATCCCTTTCTTCGACTGTGTCGGGTGGGTTTTGGGGGGGTGGAAATTTTAGAGACATTCCTGTTAATTTGGCGTTAGATAGGGTTCTTAGAGTGTTAAACCCTGTTGTGGATGTGCCGTGATCTGTATGATATCTCTAAACATAAGGGGGTTGGGGGGAAAAGATAAATTTCTTTCTCTGCAGAATTTTCTTTTAAATTGTCATCCTACCATCATTTTTATTCTAGAGTCAATGTTGCTTGCTGATCGATCCATTTCATGTTTCCGTGTCATGCTGCCAGATTAGCATATGGCGGCGAGGGATGGGAATGGTCGTTCTGGTGGCGAGGTGGTGATGTGGGATCCTTGTCGCGCCTCCTTTAAAGCTTATGGATTTTTTGGAGGCATCCTACTGTCCGGGCATTTTCGAGGGTTCAGGCATAGATTGCATTTGGTTAACTTATATGTGCCGTATAAGGATAGGGAACCTTTCTGGCAGAGAAAGGAAAATTGTGGTATTT
Source organism: Pinus albicaulis (assembly GCA_034641835.2). Classification (NCBI taxonomy): domain Eukaryota; kingdom Viridiplantae; phylum Streptophyta; class Pinopsida; order Pinales; family Pinaceae; genus Pinus; species Pinus albicaulis. Next base: position 1,311,453,967 of record CM076578.1, on the reverse strand, counting down.
TTCTTTTGGATCATCTGCTTATTGCGGGTGACTTCAACACTACACTTGATGACTATCTATTACTTGGGATATTTTCATCATCTCCAAAATGTTAAAACCCTTAAGGAACCTCCCTCACCTCAATTTCCAAAGCCTCTCCCAATATTTGTTGCATGCATCTTTCCTTTTTTTTTTTTTTGCATCTCTATATCATGATTTCAGATGTCTTGTTGGGACAAACAACTAGATTGTTATCAGAAAGTGTAGCCATGTAGTATACAAGCTAGTTTATACCCCAAGAGTAATTATCATTGTATCATTCACATCTTACCCAAGAACCCTCTAAATTTATCCCAAATCGCCAACGATGTCTAAGATTTTTGATAATGGTTTTGAAGCAAATTTCAAGCCTTAACCAAACTGACCTAGAAATTAAAAGATGGGAATTTGAGGGAAAAAAGAAATGTGAAATCTTATGTATCAAAATGCAGTCCAAATTTTTTTCGGACATTCTGATTATAGTAACTTATAGCTATTTTTGAGCTAAGTGGCCATGCTATGAGGGGCATCCCTATTCCATCAAAACCAATCAGGAGTTGCACCTGGCCTCATCTACACCCACTCAAGAGGTTTTGAATGTGGATATTTGTGTTAAGCCTAATCACCTCACTGTTAGCTGCTATGCACCACAACCATGGGTTTTAGCCTCTATTTTTCCTATTCTACCCATAAAAACCCATTCTAAATGCCTTCAAATGTTTCAATGTTGGTTCTAGACGGCCCCATGGCACTCCCAAGGCACCCAAGCACTTGAAGAAAATAACCTAAGATAAAGAACTTTAAGAAAATAAGAACTGTTAGTTGACTGAATCTTTTGCTAGCTGAAAATCACCTTAAGGCCAAAAGATTACAACTAGCCTATTAAATCACTTGAAATTCTCCTTAAAACCCCGAAAATATGCTTGCAAATGGCCTTCAAAAAATTCTAACAAATGACTTTGTGTTCAAGTCAAGGGTTTTCAAAGGAAAAGACAAGGTGAAAAACTCCCTCTTATCCCCAAAATCGCTAGCAACATCAAATTGCGATTTCGAGGCTATATACTAATTGGGAATATTACATTCCCCTTGATCATGATGTTGTACAACACCATCAAGCGTGAGCATCATATCCAAAAAAGGAATGAAGGTGTGTGTAACCACAATCTAGCAAAAAATCCATATATAGCATACTACAACCAATCCATTGTATAAAAAATCACTAGTGGAATCTCATGCCATATGTGGTGACTATGATAGATCCTACAAGTATCATAGTGTTTTATATGTGAAATCCACTTGTTTCCACAATATGAGAGGAACAATATTAACAACTTTGTGCAATTTTGCTACTTTATCAATAAATTTTTTACTAAAAACATTTGATTAAAGTCATTTAGTTTCCCTAGCTAATGATATGCTTGATTGATATTCTCCATATTTCCATGGCTTGTGTTAATCAAGAATTTTTGACATGAATAACAATTTATTAAATTAATTTAGTTTTCCTAAATTGATGCCAAAACAAAATTCACCCCCAGCTTGAAACTTGCTTTGCTAAAATTCAAATACAAAGTGTGTACTACTCACCATTACCACCAATTTAGCAGTCTTGACAAGGTCTTCTCGAGGTAGTAAGGTGGTACCATGTCCAGGATATTTTTGCTTGTGAGCTTCACCAGGTTCGTAGTGTCACATTTTGTATGTTCCCTTACAGTTCATAATTTAAGATGAAGCTTGTTCATGATTATTATCTGGTTTTTTGTATGTGTTTTTTCCTCTATTTAATTGTAATTTTGAACATTCTTTTAAACATTGAAACATTTTTTTGTTTTTATATTATATTTATACTTACTTGTTCAAGTTATGGTGATGTAACCACCATTGTATTGTATGCATCTGATCGCATTCCCTTGGGTTGTAGTTAGGTACAAAGGAACTCCAACCAGTTCCAATTCCCTCACATTCCAGTTACAAGGACCATTGGAATAATTGGCACATACCACGTTGGCTCAATTTTTTGGCCATCTTCATTCAAGTAGTCCAAGAGTACATCATGATTACCATGTTAGAGATCAACTCGTTAGCGTTATGTCATTAATCAAAGGAGGATGATTTTGGATGCTTAGAGACACATCCAAAAGCAATGGCCAATGTTTCAATGTGGTGGCCAAGAGCATGTTCTTCATTCAGGAACAAGTTTGTACATGGCTTGTATCCTACCACTACCCTTAGTGAAGATAATGCTCTCGACTTTACATAGAAATCCTCTATTTTAGGATGACTCATGTACACTATGACAAATGAAATGCACTTATTATAGACCTAAATATAGTTGTATATGTAATTCGCACATTATTTCACTCAACATTATATAAACATTGCTAAGGAACGTGTCAACTACATTTTCAAACCATCAACCATGGATGGGATGGATCTTTGCAAATCAGCCATGGAATCACACTTTGAACCAAAGCTGTTCTGACGACTTGTCAATGTCTCCTTGGTTTGGGATTCAAATGCAGGATTGTCAATCAAAGAATTGACAAAGATCCATAAATGATTCTTTATTGTGTGTGCTTTCACCGCAACTGTCTTGTTCTTCTTATTTACAATGTTCATCACATGGGTTGTTATCTGGTTTGCTACTAAATCAACGTGAGAACCACCTTTAATGGTAGCTATTCCAATAACAAAGTTGAGGTACTAGTGTTTGTACCTCATGTCTTTTCTATGTGGATAGTTATTTGATTACTTTTGCAAGCAGTAGTGAACTTAGAAATGCACTTTATTCTAGACCTAAATCTAGTTGTATATGTAATTCGAAAATTATTTCACTCAACATTATATAAGCATTGCTAAGGAACGTGTAAACTACATTTTAGATATGTGAATAACCACACCAATATATGTGTATATCTTTATTTGTGTAGCGATGGGTTAGATATGGATCTTACATTCAGTTTATTAAGGACCAAGAGATATTTTTAAGCCATGTTTACCCATATTTTAGTAATATAAATCCATTAAGTATGGACACACACCGATAATTCCTATCAATTAGAGGTCTGAGCTATGGGATGCATTATTCCTTCCACCTTACAGGAATTCCCTATACAAGCAACTAGATCCTGGGTTGTTCCTTAACCATAACGAATGTAGAAGTCCACTAATTTTGAAGGAATGCTATTCATGGTAGTCACTTTAGTGGGAATATGGGTATATATAAATATATTATAGTCACTAGTTACAAATCCACTTCCAAGGCCAGTAGAATGTGTTAAATCCAACCAATCATGTGACTCTATGTATATCATATCTAGTACAAATCATATCGAAAATCAATCCAACATGTTCTTCTTTGGGCATCACAGTTTATAGGATAGAGTTCAATGTAATAATAGTAGCATTCAACGTAATAGTAGAAACATATCAGCATTCGACATAATGAGAACAATAAAAATAGAAATCATATAATAGTACACCAACATATCAACCAGAACAACAAGATTGATTGAAGCAACAATTGTAACGTAGTAATATTTGGTGATTCCATTTTAGATAGTGGAACACTAGAGAAAGAATGAGGGATAAATGTATTTATCAAGACTTCTAACCTCAAACACTTCATTTCCCTCTAAAATGTCCCTCTAAAATAAGTCCGACTCAATCAAAACATGTGTCTATTTTTGTTCGTTGTCTTTGGGATGGACTCCTGAGTCCCAAGTTTGAGGCCAAGACTCCCAAGTAGGGCAAGTGGGGAATTCCACCAGGGGAGTCTCTAGGGAGTACTTGTCCCAAAGCTAACTAAAAAAGAATCAACCATTCTTGAGAGTAGGGGAGAATTTTGACACTAGTATAATAGATTCTGAGGAATGTTTATTTCAATTTTACCAAAATGGAAGAGTATGTTGAGCCCACATGAGTTTCTATATCCTATTTCTCCATATGTGGCTTTGTGATTTTATGCATTATAATGTCTTGCAAAAGACAATAAAAATTTAGAACAAATAGTTATTCTTGCATAACCGGTATGATTGTGACACTTCCATGCAAGCCACCTGTTTCCAAGGCCAAGTGGTGGAATTTTGAGCTCATACATTAGCTGAAGCAATTGTAAAACTGATCATCTCACTGATGTAATTGGATACAATAAAAAGGCATGTTCATGAATAACACCCAGATTATTGTACCACTTGATAAAAAACTTTCAGTCACCTTTCCTTCATCAAGGAGATGTAGTACTTTAAGGATTTATTAGTCCAAGTATGGCATTCAAACACTCTAAAATAATTTATGGGGTGAGGTATGTTGTATTGCAAAGTGCAAAGAAACCACTTTCCTAAAAGTGGAAAGATATAATAACAAGGGGATCTTATGTATCAGAGAAGCTGTTGAGATTTATGCTCTCGAGCATTGGATGTGTGTGTTAATTTTTTGGGAATGGATTCATGTTCCAAGGCTTTATATGCTTATACACGTGATTTTGAATACCCTGAATTACATGGTATCACTAGAATCATTAGACCCAGTTATAATTCCTTCCATCCTCTCTGTCCTTGCTAGATATGTTTCTTAAAACAGAAAGGAGGATTATCAGGAATTTTCACGTCTAAATGACATTTATTGAAAAATATTGGAACATGAGTCAAGATCGTTTCTCCAGAGTCCAAATACAGTGTGCTCACGTTATCAGACATAATGAAGATGTATCTCTTTTCTAAATACCTTATGGTATGTGCATTAAAAGGCTACTCAAGAGAATTATATTTATTTGACTTCTAGTTATAATGCTGCCATTTCATCCGAGGATATTTGTGCAGAAAGAAGAATAATGGAAACATGTCACTGAATATGTAAGAATTATCTTTGGGGCTCACACTTCAAGGCCTTCAATAATTTGAGCTATCTGGAAACAATTTTGTAACTCTATTAGGGCATACCAAAAATCTTAAATGGATATTCGAAGTGAGGATGATAAAATTAGCTTCAGGGTTTTTTTAAATTCATAATTTCTGCTGATTGATAATTCTATTGGCATAAGGCTCTCCTCTCTCTTTTTGCACATAACATTTATCTGAGGGGATATATTTCTCATTCTTCCTATATACCTTCTTATCATATTCTTCCTAATTTCTTCTTTCATTCCTGCCCTTGTGGAGCAGAATAGATGGGTGAAACAAAAAATTTCAACTACTCATGCCAAAATGTTTCAAATTTCACAACAAAATTTCAGCTAACATAAAGTTTAAAATATCTTAACACTTATTTAGATGCCAAAAATGACTAGACTGTGGATATATTGCTTAAAAATGGTGCCAAATAATCTGAACAAACAATAGATTGTGAACGAAATAAAGCCACCTAACAAATTAGAATAGTTGTTGAAAATGTTATTTTCCAAGGAATGTGGGGTTTTCAACATTTTCATAAAACTGGAAACAAAAAAGATACTTCGTAAGAGTTTTAGCAAGAGGTTTTTGACCTGTATGATTGTGAGAGTTAATGTTTTTTATCACATGCATAGATGAGGGTTAAGAATTGGGGAGAAATCATAATTTTAGGGACATTCAACAAGCCCCGTGACAAAGAATATAACTGTAGCTTTTCGTATGATTTAAAATTCAACTTATAAATAAACATTTGATACAATTTTAAATTCACAGGTGTTCTTTTACCTTCCTTTTTTTGCATCTTCCTATATAGGTTCATGTTTAAAAGTAAAAATCCTTAGTGACAAGTACAACAACCGTGTTATTAACATAAGTAGGTCACTACTTTCGAGAAAGTGACCTATTGCCTAATTCTCAGCCAAGCACTTAACTAAGCAATATATCACCACAGCCATTGATCTTTTTTATTTGAAAACCCAAGTCTGGAAAAAGATGGTCTGAATTTAAGGCGTTTAATTTAGCATTTACTGAAAAGTCAATTATAGAGCACATAAATAGTCTTATTGCAGAAAATATATTTCTCAAGATTGGTCTGTAAGGCACTGAAACTTAGTGGAAACTCGTGAGATTGGAGAGGGCACTGAACCAAATTGTTTAGGAATTGACATCTAGTGAATGGATATTGTTGGCTAAGCCTAAAGCATGTTTTTTATATTTAGCTCAATGGAGCCTGGAAATTTCCCTATAAGAAGAAGAATTGGTTGTATCAGGTTGAAACAATCTAAGATCCCTATATCGAGTCAAAATAGCCATTCTTCACCTCATTTATTTTGGAAGGCCTTCCTCTTGTCCAACAACATAAATTTAATATATGTGGGTTCCCCAGCCCAATGACCCCTTGTGTAGTAGAATGAGTGCCCCTGTTCCGGTAATTGTATATCTGCTATATTAGCCTAGGAGTGGATGTGGAGTATTTGCAGCCAATTTCTCCCTACCATCATTTTCTGGAAGTCTAGTCTGTTAGGTCGTAATCTCCCTTGGGTCATTTAGTTCCAAAAAACATGCCCATTATTTGGAGTTGAAATCTTATATCTCATATGGAAAAAAAAAGAAATATTAAATACAAGTTTATTTAAAAATGTTTAAAATTGCAGCAAATTTCTTGGTATGGTGGTGTTATAATATGCATCAAGTTTCCAACCTTCATTTGTAGGTCCAAGTGCAGGTTAGAAAGTTGGAGCTAGATCTAACAAATTACATTGATTCCTTGAGTTTTTTCTAGGGGTTACTCCATGTACGTAAAATGATTTCCACCCAGGATTCAAATCTCCCCACTTAGCCCAGTCTTGCAAGGTTGAAGGGTTCACCCAACACAAGGTTTATCGTACTAAGTGAACACAATGAGATCTATAGATAACCTCCTTCTCATTTAGATGATGATAAATTTTCTTGAAGATCACAATCCCAATTTTAGCTAGGTTGACCTAGTTTTGTGGTCACTTAGACACTAATAAAATTATCTTATTGCATATTATATTATCTCCTCACGCTCATCATCCTAGAAGGGGATAATCCACCGACCAATAGAATGATGGATAAGACACTTGTCACCCCCAACTAGGGGGGCTGACAATGAAAGCTAGGGGACAAACCCCAAAAATAAGGATGGATTTATGATGGAAAATTGGCCTGGATTTTTCCTACAAACATATATCTATCATCACTAACTATTTATTCTACACAAGGTAGCTAAAGTCGCTCTACCGATTCATTTTAATGCCATGAATTCACTACACGAAACAAAATAATTGTTGTTTTTTTCGAGTTAGGATACAGTTAATAACGTTAAAAAGTTGGTATTGGTTATAGGTCCATAGTGTTGCATATTTTCTATTTGAATTACATCAATATTTATAATAATTACGTTTATGTCTATGTGTGTAATCTGTGTGTGTGTATGTGTGTTGGCTCACACACAGACACAACGTTGAGCCATCAAAGATGAATCTCGAAGGTGTTTTCCAAAATATAAACGCACATGGGCATTATTGAGCCAAAAATGCCTGCATATTTCCTTCTCATGAACAAGTCTCAATGTGGAAAATCCATGAAATATAATTATGTCAACTTTTTCATGTAATTCTTCCACATTTTTCCAAAAAAACACATTGCCACGTGCTCTTGTTTCTCATTTTTCTAAGCAAGGAAATGGGAGCATGTTATGCTATTAATGGCGAAGGTTGTTGTGTCTACCTGTAGGTTCCCTCCTATGGTTCAAGGTCTACTTCTTTTGTCTTATCACCGAAAAACCATAGAGATAGGTCACTGAAAATCTCAAAGAAGATGTCTGAAATCTCTGTTCGTAGACTGTTTGAAGATCACAATCTCAATTTGCAGTGAAGAAAAATAATATATTCATTGGTATGTGGAACACCTAATTTTCATAGATAACTAGGTATCCTTTCTCTAATACTAAATTACTTCATAAAGGGGGTATATAATGTTTGAGTCAGCAAGGGAAAGTCATGTGCCCCTCATATTCACTCTAACCATTTGCCATTTGTCAGCCCTTGGTTGTTCCCATGTTCCCCTTGGCTATTCTATGCTGCGTATGTTAATTTATCAGGGACATTGACATGTTCACACCATTATCACAGGCCTCACCCAGGCCTTATTAACATCATATCTCATGGTCTAAATGATACACATTCACTAGCGGGGTCTTGGCCTTGGGCTCTCATTAGGAATCACTTTACATGATCACTTTATATTTTTGCATATAAATTTTGTTTACAAGTCATTGGTACCCTTGACTCAGTACCAAGATAGAAGTTAGTCACATATTCTAAACTGCACATATACATATTCAAACAATTCTTTGTGGAAGTGTGTTATTACAACTGCAGGAATAAAACAATTTTCTTTATCAAAACAAGCAATAGAATAAAGAGAGAGGAATAAATGCACAATGCTCTTTGTTTTAACCAAACCTTTTAAGTTTTAACCAATAAAATAGAGATTTATTTTTCGAAAGTACTAAAGAGAAAACAGTTTGGAGTCTTACCTGGCAAGCAAGAAGCTGAAGTTGAGTCAAACAATTTTCCATGGACTGTTGCATATTCTGAAGCTTCTCTTCCAATGCAGAAATTGTTCCATCATTATTAGTAAATTATAAACTCATATTATAGGCCAAGAAAATCACAAGTCTTCATGTACAGTTCTATGTGATAAATCAAGTAGGGGTATTCTTTTAGTAGTTCATGCTTCATGGTTTAAAGTTGATGGTTTTTAAGGTCAAGATCTGAAATTTGAGAATGACAACAAAATAGATAGAAATACATGATTCTAATATTTCATTTACAAATTATTGGTGCGGTTATTTAATGGGATGGAAAATGTCTCTTAGATTTTGAGACTGAAGTAACGAAGTTATTATGACAGTGTGCGATGCATCACAAATAAAACCCATCAGCACTACTCCTTAGGGCAGTGTAGTGTTGCTCATTATCACATCACAATGCAAAACTTCCATTTAGTGCACTCCCTTAAGTCTTATTGCAATAATTATCCCATGGATGCATTTAATTCACATTAAGACCCTCGCATGTGTGATAATATTATATATAGGATGAGGCCCATGTCATTTTTACCTTGCTCTCTTGTATCTGAAGCCTTTATCTCATTAGTGAAAGAAAGCATAACATGGTGTGTTATGGTGTTGGATATTACACTGATTCCAAGAGCTAGATCGTTGTGTTAGGCATCGGGTAACTTCTTGCACCTTTCTTTATCATTTTTTGTCTCTTGGCGCTTCACATTTCTGACGACCCTACACCTTCTAGCCTTTGAACTTCCAATGCCCCCATTCCACTTTATATATAATTAAATGCTACTCATTTCACATCTTTTGGTATAAAATTTACCTCATCCTCTAAGCCTAGATTTCTATACACTCGACCATTTTATTCTTTTCCTTGATCTCATAACATAGTTGTATGCATATCTCCATGCAATGGTGCCCCCTCTACTTAGCTCTTATGCAACAATGTCGGGCTAAGTTAAATCCCCTCGAAATCCTTTTTGTAATGGTGCAATATTTCCCATTAGATAACTTCCATTTCCTTACACAACGATGCTCCCAAATAAAATTTCTACTGTGATTTTTTCCACCGTTGTCACTCTTCCCTTTCTGCTATGACACATTCTTCCTCTCATCTATGAGATACAACTCAAAGATCAGTGTATGGATTCCTCAGGATGGAAGTATATTTAATTTTCTATAGATTCTAGCAGCCTCCATCATAAGAAATGTAAAATGAACCCAAAATATGCCAGAGGACAACAACCTAAATTTTACATGGCATCATATATATTGGATTTCATATGTGCCAGGTGTCAGTTTGAGTAATTAGGATAAACATGGAACTTCGCTCCAGTATTTTTGTATCCTTTAAATCAAGCATTGACAACAAGCTGCATGTGAAATAACCTGCTTGGATCTCATTGAAGGCAATGCAAAGAATTAATATTCATCAATGTACTTTTCAGGAGCTTTGGGAGGATAACATAAGTGCATTTGTAAGTCTCTAGATGTTGGAAATTACTGAGAATTTCTTGCGAGAAGCTATAGATCAGAGCATTAGGACTGACTAGGGAAAGCTTAATTGTATTACAGGGATATTCGTGGCTTTTCTTTCCCACATCCAACCACTGGTCTTTTGGAAATATTTTTTCCCTGTATTTAACAGTCCTTTTAATCTTCATGGTGCAACACTGATGGCAAGAGAGAATGATCGCTTCTTGAAGCAGGTGGCATTTCATCTACTTCGTCTTGCAGTTTTTCGTAATGATTCCATCAGAAAGAGGGTTGTTGTTGGCCTTCAAATTCTTGCGCGGGTAAGTTTCCTTAAGGAGATATGTGGTCTTGCTGAGTGGGATAAAGAATTTAGAAAACAAATGTTTGTTTGAGGAAATAATTTCTTATTTCATTTCTGCTTTTTATTTTGTTGTTGGTGATTGTGTATTCTCTATTTGCAGAATTCCTTCTACTATTTCCAGAATACTGCGTGGTTGCGTGTTATGTTGACAATCACTTTGTCAGAATTGATGTCTGACATACAAGTTACTCAGATGAAGTTTGATGGCTCCTTGGAGGAAATTGGGGAAGCCCGACGTCTCAGGAAGTCACTGGAAGAAATGGCAATGGAAGAGAGGAGTGGTGATCTTTTGAAAGGCTGAAGTCTTTCTGAGAATGCATTGGATGCTATCTCTGAGGTATCTATACAGAATCATTGGTCATGGTCGGAAGTTAAGCAATTGTCTGTAACACTTCTTTGTGTCCTAGATGTGGGAATTGAACACACTCTCCTTGTAGGAAATCCATTTCTTTCACTCCTTTGATCAAGATTATCTTGGATGCATGCATTAACTGAAATTAGAAAATAAAGGATTTTGTAATTTTTTATTTCAGGGTTCTATGATTTCAATAGACATATATGCAGCAACAAAGATCTTTCATAGACTTCTTGGGCTTATGCACACCTGGCAGATATGCATATCATCTGGATTCTTCATTTATGTGATGCTCATCAAGAGATGCAGTCTTGGGCATAAGTTGCGCAGTGCGCAATGGCTGTTGCTGGGGTCAATGTAGGTTAGAATCGACTTATTTTGATGTCTTGCATGTTTTTATTCAAAGGAGTAAAGAAAATCTATAATGCATTCAATATCAAACATATTTACAATAGTCAAATCTAGGAGTGCCTACTAACAACATACACTGCTTTATCAGGACAATTTTACATCTGGTTGTGGCAGTCTATATTTTTACAAGATGTTTATGTTTACAAATATTTTTTGTTAGATCTTAGAAGAAAACTGTGCTTGGACCCAAGTTAAAACTTCTACAATTTTATATGCAATTGATTTTTTTTTTTGCAGGCATTGGTAGTAGGAAATGATGTTTTCTGGGGAAATGAGCATGTAACAACCTTGCGTAAGATTTGTCCAATGGTTAGTAGTGCAGTTATTGGGGAAGCATCAGCTGCAAAATTTGAAGAGTATGGAGCATCAAAATTGTTAATTGACTCTGCTGTGAAATACTTGCAGCTTGCTTGTATTCTTTACCCGCTCTTTTTTATACAATGGCTTTAGTGTTGTATTTGTGCAATGCTTACATCTTTAAAGCGGTTGTAAAATGGTGTATTATTTACCATTTTCTTGGTGTGCTTCACCAGAAAATACTTGTTCCTCATAACTTGTGGTATTTCCATTTTTTTCTAGGTTTCATTATCCCTACTCTTTCTAAAGTTTATCTATAGGAATAATGGAAAGGTTTTATATTTTGTTTTCTGATTTTATTGTGGAGAAGTGACTTTTGGCCAGGATGTTGGATGTACCTGGATTTGGAAGAATCTCTCTGACACTTTTGGTTATACCTATGAAGTTGTTAAGTCTGTAGAAGTGGGGATACCACAAGCCAATTAATTGTAAGCTTAAATGAAGCTACAGCTGATATAAGATCATTTTTCGTGCATGGTCAGTTCATGTAATCATGATCCAAGAAAAGTAATTTTGCAATGACTTTCTTGATTACAGTCAAAACATAATAGTCACAATTTCCTTTTGAAGATTTCCTTCAGCAAATTCCAGTGTGGAACCAAAATTATAAGTTAAAGAATGTTTCCAGGCCCAGTTCCATTCAATGCAACTTTTATCAAGAAATTAAGATCATTTAAGATAAGTGGAAATGCCAATGTATGCTACAGTCATACCATTGTTTCTTCTAAGCTTAAGCTCTGTGTTACTCCATGTGATAGCTCTAGATTTCTTGTGGTGCCTTTTGGTTCATTAATTTCAGAATCCCTTGCATATTTACCTTATTCCCTTGAGTCTAGAGATGCATATAATCATAGTATCCATCATAATGGACCAACAATATCACCATTGGGGTTTCTATTTCACGTCTGTGTATTTTTTCCTGAATAATCTCTTTTGTTGTCTTATCAAGATGTTGTTTTGAAATATGGACAAATATATGTTATAATTTAATCTGCCAAAAATGGTTGTGCTCGTATAGAAAAAAAAGGTCGTTGTTTTCAATGCTTTATGGGATCCAATATTATTGTGAAATTTAGCTGTTGGATTGGGCGAGAGTAGCCACATTCTTATCATATGAACAAATCTTGCTCTCTAATGGTTGTTTGGGTTTATTGTGAAGCAGGACTGTCAAACCTTTCAAGAAATAAAAGAAATATGTTAGGAATATATCTTTCTTATCAAGGTACTAAGGCTAGCAAAAAAATGGCCATTTTATCAAGGTGACAGGTGCAACAATCATGTACAAGGAGAAAAAATCTAATAACATACATTACATTGTACAGTGATCCCAAGAAATGAAAGTTTAAAAGGCTGGCAGTTGAAGTTCCAATGACAAGGTTCCCTAAAATCCTTGGGCCAAATAATGTAAGAAAAAACATTGAGGATATTTTTGACTTACATGAGATGTATAATTATGAAGGATATAAGTCTATTAACGAGAGTTTGGCATGACTGGGAAATGTAATTCTTAGAATTCCTAATAGAAAATTCATCACAACATATTATGATATATAGGAATGGAATGACTTAGTGGTAGTTTTGGAGTATAGGATTTATTGGAGTCTAGGATTTACTACAATGTGTCAAATGATTGATATTTAAGCTTTTAATGGGACTCTTAGCAAGAAACAATATTGATTTCAAATATATAGTAAGATCTGGAGATGTTGGAAGTATTTAAATTTTTTAATAAAAACATAGAGTAGCCTACTACTCCAAATTTGGAATAAATGGAGAATAAATGCTTGAACTAAATGAAAAAGTGATTATGCCCCACAAAGTGTCATTATTTGGCTCACAAGTGACTAGAGTCTAGAGCACAAAATCGAAGGCCATTCGGGGAAATCAATAAAGCCTTGAATCAATTACATTTCTTAGTAACACATAATTGTGCAAGGGAAATTTAATGAAAAATTCAATTAGTTCTGAAGGAAATAGAATGGTCGGGATTTTTTTTTTTTAAATAATTTTTAGTTGTCGTCGGTATTCCGACGGCTAGATTTTTTTAAAAATATTTTTTTGCCGTTAGCAATCCGATGTTTCGACTCGTCGCTATAGTGACACTTACTTTCTTTTAAAAATGTTTTGTGCCATTGGTATTAGGACGTTTACCTTTTTATTTTTAAAATTTATTTTTGTCGGTATTCCAACGTTTTCTTTCATTGGTATTACGGCGTTATTTTTTAAAATATATATATATATATATATATATATATATATATATTTTCGTCGAAAGAGCGACGCTCCAAATGCCGGTAATATTGTTCGTTGGCGTCGAAATAGCGACATTTAGAAACGTTGAAATTGCGACGAATCGTGAATGGTCGGAAGAGCGACGGACAGTTTGAAATTTCGGAATTGCGACGACTCCATAAAAATGTCGGAAATACCATCACAATACTGACGTTTAAGTCAAGTATCGGAAGTCCGACGTGAGGAGAAACCATGTTTTGGTGCACCGAAAAGTCGCTCTTGGGCCTCCTATGTGTTGTAAGAGCGACATTTTGGCCATCGGAATTTGGGGCAAATGTGCTAGTGTTTGTAGCTTTCCATACCATGCATGAACCTTATAATAATTTTTGGCTACTGGAAAGTGGTTGTAGTAACCACATGACAAGAAAAAAGAATTTGGTTGCAAATTTGGATCAATTTGTTAAGACATACGTAAATTTGGGCACTGAAAAGACTGTGGATGTAGATGGAAAAGGAGTGGTCAACATTTTTACCAAAGAGAGGGAGCCAAAGAAAATTTCATAGGTATATTATGTCCTTGGTCTTAAACATAATTTGATAATTGTTGGTCAATTGATGAAAAAGGGATACAAAGTTATTTTTCAAGGGCAAGAGTGTTTTATAGATAACAATCCTCCAGGAAAGTAGTTGCTAGAAAATGTGAAGATGGCAAGGTACAAACTCTTTCCTCTAATCATGAATTACAATGATTAGGTCAGTTCTTTTACAGTTGGATGTTCTAATGGTTACTAGTTATGAAACCTTTTATTTGGACACTTGCACTTCTCTGGTTTAAGATTTTTGTAACAAAAATCAATGGTTAGAGCATTACCTCCTATCAAGGAACCTTCTAGTAGTTGTGAGTGTTGCATATTGTGAAAGCAACACTATGAGAGTTTTCCAAAGGGAGTTGCATACAGAGAAAAGAAACCAATAGACCTGGTTCATAAAAACCTGTGTGGACCTATGAGGACACAGTCGATTGGTGGAAGTTGTTACTTCCTCTCTTTGATTGATGATCTTAACAGGAAGACATGGGTTTATTTTTTGAAGCAGAAGTATGAAAATTTTGAAAATTTCAAAGAATTCAAAGAATTAACAGAGAACCAGAGTGAAAATCAGATCAAGGTATTGAGATCATATCATGGTGGAGAATATGATTCAAAAGAATTCCATTCTTACTAAAAACAACATGGAATTAAAAGACAATTTACAACCAGATACACACCGCATCAAAATGGTGTAATAGAGAGAAAGAACATGACAATTATGAACATGCCAATAAAAGCAAAATTGTGACAACCAAGCAGCTGTACCTTGATTTCCTAGTGACAACCAATCTAAATCTTTCAACTTTATTATGTAATTTCTTATTTCGAAGGTAATACAATTTTACTCCAATAAAAAATATATATGAGAAAAACATGTTACAAAGAACACCTAGTCTATTTTTTCTACTTTTTGGAAAGTTTTCTAACATATTTTTTTACTCTAATTTACATAGAATTCTCTAAAAATTTCTTGAAATTACAAGTTTGAATTGCAAACTTTCTAAAAACAAACACCCAAAAACTTTAACCATCTTGAATCAATATAAAGTGGAAACCAAAAAAAATTAGATTCCCAAAAAAAATTTACAAACTTCCCTTAAAAAAAACCTCCCAAACTACCAAAAACTTAAAAATTTAAAGTGGTCAATGAAAAAAAAAATTAACATACCCAAAGCCGCTTCGTTTGACTACTCCATATTTGAAAACATACCCAAAGTCGCTTCGTTTGACTATGGATATTTAATCCGAGAGTCGCCTCATTTGAGGCCTGCATAATTGATAATTACGAGGCATTCAACGCATCGAAATCGATACGCACATGGTGTTTAATAAATATGCCCGTGCTACTTCATCCAGCGAGTCATAGAAAGGTGATGTCCTATATTGTGGAACTTTTTCCCAAATGCTTTAATAAGTTGAAGGTATGCTTAGTTAAAAAAAAGTGGTTTTTAGTGTGAATTTTTTTTTGGATATTTTGTTGTTGAAATAGTTTTTTTATTATATAAACTTAATATATTGAAAAATTTTTAGAGTATTTTTATTGTGTAAAGGTTATCTATTACTTTTGTGATTTCAATAAATTTTTATCAAATTTTATAGAAAACAAACTTGAAAAAATAAAAAAAAAACTTCGAAAAAAAATCTCACTAAAAACAACTGGATTAAAAAAATACAGATTTGAAACAAAATAATCTTTAAAATATTGTCGAAAGCAAGGGTTTTGGTTGGAAATTAGGCTACGCCCAGCGAATTCCGCCAACCCGCGGGCTCAAAAAGCACGCCTCTGCATAAACAACGCGCAATTGTCAACCGGCTGGTGCGAGCATGTGTCAGATGTTAAGAATTCATAATAAACAGCCGGCGTGCCATTCGTCGTGTTCTGGAAGTCGGTATCTCTCGGTAGGAGAAGGTGACGAGGAAAGCGGGGCTGTCATGTTTCATGCGTAGGGAAGTGGATTTCTTTTACAGGTGAACGCGGAGAATGCTGTCATATATATGTATGTAACATCCACTGCAATCCAGCGGATCACACAGTCTCTTCATTATTATCGCTTTTCCTGCCTTCATTTCTGTGAGTTCGAATCAAATCTGAAGCAGCCATGACTAACAACAAGTTTTCATCGCCACCTGCAGCGTACCCTCAAGGAATTCCTCCGCCAGGTTCGGCTCTCTTGTCCTCCTCCTTTTTTCATTTCGTCAATTCTTTTCTTGAATGATGATTTTACAAATAATTTGTATTTACATTAAAAGGATTTTGATGTTGTTATTAGGTTATCCCACGCAAGCTCCTCCTCCCCAGTACGCTGAATCATCGGCGCCTGTAAAAACGCAGCAGAGAGGAGAGAAAGGATTTATTGAAGGATGGTATGAATTCAATTGCAAATTTTCGTGACTCTCCGAGTATATATGGGTTATGATTTTGCGTTACTGATTTGTGCTTTTTTTCTTAATGGATTTGCAGCCTCGCGGCTCTGTGCTGTTGTTGGTTGTGCGAGACATGTTGCTGATGGTGAGCACTGGATTGGATTTATATCGATTTATATGGTTCTATGGTTTTGTAGAACATGGTTTTTATTTAATTGTGTGTTATGATTGCTGTAAATACCTGAAATCACCAACAGGTGTACAGGAATTTTCCGTACTTAATATTTATAACTGTCAGTTTGCGATTCATTTACATGCCTTAATAATAGATTGGCAATTGGAAAAGATTCATAGATGTAAACTTGGATTTAGGATCGGAGAATAAGATGAATCCATCTTGGAAGGGTGCTCAAGGTTCATGTTTCATTTGAGTTTCCTTCTTCAGTGTTTGTCCATTTTATTTTTCAAGATAAATTACATACAAGATAATATATGCTATTCTTTTACAGGGTGGATTACTGTCTCAAATTCTTTGAAATTTTCTTAATTGTATTTTTTTACTTAATGTTATTCTAAATTCATGAAGGTCTTTTTTGAAATCATCAGTTAGGTGTATATAAATGAAATAATCAGTTATCTTTCAATGGTTTTCAAGATATTGATAATATTTATTTATTTAAAAATTTATTTTAAAAAAATTATAAAAAATTAAAATTCAGATTGTAAAAGATTATAAGTAAGATTATATGTTTTTTATTTAGATGGTAAGAAATTATAAGTTTCTTGTAAATTTCTAAAGTTTTGAAAATTTTAAATTTATTTATACATTGAAAAACACATTAAATTTATTTATATATTAAATACACATTTTAAATACTTTAAAATTCATTACCTTAACAAAAATTATATTTTCCAATTTATGTTATATTACCAAATTAAAAATAAATAAATCTTTAAAAGTCTATTTTAAAAACTGCTTTATTTCATTCATTTAGTTTTCCAAGTTGAGACACTAAAAATTCATTTTAATATGCCTCAAGAAAATCCTACTCCACTACATAAAAGGACTTGGATTGTCTTTACATTATATAACTTCATTTACAATTTTTAACAGTAATTTATGAGAAGATGTTGGAATAGCATTGAGACTTGGATTCTTTTTACATTATGTATCTTTATTTACAATTTTTAAATGTGATTAAGGGGAAGCTGTTGGAAATGGCATTGTGGTGAATATAGAAGAATACTAATAAATTAGAATATTAATTTAAATAATGATAAATGTAAATATATTTTTTATTTATTTATTTTTCGTCATGTTTAAGATAAGGTATTTATACATAAATTTTTGCTGCGTAGAATTATTTTGGATTAAGTATTGAGCCAATACTTTTCACTCATGGAACTAGATTCTAGAATGGAACTTATAGAGCAGCATCTCAAAATATTTCTCTCATTTAGGATATAACCAAAGAAGACATAGGCTCCATCTAGGTTGGGGTACAACCAGAGATGACATTGGCTTCATCTAGGTTGTTGCTGCTAACTTAGATCTATTGGCCTGATAGTATATCATGACTGACTTAATATATATATGGATAAAGTTTGTTTCTGATGTTTTTTTTTGACTAATTAAATCCAACTCTCTTTGTTAAAATTTTTTGAAACATTATACTATTCAGTTGCCCTATACTTTTTTTTGAAAGTTTATTTTTAACCAAAATCAAATCTCTCTTTAAAAAAAATTGACCTTCTAATTTAGCAATTCTATACCATTTCCAATTCTACAAATAATACAATTCACTAAAAAGGAAAAAATTATATATTTAAAAATATTTTATTATTATTGATTTATTTCTATGTTTAACTATAAAATTTAAAATATAATAAATTAATAATTTAAGACATTGATATTTCAAAAATATGTGGTGTTTAAGACATTAATATTTAAAAAATATCTGGTTAATATTTACTGTTTAAGACGTTGATATTTAGAAAAAAACTGGTTAATATTTACTTATTTTCGACTCATTCTATATGATGGTTGTGTCAAGAAATATTTACTTATTTTCTACTCATTCTTTATAATGATGGTGTCAAAACACACGATTTTCTATAGTATTCCGGAGGTGTGTGGAGTATTAGAAGAATCGTGTAATGTTTTCGTATTCTGGAAGTGTGTGGAGTATTAGAAGAATCGTGTAATCTTTTCTACGGTTTGAGGTTTGAAGTTAAACATAATATTTATCCAATTGATAATGAAGTATACAAGTATTATTATGGAGTACATTTATTTTCCGGAGGTGTGTGGAGTATTAGAAGAATCGTGTAATGTTTTCGTATTCCGGAAGTGTGTGAAGTATTAGAAGAATCGTGTAATCTTTTCTACGGTTTGAAGTTTGAAGTTAAACATAATATTTATCCAATTGATAATGAACTATACAAGTATTATTATGGAGTACATTTATATATATATATATATATATAATTTTGGTTATGTATTTTATAATGAAGGTAGGTTTTAGTGATTTATTGAGTGTTGTAGGTTTTATTGATTTATTGGGTGTTGGGTATATTTTTGGTGTTATAGTGTTAACTAAGAAGTTTGATCTTAGGTTTCTCCATATTACTTGAAGTTACCAATTCACCATGGTAAAAAAAATATTCATCTTAGGAGTTTCCTTAGGATTCTCCTCTTTGGACAACCTAGTAGTTGGAAAAAAGAGACAAGGATATCTTTGGCCTCTTGTGATAAGGCACAAGGAGTAGACTCCCCATAGTAGTGGAGTCTTGGCTCCTAACTCATAATTTCTGCATATCCTCCTAGTTTTATAGTGACAACCACATTTACCATGGTTTATAGGGATATGTGCTCTATAAAGAAAATGATTCATCTTGAGAGGAGGAGGTGTTGGGGGTTGAATCAGTATTTAAAATAACCACAAACTTTTCTTTTCATTTTACTGATTTCTATACGTGACTATAATTAGTCCAACTAGCGTATGCACACGGATTTTGTAAAGGAAACATGCGTGTATACCCACTATTAGCACTCCGCCAGATTCCCGAGTCTGAACAAGGAATCTAAATGGAGGTAACCACATACCAAACTTTTAACTTGGTAGCTAGCCCTACTAAGTCGGAGAGGGCTCTCTCCACAAGGTCACAAACAAGAGGGTTGGAGGAATTGGGTTGGGTTTCACTGAATGGAGATATTAGGTCAAGGGAGCTAGGTCAGGGCAAATGAGATAAGGTTGCAGAGATTCAATGGGGCAAGGTAGGCATAATATTTATTCAATGGTTTTTCGAGATACTCATAATATTTATTCATTTAAAAATTTATTTTAAATAATTTTAAATTCACAATATTATAAAAAATTAAAATTCAGATCTTAAGAGAATATAAGTTTTTTATCATTTAAGAAATTATAAGTTTTCTATAAACTTTTAAATTTTTGAAAATTTTAAATTTATTTATACATTTAAAAACACATTAAATTTATTTATATATTAAATACACATTTTAAATACTTTAAAATTCATCATCTTAATAAAAATTATATTTCCAAATTTCTATTATATTACCAAATTAAAAATAAACAAGTCTTTAAAAGTCTATTTTAAAAACTACTTCATTTCATTCATTTATTTTTCCAAGTTGAGACGTTGAAAATTCATTTCAATATGCCTCAATGAAATCCTACTCCACGACATAAAGGACTTGGATACATTATGTAACTTCATTTACAATTTTTAACAATGATTTATGAGAAGATGCTGAAATATCATTGATACATTTACAATTTTTAACAATGATTTATGAGAAGATGCTGGAATATCATTGAGACTGCGATTCTTTTTACATTATGTAACTTCATTTACAATTTTTAACAGTGATTAAGGGGAAGATGCTGGAATGGTATTGTGGTGAACTTGGAAGAATACGAATAAATTAGAATATTAATTTAAATAATGATAAATGTAAATATTCTTTTATTTATTTATTTTTCATCATGTTTAAGATAAGGTATTTATACATAAGTTTTTGTTGGGTAGAATTATTTTGGATTCATAAGTATTGAGCCAATATTTTTCACTCATGGACCTAGATTCTAGAATGGAACTTATAGAGCAGCATATCAAAATAATTCTCCCATTTAAGATACAATCAGAGATGACATAGGCTCCATCTAGGTTGGGGTACAACCAATGACATTGGCTCCATCTAGGTTGTTTCTGCTAACTTAGATCTATTTCTTTGATAGTATATCATAACTGACTTTATATATATATGGATAAAGTTGGTTTCTCATGCTTTCTTTTGACTAATTAAGCTTAACCTTCTTTGTTGTAAAATTTTGAAACATTATACTATTCATTTATCTTATACTTTTTTTTTAAAAGTCTATTTCTAATCAAAATAAAATCTTCCTTTAAAAAAATTGACCTTCTAATTGAACATTGTCACACAATTTCCAACTTTACAAATAATACAATTCACTAATTAAAAAAAACTATTTAAAAAACAAATAATACATTTCACTAAAAAATAAGATATTTAAAAAACATTTTGTTATTATTGATTTATTTCTATGTTTAATTATAAAATTTAAAATAAAATAAATTAGTAGTCACAATGTTTAAGACATTGATATTTAAAAAATATGTGGTGTTTAAGACATTGATATTTAATATTTACTTATTTTCGACTCATTCTTTATGATGATTGTGTCAAGAAATATTTACTTATTTTCTACTGGTTAATATTTACTGTTAAGACATTGATATTTAAAAAAAATCTGGTTAATATTTACTTATTTTCGACTCACATTGTGTCAAAAAATATTTACTTATTTTCTACTCATTCTTTATAATGATGGTGTCTAGAAACACACAATTTTTACGCTGTAAGGCATTTTTTTTTGAAAGCAACTTTCCTAGCTGCCACTCTGTCCTTGTTTAGGCCATTGGATGAAATGTTAGACGATTGAAATGTTTTTGACCATTAAATTCAATACCTCCTCCAACCTAACTAACTAACTAACTTCTGCGTCTCTTTTGATATCCAGATAAAGCTCAATGAAAATTCCAGTGTGATGGTGCGTCGATGCCTAAGAAGACTGAAACCAAAAGGAATGCGGTCAATATGATCAGTGTGATTTCCCTGCTCTGTAAAGTTTCTCTGTTGCTAACCATCGTACTATTAGTTCTTTCTCTTCACAGGACAAGATTCTCCGTCTCTTCGGAAAGACTCAAGAAGGACCTCGCAGAGACAGTATCAAACAATCTTTGTTTGCAGGATGTGCCCTCGAAGCATCAAAATGCATTACTATACGTAATGTGGCTCTGGACTTTTGGTACGGGGGACACCTTGTAGGGAAAGGACAAATCACCCCCAAAGCTCTTTTCTAGATTTTCTTCATTCGGATGAGCACTTGAAGAGCGATAGGAGAAGCAGGAAGTATGAGCACTGAAATCATTAAAGGCTCCGATGTAGTCGAATAAGTGTTTGGCATCCTTGACAGAGAGAGCCAGATAAACCTAGATGACGACAAGGGTGAGAAAATGGATAGGATAAAAGGAAGCGTGGAGCTGAGAAACGTGGACTTTGCTTACCCATCTCGTCGGGATGTTATGATCTTCAAGAACTTCTGCTTAAGGATAAAAGCTGGAAAAGGGAATGCAAACATTGTAAAATATATTGTTCTTCAATGACTTAAAATACATTGATATTAATTTGTTTACATTGTTGAAGCAGAGATGGTTTGATGGATGGTTGTGTCTGTTGGCTAGTACAACTAGTCTTACTGCTGCTTCAGGATTAACAACTTGAATTGGTACATAAACCCTAGTTTTTTCCACCTATGCTACCATATGTGATGCTTTAGGTTGTTTAGAGGTGAGACCACACACCTTCGATGAACAACTCATATCTTTGGTGAGTGAAACCCCCTTTGTTTAAACTCACCTTTTGTTTAAACTTTGTTGTTAAGAAGAGAATAACACAATCATCAGTTACGCGTGAGGGTCTTTAAGAATGAGAAATCTCTATGTGAATGGGCTGGATACAGGGCATAAAGTAGTTATCCCACAGAAGTAATTGTTGAGAGTTTATGGGTCTATGATTTTATTGCATCCTCTTTTCGGAGGTTGGGAATGCATGGTTTGAAAAATGAAATAATTTTGTAGGCCAGAGTCGTGGTTGTAGTTGTGTTGTTTTCTTCAGGAATTTTTAATCTCTCTGACTAATGTTGGCGGTTTATTACATTGCTTGGTGAGGGGAAACTGTTGGAAAGATATTATTTGTAGTTATTCTTTAGAGGCTTTGAAGCAGGTGGGTTTTTAAAAGTTTACATTTACTCTAGTGGACTATTATGAAATGAAATGTTAACTTTCGTGGTAAATTGGGGAAGGTCGGAAACTCACTGAATCCATCCATATAATTATGCTTCATGGAAACCTTGTAATGAAGGAGGGCCATCACAAAGCCCAAATATCCTTTTAATTCTACCAACAAGTTTTTTTGAGAGCAACTGATGCATTAAAAACCTACCAATGCAGAGAATAAGAATACTTATATTTCATTAAATTCACATGCATTCAGAGGAAACTTCCCCATAACCAACTTTAGGAGTAGGTATCTTGATTTAGATACAATTTTTTCTATTATTTCCCCTCTCATTTGATTTAAAATTTAGGGTGATTCATTTAGAACAAAGAGGGTATGTTCCTCATTCAAATGAAATGGTTGTAATAAGATGCCTCATGATTATCTGTTCCATTTCATGTGAATGTTAAGGAGACATTAGAAACTACATACCATTCTTGCACAATTTTTCTCACATACCTATCCAAAGGAAATGATTTTGCTATATTTTTGGGACTTATCTACTATTCCAATTAAATATTTGCTATCAGGAAGATCATTGGAACAATAATTAGACAATTTCTTATATCCCATGCCTCCCATTCTAATAATTCCAGCTGCAAGTTGCTTGTAGGATTCTTTGGCATAATGTTTCATTGAATTTTCCTTCATGATCCCAGGAATTGGGATCATATGTCTATAACTCATATGATCCATATCTAAAACTAGAGTCTAGGATAATATGCTAACCACATAGGACCAACGTCCTCTAAAAAGAATAGTTG
The DNA here is from genome assembly GCA_034641835.2 of Pinus albicaulis. NCBI lineage: Eukaryota > Viridiplantae > Streptophyta > Pinopsida > Pinales > Pinaceae > Pinus > Pinus albicaulis. Next base: position 1,311,430,161 of record CM076578.1, on the reverse strand, counting down.
TAGCCGAGCCAAGCCACTTCCTTACCGTAAACGAGTAACACTGTTGAGCCTTCCTCTAATGGTAACAATTATGTAAGTTAAAGTAGATACATGGAATTCATTCAATGGTGTACAATATCCTCATTAGCTAATCTAACCATGGTTTAGCTAAGTCTTCATAGTTATGGAAACTAAGCAAATATCGACATTAGTATAAGCCAAATCCATCATGTAATCTGGAATTTGTATAGCTTAACAGCTTAGTGCATTGGTTAGATATGACCGTAATCATCAAGTTATAGGTATAAACACCCTCTGCTTCCAGTTCTAACTTGTCAAACCCTACTCATAGTAAAGGAAAGGTCATCACTCAAAGTCTACACTAGAATAAAATCCCCACATGTAGCCAAAGAAATGATAAGAATGCTTTTGGAAACCTAAAATATACAACTCAAAAAAAGAAAGTAGTTGTGATTATAAGAGGTTCATGAACTTTAGAAAAGTACACCATTGACAAAATAATGATATACGTTTATACTGTTTCTAATGGTAGTAACACAGTTGGTTGTTCTCATAGAATAAAAATGGAATGGTTTTAGGTTTATAAGGTTTTAATGATTGTAGAAAGTTAGTTATTCTAATAAAATAAAAATGGCACGGTTGTAGGCAAGACTAATTTCCATGGTTCTGAAGTTGATACAAAAAGCAAAGTTAAGATTTTTCATTTGTTTCATTACCGTAGTTGTATACATATGTTTATTTTCATTCAGACCTAGTTAAAGGGGTCGACTTTTGTCCCTATCTTGTGGCTAAGTTTTCCCTGAACAAGGGATGAGTTACCTCTTGTAGTTGCTGGCAGTGTTCTGATAGTAAAACTCACCTTCTGTAGTTGCTGGCAGTGTTCTGATAATAAAAATTTCTTGTTTTTTGAATGTGGCAACAAGAAGGTAAATATTTACACTCTATGGAGGAGGCAGAAACCCTTGCAAACAAAACTATCTGCACTAAGAACCAAAAAAACCACCCTTATTTTTATTTCTCTTGAAGTGATGAAAGCCACATGCCTATACATATTTTACTATCTGCACTAAGAACAAAAAAAACCAACTTCTTTTCATTCCTCCACTATCACTCCTTCTTTGCAATATCTTATTTCTTCTAGGCTACTCTTTCCTATGCTATTTCCTTACTCTTTCCTATGCTATTTCCTTACGACGTTTCTTTTGCAACATGTGGTGCAATTTCTAGTTTATAGTATTCCGGAGGTGTGTGGAGTATTAGAAGAATCGTGTAATGTTTTCATATTCAGGAGGTGTGTGGAGTGTTAGAAGAATCGTGTAACATTTTCTACGGTTTGAGGTTTGAAGTTAAACATAATATTTATCCAAATGATAATGAAGTATACAAGTATTATTATTATGGAGTATTAGGGAGATGTGTCGGGTATTAGGAATATTTATTGAAGAACACATTTATTATAGTATCAGGATATGTATTTTTTTTTAATAGTGAAGGTTATTTAGGTTATGTATTTTATAGTGAAGGTAGGTTTTATTGGTTTATTGGGTATTGGGTATATTTTTGGTGTTATAGTGTCAATCAAGAAGTTTGATCTTGGGTCGCCCCATATTACTTCAAGTTATTAATTTATCATGGTAAAAAAAATATTGATTTTAGGAGTTTCTTTAGGATTCTCTTCCTTGAAAAATGTAGTAGTTGGAAAAAAAGATGAGGATATCTTTGGCCCCTTGTGATAAGGCACAAGGAGTAGGCTCCCCCATAGTAGTGGAGTCTTGGCTCCTAACTCATAATTTCAGCATATACTCTTAGTTTTATAGTGAAAACCACATTTACCATGGTTTATAGGGATATGTGCTCTATAAAGAAAATGATTCATCAATATTTAAAATAACCACAAAATTTTCTTTTCATTTTACTGATTTCTATACGCGACTATAATTAGTCCAACTAGCCTATGCACACGACTTTTGTAAAGGAAACATGTGTATACCCACTGTTAGCACTCCGCTAGATTCCCAAATCTAAAGAAGGAATCCAAACGGAGGTAACCACAGACCAAACTTTTAACTTGGTAACTAGCCCTACCATGTAGGAGAGGGCTCTCTCCACAAGGTCACAACCAAGAGGGCTGGAGGAATTAGGATTTTTAGGCTAGATATGAGTGCAGGGTTTTTTTTTTTATTTGATTGGGTTGGGTTTCACTCGATGAAGATATTAGGTCAATGGAGCTAGGTCACGACAAATTAGATAGGGTTGCAGAGATTCAATGGGGCAAGGTAGGCATAAGGATTACCACTTTAAAGATGATTGTGATGAGATGGTTTTAAGACTTATGAGAAGATAAGAAGAGCATGGGAGATGCATTCTTCCTAAACAAAGGAAAATGAATAAATTATGATATCTTTCCCTAAACAAAGCATGAGCAAGCATGTGTTCTACCTATCAAATTGAAAGAATTCATACAATAGAGATGTAATGAACATGAATACAACACATTCTAACATATGAAACTGAAGGGAAAAAAAATGATAAAAATCATACCACTTGTATCCCAAAAAATAGTTGCAACTCTTCTTTATTAACTAGCCAAAATTGAGTACAATAGTTCCTTGATGAATAAGCTAACATCCAAACTAATTCCAACCCTTCCCAATAGTGAAGAAAGGGACTAAATAGAAATAAAAACCACATTCACTCATCCTCAGGGGTCAAATCCATGAGGTGAGGATGAGCTCCACAAAATACTAAACTGAAAGTTGAAGTGTAGGATGGTCCAAGTTACTCATTCATAATTACACTCAAATTGATTCATTTTGACTCAATGATAACTTTTACCCAATGAATCTACCCCGAGGTAACTAATCCCAAAAATAATTACATTTACCATCATTAACGACATAGGTAGAAATATGATTTTATGAAGAAGAGTTAAAATTTTAGAGAATTTCCAAAAAAATCAGCAAACTGGTCATTTGCACCCTTCACTTTGCATTTTCTCCTTGGTAGTGTTATTTGTGCCATCCATGTTCAGGACGAATTTTGACTAACCTACATGTGTCCAAGTCAGGCCCAAGATGGCTTTTTGGAAAGCCTGTCCAGTCCTCTTTCTGAATATGCCTCCAGTTTTGAAAATGAAGGTCAATTGCATCCTCAAAAAATCATTCTCCCAAGACTGGTATTTGCATAGTGCCTAGGTCTAAACAGGGGTAGAAAGGTCATTGTTTGGTGTTTTTTTGACCTTTTCACCTATCAAAACTGCAAACCAAGGCTGGAAACATGGTTTTATGGAATTATTATGTCTCTGGGAATCTAATTATAGATTTATTTCCCTCAAAAAGTGCCCCAATAATTTGCGTAGCGCCTAGGGAGCTGTGAAAATGACCAATTTTCTACTAAACATCTCTCCAAAAAATCTCAAAAAATTCCAGATTATGCAAAAAAGTTTCAACATACCTCAAAATTGGTAGATAAGTTGACGATGATGTGGCTAGTCTTGGAGGGAAGCCTCAGCAAGTATGTCTAATTTATTCTTCTCCTCCATGGTCAAATCTTCAATCTTTGCATTAGCTCTTTTGAGCTTGGCCATTTCAATTTTCTCCTTTCAAGCATGGTGTTTGACTTTCCTCCTCAATAGGTCATTTTCTTTATTATCCTTTTCTAGCAGCTTCTCCAAGTGCTGATTAGATCTATCAAGACATTCCTCCCTGTTTTCATTGATCACTATAGCAAGCTGCTCATTTAGGGTTAGATGATCAGCAAGCTCAACCTCCCTTTGGCTTTCTAGAGCTAGAGCTCTTTTCAGCCATCTAGTTCTAGGTCTCTTTCTTGGTACGTGTTCCTCTTCATCATCAAGAAAGCCATACTTTTCAAGTGTTTCATCTAGCATAGCTTTGGCCTTTTCTTCCTCCCTTTGAGTAGTGACATACTTAACCTCATCAATGACCTGTTTAGTCTTCAATTGCTCATTCTCTTGCTGAAGGAAGTTTATGACATATCTGGCCATGTCAAGATTATTTTGGACCTCCTTAATCATGAAATCCTTATCTTTGATGGCTGCATCAGTGATTTTGTCATTTTTATCCTCATCTAGGTCAACAAGCTGAAATTTTTGTTATGTTTCATGAAGATCCTCCTCATCATGAGTGACTTCCTCAATCACCTTTTCTTTACCCTTTTCCACGTTCTCTTTTGTTGTAGAAGGCATGTCCCCTTCCACTCTATGTGGAGAAAACAGATTCCTGTAGCCTCTCTAGTAGGTTTTTGGCAATGACTCAACCTCAACCAAACTATCCCACTTAGGCTCAATGTCCTCAATCCTAATGGGTCACCCAATGTCATGATGAGATGGAGATGAATGAGGTGAAGGGGACTGATATGATGATGATGAGTGTGTTATGGGTTGATATGGAGGGATGGAAATGTATGTATGAGATTATGGTGGGACATTTTGTGCATGTTGAGTGGATGGATCATTGAAAATATCATTAGCTATGAAGGTACTCCATGCAATGTTTAGTTGATTGAGATGGTGTAGGACTATGATTTTTATGAGGGAATGATGGAATAGACTTCTTATTTGATGTTCATACTCCTTTTTCTGGGCATTGTATGCCATCTTCTCTATGCTCCGGAAAAGATAATAGGGTATGTTAAGCATCCTTACCCTAGTGAAATGCATTAAGAGTCGGATGTGATAGGAATAAATACTTGAAAATATACCTTCACATTAAAATTATTTAATGATTATCCTCATCATTGGTGCATATTAGCTGTCCAAGAGGTGAGACAAGCGAAAGAACCTTTTTGTCTGATTTTGGTGTCTTGGTTTTAAGAAGAAGTCAAAATCCCGTTTCTTCAAATTACGTTTCTTGAACCACTTCTCCCCAACATTTGGGATCCTAGTGGCAACTGGAATAATAGAAATGGATAAAGTAAAAGTGACACCAGCTACTGTAACTTGGTTGTCATTGACTCCAGATATGAAAAATATTGTTAGCATGGGATGGTGTTGGACCCTCTGAAGTTTCTCACAAAAATCATAACAACCAACATGTTTGAAGCATGTCACAGTCAATGGAGAAGCCAATAGTTCCCTAGTGTTGGTAGGTTCAAGTTTGCATACTCTTGCCCCTTTATGTGGCTTCCTCACCTCTTTTTCCTCTCCTTCACTGAATGATGCGTTTTCTTCCTCTCCTTCCCTGGTGTTTTTGTCAAAACCCTAGGGATTAGGAATGGGGAATGAGAAAGGGAAGATGAGGGAGATGTTTTCTAGGGAAGTGGGAAATGGGGGAGGGGATAGGTAGTAGTAATATGATGAGATTTTAGGATAGGTATTTGGGGATTGGAAGCCTAGGCAGATGTAACACCTAGGGATTAGGGTTTTGGGAGAAAGGTTTGGGAAAAGGGGATTTTTCAAATGAGGGGTTTGGGAATTGGTTTTTATAAGTATGGGAAGGATGCAATGGGTAAGGAAGTGAAATTTTGGAGTTTTCACAAGTGTAATGGGATATTAGGGTTTTTGACCAATTCAAACACCAAATTTAAACCTCAATTTTGACCACAGTTCAACACATAAACTTTGTGAAAATGGTTTTAAATGGCATGAGCTCTTACTGATTTACTGGGAGGTCAATGAGTGAGTTGAGGGAGCTTTGAAGATGTTGTTTTTGACACTTGAACACCTTTCTAGGGCTTGCTGGTCATTTGCGCCATCTGTCAAGAATTTGCACCCTCAAATGTTGGTTTGCACCCTCAACTATTGGTTTGCGCCCTCGACTATGCATTTGAGCCCTCGTTTCAAAGTTTGCACTTTGAACAAAAAATTTGCACCATCGATTGGGTATTTGTGCCCTGCCTTCAACGTTTGTGCCTTGCCTTAAGTTTTTCTCACTAATTTGGCCCAGAAACTTGAAAATTTGGAATCTTAGAGTGCTTTCTTGATGTTTGGAGGAGGAAAATGAATTTGAATTGATGTCAATGAGTCATAAATATCTAAGTGAATTTGAATTTGAATTGAAAACTTTATAATGTCTCATTTCATGAACTTATGACATATTATGAGCATAAAATTACATAAAAAAATTAAAAATAAATTACATATCTGTTTTGAAACAAATTACATCTTAGTACGAAAATCATACTCTAAAACCAAAAATACAACTTTAAAAATGATATTTACATGCTGATAAATCCTTTGCAAATGATTGAGAAGGTTTTATTTGAGTCACTCTCATCCCTTTACTGACCTTATTGGGATGAAATGATGTGTTCATGATCCTTAAAAAATAAAACCTAATTTACCTAATGGGACCTCGTATGACTTGACTCCATGTAATTTCCGAAATGGAAATCAACATCTTTTACACCACTGAAATGTTCCTTTGTCGGAAATATTAACAACACTATGTTAGAGATGGAATGAGAGGGCTTTTACTTGTTATTTCACCTCTAAAGAGAGGATGTGAACCATAGGCTATCTAGCCCTTCCTCAGACTTTTCCTATAGCTATGCAAATATTTCTTCCTTGGGAAGATCTTGCTCAAAAGAGATGAGCTACAACAACATCTAAAATTCAATAATGAACAACAACAACAATGAAATAATGCTCATGAAATGTGAGAAGAGTGTAAATCTGATATATAAAATGTAGCAGGAAAAGAGATACAAACTCCTTGAGGAAAATACTTCTCAAGGTGGGCTCAAATCAGCCTCAAAGGAAAACGTACATACAATGGAGAAAACACTCTGCTACATAGCCCAGCAACTCTATAATTGCACAGTCTATAAGGGAAAATGACTGTAAACTGAAATATACAATATGATATGACAATGTGAGCTCAAATAAAGATAGGGGAGCAAGATCTCAACCCTAGAAAACAATACAATCACAATCCTCCAAGGGATTGGCTAAAATACATAAAATAGGAAAATGCCGGAGTTGCAGTGTAGCTGCTGCAATTCAAATAGAATACAATATAGGAGAAGGAAGTAGATGCTGCAATAGACAACGATACCTCCTCCAATGGTCTCCAAGGTGAAAGGCTACACCTCTCACTGAAGATTGCACTCTCTAGCGCACCAAGTGAACCACTTTGTGCATGCCTCCTCTGTAGATAACGCTGTAAGGGAAGGTGACTACGTTGGGCATGAGAAGAAACATATGGCCCAGTGACAAATCTGCAATATGAGCTTGGAAATCTCCTTTTCTGATCTCTTAGAGAAAGAGAGGGCTCCTCCTCTACAAAACAACTCCAGAAATGAGTGATGATGGTCCCTAACTACAACACCAGCAACTATAGCGTTTCTACCCAACAGAATAACGCAGTATCTGAAGATGAATGCTTTGGCCTCAAGCCAAGATGTGAGGAAGATGAAGAACAGCTCCTCCAAGGCCTCCCAAGGAAGAGAAGGAAAATCCTAAACAAGAATTCCCCTTGTGCTGAGCAACACAAGCTATCTCAGTTGAACAACTGAAGAGAGCTCCAAAATCGAATTCTCAAGCATAATGAACAATGGTTCTCCTTCACCTTTTTATGCAAAGGAATGATTCCTTGCTATGGACCCCACTCACATTAGGGTTTCTCTCATTTCTAATTTCCCTCCATCCAACTACGCAATCTTCTTGTGCAACCTTCCCCTCTTGGGTACGTTGTTGACTTGCGTCAACCATGGTCTAGCTCACTTGCTTTTGGCCCTTTTCACACTTGGGGCTGCTAACTTAAGCCACTTAAGTGACTTTTTTCACCTTAGGAGTGTTTATTAGGTTTCTACATGGGCTCCTTTACCCATTTTATTCCTTTTATTAACATAAAAGCAAAATTAATGTTCCAATTACCTTATTGAAAAATTTGGAACATTACACTCCATGGTTGAATTTGAATGACATAATGACATAATAAAATGAGCTTTTAAGCTTGTTTTATGCTCAACAATACATGAAGGTGGATCATATAATGTGAAATTTTGAGGGAGAGTGAGGTTTTATGACTAGGGCTACCATTAATGAATCAATTTTTTGCATGAGCTAATGGAATGATAAATAATTTTTGAGTGGCACCCCTAAAGTGAATATGAAAAGAGTGATTTTGATCACTGATGGTAGAATGAAAATTCTAACACTAACATTAGCCTTATTGGGGATGGCAACTCCTTGGAGATGTCAAAAACACTGTATACCTAGTGCGTAACCATTGGGCCAATACAGTAAAAAAAAATTCAAACTGAAATGCATGAATAAATACTGACAACTTAATAACACAAACTGAATTTAAAACTGACTAAAATTGACTTGAACAATGAATTAAAACTTAACTTACTTTTATGAAAAATGAACTTGAAAATGGTAGAAACTCAATGAACCTCCATGACCTTCACTTCGGTCTCTGAACTCCAGTGCTTTTCCACTTCACACTTGCAGAAAACTGAATGAAACTGCTAAAACATGCTTATTCCTATGAGCATATTAATCACACCCTTTCCTATTCTAAATGCTGGAAATGACTGCTAAATTAGGTAAAGGAAAAATGCCAATGAAGCCAATAAAGTAGCTGGATACCTGATTGTCCTCTGCTTACACTATCTACAAAAAGCTTTAAGATTGGCAACTCAACATACAACTGAAACTGAAAAAAATTATCCAAAACAAGACAACCAAGATGATCTAATGACTACAACAAACTCACAAAAGGATCTCGAAAATCATATGCAAAGAACTGATCTTGATGATCAGCGGGAAGAGTAGGACATCGGTCAATTTGAATTATTTCCTCTTTATGAGCCAAAGGCAACACATCAACGTGATCCTCTATTGTTTTACCTTCTTCAACCATTGCTGGCCTTTCTTGTTCACTATTCTCCAACTCAAAATCATCTTCATATGACATGGCAACCAAATTTTCATTTTTCTTATCACACTCATCAGTCATAAGAGGGAAAAATTCAGATTGTTCTTGAAATTCAAAATTGACATTCCTATCATTTACCACATAATCATCCAAAGAATAATTTTTACTTACTTGAATAAGGATATCGTCTTGTTTTTTAGAAAAGGACTAGATTACCTCTTCTTGAAGACTTTGTTCTGATGGGATGAAAACACTTAGGTCAACAACTCAGTTTTTTTTATTCGAGGTGATCTCAACAATAGAGCTCTCCTTCATGGGATCTGGAACAACATACTTTTCATCATCACAATCTAAATCTAGATCTGGATCGATCAACTTGACTTACCACAATCTGAAATTGGAACTTGATTTTACTGCATACCATCTTCTGTTGCAAGAAGATCTGAAATAAGATCTTGTCTTCCATCATTTTCAACTGTACAAATACCTTCAACCTGCTACAAAATTTCCTAAGAATATTGATAAATATCCTCTAAGCTTTATTCATGTTGCTGAAATGGATTTTCATATTGGAATTCCATGATCTCATCGCCCATGAATTCATCATGTCCATAAACTTTCTCAAGATTTTCAATAAAACTATTAACATGTTTACAACAACTATGAACTAATATTAAGGATGGACAAGATTATTTATACATTTCAAAGATAAATACAAGCATGTGGAAAACTTTCATACCAATATCGGGCTTCACCTTCCAGAGTGGCCATGAATATATTCATCAAGCAGTCTTCAGGAAAATCAATCTTTAATATACGCACATGCAAGTGAAATCTCACCATATGAAGAGCAACATCATTATCTTTCACATCTTCGAACTTTAGAAGATATGTCATCCAATAAATCCGAGGTAAATGATTCGAAAAAACTGGTATGTGATATCGACTCATGGGAGCATACCTTTGAGTAATTGAATACATTTTGACAACAATTAAGTCACCAAGAAGTTCTTCAGGCTACCGGTTCTTCAAGAGTGGAGTCGCCATGAGAATTCTGAACCTTGGGATTCTTTGACACTGGAGTCGCTAGGTGAATGATGCACAACCTTCTTGTGCCTGATCATGGTTCACCATTAACAATTAGATCTAATATTTATCATTCTTTCCCAGGAAATATTTGATCTTTCATTCCCCGGCAATGGTGCCAGAATGTTAGCACTCTGCCAGATTCCCAAGGCTGAAGAAGGAATCCCAACAGAGGTAACCATAGACCAAAATTTTCACTTGATAGCTAGCCCTACCAAGTCGGAGAGGGCTCTCTCCACAAGGTCACAGCTAATAGGGCTGGAATAATTAGGGTTTTTAGGCTAGATATGGGTGCAGGGGTTTGTTTTGATTTGATTAGGTTGCGTTTCACTAGATGCAGATATTAGGTTAGGGGACCTAGGTCAGGAAAAATGAGATAGGGTTGCAGAGATTCAATGGGGCAAGGTAGGCATACGGCTTACCACGTTAAAGATAATTGTGATGATATGGTTTTAAGGCTGATGAGAATATAGGAAGATCATGGGATATGTATTCTTCCTAATCAGAGTAAAATGAAAAAATCATGATATCTTTCCCTAAACAGAGCATGAGAAAGCATGTGCCTATAAACTTGAAAGAAATCATACAATATAGATGTAATGAACACGAATAAAAAACATTCTAACATATGAAGCTGAAGGAAAAACAATGATAAACATCATACCACGTGTATTAGAAAAAATAGTTGCAACTCTTCTTTATTAACTGGCCAAAACTTAGTACAATAGTTCTTGGATCAATAAGCTAACATCCAAACTGATTCCAACCCTTGCCAAGAGTGAAGAAAGGGACTAAATAGACATAAAAACCACATTCACTCATCCTCAGGGGTAAAATCCATGAGGTTAGGAAGAGATCCACAAAATACTGAACTGAAAGCTGAAGTGTAGGATGGTCCAAGTGACTCATTCCTAATTACACTCAAATTGATTCATTTTGACTCAATGATGAATTTTACCCAATGAATATACCCCTAGGTAACTAATCCCAAACATAATTACATATACCATCATTAATTATATAGGTAGAAAGATGATTTTTTGAAGAAAAGTCAAAATTTCAGAGAATTTTCAAAAAAATTAGCAAAATGGTCATTTGCGCCCTACACTGTGCATTTGCGCCCTAGCAGTGTCATTTTCACCCTCCATGTTCAGGACCACTTTTGACTGAGTCACCTAAATGTGTCCAAATCAGGCCCAAGAAGAATTTTTGGAAATTTTTTCCAATCCTCTTTCTGAATATGCCTCCAGTTTTGAAAATGAAGGTCATTTTCCCCCTCAAAAATTCATTGACTCGTATTTGTGCAATGCCTAGGTAAAAATGAGGGCAGAAAGGTCATTTTTTGGTGGTTTTTTGACCTTTTCACCTATCAAAACTACAAACCAGGGCTGGAAACATGGTTTTATGGAATGATTTTGTCTCTAAAAATCCAATTATAGATTTCTTTCCCTCAAAAATTTCCCCAATCATTTGTGTAGCGCATAGGGAACTGTGCATATGGCCAATTTTCTGCTAAATGTCTCTAAAAAAAACTCATAAAATTCCAGATTCTGAAAAAAGTTTCAACATGCCTCAAAATTGGTAGATAAGTTGATGATGATGTGGCTAGGCTTGCAGGGAAGCCTCAACATGTATGTCTAATTTATTCTTCTACTCCATGGTCAAATCTTCAATCTTTGCATTGGCTCTTTTGCGCTTGGCCATTGCAATTTTCTCCTTTAAGGCATGGTTTTTGAATTTCATCCTCAATAGGTCATTGTATTTATTAGCCTTTGCTAGCAACTTCTCTTAAGTGTTGATTGGCTCTATCAAGCCATGGCTCCCTATTTTCATTTATCACTATAGCAAGTTGCTCATTTAAGGTTAGCTGATCAGCAAGCTCAGCCTCCCTTTGTCTTTCTAGAGCTAAAGCTCTTTTTAGCCCTCTAGTTCTAGGTCTATTTCTTGGTACTTTTTCCTCTTCATCATCGAGCAAGCCATACGTTTCAAGTGTTTCATCTACCATAGCTTTGGACTTTTCTACCTCCCTTTGAGTAGTGACATACTTGACCTCATCAATGACCTGTTTAGTGTTCAATTGCTCATTCTCTTTCTGAAGGAATTTTATGACTTATCTAGCCATGTCAAGATTAATTTGTAGCTCCTTAATCCTGACATACTTACCTTTTATGGTTGCATTAGTGATTTTTCATTTTCATCCTCATCTAGGGCAACAAGCTGAAATTCTTGTTCTGTTTCATGAAGATGCTCCTCTTCATGAATGATTGCCTCAATCACCTTTTCTTTACCCTTGTCCACCCATTTTGTTGTTGTAGAAGGCATGGCCCCTGCCACTCTATGTGGAGCAAGAACATGTCTGTAGCCTCTCTGGTAGGTTTTTGGCAATTCATCAACCTCAACCAAACTAGCCCACTTAGGCTCAATGTCCTCAATCTTGCTGGGTGACCCAATGTCATGAGGAGATGGAGATGAAGGAGGTGAAGGGGACTGATATGATGATGATGAGTGTGCTATGGGTTGAGATGGAGGGATGGAAATGGATGGTTGAGATAATGAAGGGACATTTTGTGCATGTTGAGTGGATGGTACTCCATGGAAAGTTTATTTGATTGAGATGGTGGAGGACTATGATTTTATGAGGGAATGTTGGAATATAATTCTCATTTGTTGTTCATACTCCTTTTTCTGGGCAATGTATGCCATCTTCTCTATGCTCCGGAAAAGATATTAGGGTATTTTAAGCATCCTTACCCTAGTGAAATGCACTAAGAGCTGGATGTGATAGGAATAAATCCTTGAAGATCTACCTTCACATGAAACATATTTCATGATTATCTTCATCATTGGTGCATACTTGTCCAGGAGTTGAGAAAAAGGAAAGAAAATTCTTGTTTGATTTTGGTGTCTTGGTTTTAAGAAGAAGTGAAAATCTTGTTTCTTGAGATTACCTTTCTTGAACCACTTCTCCCCAACATTTGGGATCCTAGTGGCAGCTGAAATAATAGCAGTGGATAAAGTAAAAGTGACACCAGCTAATGTAACTTGATTTTCATGGAGTCGAGATATGAAAAGTCTTGTTAGCATGGGATGGTGTTGGAACCTCTTAATCTTCTCACAAAAATCATAACATCCAACATGTTTGAAGCATGTCATAGTTAGTGGAGAAGCCAAGAGTTCCCTAGTTTTGGTAGGTTCAAGTCTGAGTGCTCTTCCCCCTTTATGTGGCCTCATCACCTCTATTTCATCTCCTTCACTGAATGATGTGTTTTCTTCCTTTGCTTCCATGGTGTTTTTTTTCAAAACCCTAGGGATTAGGAATGGGGAATGGGAAAGGGAAAATGAGGGAGATGTTTGGTAGGGAAGTGTGAAATAGGTGAGGGGATAGGGAGTAGTAATATGATGAGATTTTAGGATAGGGATTTGGGGATTGGGAGCCTAGGTAGATATAATACCTAGGGCTTAGGGTTTTGGGATAAAGGTTTAGGAAAAGGAGATTTTGCAAATCAGGGGTTTGGGAATGGGTTTTTGTAAGTATGGGAAGGATGCGAAGGGTGAGGGAGTGAAATTTGGGAGATTTCACAAGTGTAATGGGATACTGGGGTTTTTTACCAATTCAAACACGAAATTTAAACCTCAATTTTGACAACACTTCAACACATAAACTTTGTGAAAACACTTCAACACATAAACTTTGTGAAAATGGTTTTAAATGGAATGATCTCTTACTGATTTACTTGGAGGTCAATAAGTAAGCTGAGGGAACTTTGAAGATGGTGTTTTTGACACTTGAACAGCTTTCTAGGGCTTGCTGGTCATTTGCGGCATCTATCAAGCATTTGCGCTCTCAAATATTGGTTTGCGCCCTCAACTGTTGGTTTTCACCCCCGATTATGCATTTTTTCCCACTACTATGAATTTGCGCCCTCATTTTAGTGTTTCAACATTTGTGCCCTGAACATAACATTTACGCCCTTGACTGTGTATTTGCGCCCAACCTTGAGCATTTGCATTGTGTCTTCAGTTTTTCTCACCAATTTCGCCCATAAAATAAAAAATTTGGTCTCTTAGAGTGCTTGCTTGATGTTTGGAGGAGGAAAATGAATTTGAATTGATGTCAATCAGTCATAAATAGCGAAGTGAATTTTAATTTGAATTGAAAAATCCAATTTTCTAATGATTCATTTCACTTTTTTTGAAAACATTTGCTAATTACCCTTTTCCTTTGTATTTTTCTTCTTTGGAGGATGATGTTACTAGAGTTTGGCACTTTTCATTTAGAATTTCTCTCTCTTCAGTTTGTCATGTTTCAGTTTGAGTTGGAAGCTAGGGACAAAACTTATTACATATTATGGGCATAAAATTACATAAAAAATTAAAAATAAATTACATCTCTGTTTTGAAATAAATTACATCTTGGTATGAAAATCATACACTAAAACCAAAATTACAACTTTAAAAATGATATTTACATGTTGATAAATCCTCTGCAGATGATTGAGAAGGTTTTATTTAAGTCACTCTCATACCTTTGTTGACCTTATTGGGATGCAATGATGTGTTCATGAACCTTGAAAAATAAAACCTAATTGACCTAATGGGACCTTGGATGAATTGACCCCATGGTTGAATTTTACAGACATAATGACATAATAAAATGAGATTTTAAGATTGTTTTATGCTCACCAAGACATGAAGGTGGGTCAGAAAATGTGAAATTTTGAGGGAGAGTGAGGTTTTATGACTAGGATTACCATCAGTGAATCAATTTTTCGCATGAACTATTGGAATGATAAAAACATTTTGAGTGGGACCCCTAAAGTGAATATGAAAAGAGTGATTTTGATCACTAATGGCAGAATGAAAATTATGACACTAACACCCACATAAATTTAATGTTCAAATAAATCTTCAAAATCTTTACTTATCCCGAATCATCAGTTATGCATCATACATTTAAGTAGTAGATACATGCAGTAATAAGAGAGTAAATAATCACACAAAAGACATCACAGATGAACACCAAGATTTTAAGCTGTAAATCCAAGTTGGAAAAAAACTACCACTACTGTCATCTCTGTCTTCAATATTTATTATATAGAAAACTGCTTACAATGTTGTACTGATGGAGACTCATACCAGTACACAGGCACCCACCTACAGAAGGTTGCAACCTTCTCTCATTTTCCAGCTGCTATTGGAAAGGAGCTCCAACCCCTTGATCTCGTTTACCAGCCACCACTGGAAGGGGGCTTCAACCCCCTAAATTCATCACCAACTTCTATTGACATGAAGCTTCAACTTCCACACTGAAGTCTTATGCCCTCAAAACCACTGCAAACCACGTTTCATAAATTTTCATGCTGGATCCAACAACTTCACCACAACACCATTTGTAGAATTTTTTTAATAAACATCAACCAATATTCAAACAGAATAGTGAGATCACTATACCAAGATCACATCATTAAACCCAGACTTCTGTATTAATAAGAAGAATCAACCTCAACCCTGATTGTTCATACAACAAATTGTATACGCTACTTCACTTACGGTAACCTACATGTATACACACTTTTCTGTTGAGCAGCCTGAGTATAGATATTTATATAATGAAATTAAAGATATGAACATGCTCAGAATAGATCAGAGACATTCAGACACACTCTGTCAGATTTACAAAACCCTAATTCAGTGAACAACATCCATCATTCTCAATCAACGAGACACTGATAATCTTTATACATAATCAATTAGCAGTATAAAAAATATTCAAACAATCCATAACTACGTGAAGACTTCATTGAAAAGCAACATAAACACAACATAAATGATCAAACATTTTCTTTGGCAATCTTCAAAAAAACGCTAACTTCCATACACGTTTTTTCTAAAACGAACCCGCAGGTATACGCGTTTTCACTGTGATGAACCAACGTATATATCTGTAAATATTATAGGAATGTGTAGCACTTCAAAGCAGAAAAATTGATCAGATCATATCATTTATTTCAACAATTATGCACTAGACCAAAAATCTAAAAAAATCATAAATAGATGATAAAAATATATAGTCATTTCAGGTCTAGAGATCTTGATCCATTATTGTATTCATGAGTGCATCAAAATATCAGATCTATCTATTGAATATAGCGCAATCCATGCAGATATACTTCAAATTGAAGTATTCATTAAATTCCCATTCAGATGCACACTTTTTCACTGTGATCTTCTCCTCCTTATATAGTTTGAGTCTTAGCCAATACCATGAGCCAAAAACTACACAAGTGACGGTGGTATTCTTGGATGGGATAAAATAGTCATTACGACACTCAATATTGTGGGCTAATACCATGTTAAAGACCCTTGGTATGGTTAAAATTAGTGCACCAACACATACGTGACTTTGCTTCTTTGTACCCGTGTGTATACGCCACTTTTATTCACCAAAACTGTGTATACACTAATTCTAGATGTATACTCATTTTCCCTTAATCAAACATGTGGGTATACACAGGTTCCTTTCATCAAACCTGTGTATACATATTGAAATTTTACCTTCATCATTCCTATGTCTCTAACTGGAATTCCTTTCTCTGTCACATCTGAACTAACCTATAGATATATCAATTTTACATCTTCAACAAATAGGTTGCAATCAAAATGAAACTCATCAAGTAGGTTTCCATAAAGGACAACATATTACATCATAATTCCCGCAATCTCCCCCTTTGTACTTTATGGAAACCATGCTGGTGTGTGATAACTGTAGATACCTGATAGACACATCAATCAGAAGCATTTTTCAAACACCAAGTTACTCTCCCCCTTTGACATGAAGAGAAAAGGGTGAACTGATACAGGAATGCCGAGATCTGCGCTTCACTATATTGACCATACTCCCCTGAACACATGTTGAAGCTTCAAAATAGATCTGCAAGACTCTAACCTTTCCTATCACCAAGGACGCGTACAGAGATCAATTACCCAACCAATTGGGGTTACATATTTGACTCAAGTGCCCAACCAAGTGGGTTTACAAATTTGAAAAAGTACCTATGTGACTAAACATGAAAATCTTTACATCATAGGTCTCCACATGGCCCTTACATCAAATTACAAATATGACATTATAACTAAGACCAAAGTACCTCAATAGAGAGAGATCATCGAACACACTTTAGTAACCAACATAATTCGCATAATGAATTATATTCAGCAAGACTAATGCTCCCCCTAAACGTGTGCATCCTGAACATTTTCAACAACAAATTCATCAAAGCATCTTCATCAAGTAGATAAATATCAAGGAAATGTAAACTAGAACCACATACTATACCCATCAACACTTGAGAAATAGAGCCAAACCATATATGTCAGCAACATGAAAAATATTGTTCTGAAGGCTGACCCATTGATTTTATGACAGATGGAGCCATACGCGATTGTATAGAACGAAACTAGCGTACATACATGAATATGTGTCATGAAACCTGCATAACGAATTTAATATTCTAAAATCAAGAAGATCATATAAGTGAGGTAGAGATAACTCCCAGCTTCTGTATGAGATATTAAAATGCTTCTTTAGGAAGAGGTTTAGTAAATATGTCAACAAATTTTTATTTGGAGGGAAAATACTTGAATTTAACCTTTTTATCAAGCACTTGTTCTCGTAAAAAGTGATATTTGATAGAAATGTGCTTTGCTTTGGAATGCATAACATGATTTTTTGAGATGCTGATGGCACTTGTATTATCACATAGGATGGAGATGGGAAGAGAACATTTGATTTGAATATATTGTAATGTTTGCATCATCTAAAAAAGTTGTGTGCAACATGGTGCAGCAACCACATATTTTGCTTCTTCTGTAAATAAGGCAATGGAGCTTTGTTTCTTGATGAACCATGATACTAATTAGGGCCCCATATAAAATGCACCTCCACTAGTGCTTTTTTGGTCATCAACATTTTCACCCCAGTCCGCATATGTGTAAGCATGAAGAGTAAGATCAACATTCTTGGGATACCATAGACCAAAACCTTGAGTTCCTTGTAGATATTTGAATATTCCTTTTACATATTGAAGATGTGTCTCCTTTGTATTAGCTTGGAATCATCCCACAATCCCAACTGCATGCATGATATCCGTTCTAGTCATTGTTAGATAAAGAAAACTTCCAATCCTAGTTCTACACTCTAGTTGGTTTACCATGGGAGAATCATCATGATAACTGAGGTTACACCCAGTCACCATTGGAGTGCTCACAGGTTTGCAATCTTCCATCCCATACTTCTTCAGAATCTTCTTGAGATATTTTTCTTCTGAGAGAAATATGGCATCTTTTCTTGTTTCACTTGTAAGCCAAGAAAATATGTTAGTTCCCCAAGTAAAGACATTTCAAATTCCTGTTGCATAACAGAAGCAAATTTTTTACTCATGGATTCTTCATTATTCCCAAAAATGATGTCATCAACATAAACAACAATAATTAATACTTTATCATCCTCAAATTTTGTGTATAAGTTACTGTGTGTACATCGTTTTGTGAAACCTTGTTGTTGAAGATATTTTTCAAGACGATAGAATCATGCCCGTGGAGCTTCTTTTAGACCATATAGGGCCTTTTTAAGTCTGCAAACAAGTTTTCTATCATTTCCCATAACGAATCCTTCTGGTTGTTCTATACAAACTTCTTCTTCTAGATCACCATTAAGGAAAGTAGATTCTACATCCATTTGATACACCTTGAATTGTTGAAAACTTGAAAATGAAAGTAACATTATTATGGCTTCAAGTCTGGCTACTGGTGCAAATGTTTCTTCAAAATCTACACCTTCATGTTGAGCATACCCTTTACAAACAAGTCTAGCTTTGTTTCTAATTACATCTCCATTTTAATTGAACTTGTTTTTGAATATCCACTTTGTTCCAATAACATTTTTATCATGAGGTCTTCGAACCAATTCCCAAGCATTATTCTTTTCAATTTGATCAAGTTCTTCATTCATGGCCCGAATCCAACATTCATCTTTACTAGCTTGATTTAGATTTTGTGGTTCATTGGTGGATAAATAAGTTAGATAACTGGGAGATCCTACAATATTTCTTCTTGTTTGTACCCCTGATTCCTTTTCTCCCAAAATTTGAGATTCTAGATGATTCTTTTGAACATACCTGGATGGAGCCTTTTCTATTTTTAATGTATCTTCTTTGGGTGCTTTGTTAGGTTCTCCTTCTATATTATTGTTATTTGATGATGGAAAAAATTCATCATCATCATCCTCACTTGTTTTTATTTCCCTTTTGGGAGCAGTGAGAGATTCATCAATCACAACATCAATACATTCAATAGCCTTCTGAAGTCTCTTATTGTAGCATTTGTATGCTTTACTTCTAGAAGAATAACCAAGAAGTATCCCTTCATCTTCTCTAGGTTCAAAATTACCAAGTTTTTCATCATTATTTTTTATATAACATTTGCTTCCAAAAAATTTAAAGTGCTTCACAGTGGGAGTATTGCCATACCAAAGTTCATAAGGAGTTTGATCACTATTTACACGAACATGAGCCTTTGTTGAGAGTATTTAATACAGTATGAGAAGCTTCAACCCAAAAGGTGTCAGGAGTACCATATTCATCAAGCATAGCACGAACCATTTGCTAAAATGCTCTATTCATTCTTTCTGCCATGCCATTTTCTTGCGGAGTTCCAGTTATAGAAAATTGTCTTTTTATGTCATATTGTTCATAGAAATCAAAGAATTCATATGGTATATTTTCACCTCCTCGGCCAGATCTAAGACATTTGATTTTTAGATCTAATTCATTTTTAACTAAAGCTTTGAAGATCGTAAATTTTTCAAATTCTTCATATATATGTTTCAATAAACACACATTCTAGAAAAGTCATCAATGAATAAGATATAGTATTGTTCTCCACGAGGTGACTTTAGCCTTACAGGTCCACACAAATCAGTATTTATAGGTTCAAGAGGCTTACTTGCTGATACTTCTTTGGCATTAAATTGAACCCTGGTTTGCTTACCGAATTGGCATGAATTTCATATGGTACTTTCGGGTAAAGTGATGTTGGGTAGATCACGAACATATTTGAGTTTGCTTGATTTTATTATTTGAGAAAAGCTGAGATATCCCGATCTTCTGTGCCATAACCACTGCAGATTTACCTAGATAACATTTCTCTTGGCCACCTTTCAATATATACAAATTTCTTGGTGTTCTTGTTCCTTTTATTACGATCTTTCCTGTGTCAAGTTCACAAACGAGACACTCTTTTAATCAAAAGACAAATTAATTTCCTTGATCACACATTTTACTAACACTCAACAAGTTATGCTTTAATCTGTCAACATACATAACATTGTTAGCTTTAACCTTTTCTTTTAGAAAAAAAAATACTTTACCCTTTATGATAGCAGGAGAGTCATTTCCAAAAGTAATATTATTTTCCTTTTCTAATGAATTATATGAAATAAGTTTATCTTTTTCACTTGTCATGTGTTTTGAACATCCACTATCAATGTACCATTTATTTTATTCTCCTTCTGCAAATAAAGCTATGTCACAACTTTCAAACTGTAAGTCCTTCCTTCTCCATACCTTGGAACTTGTGGATATTTGTTATTTTGGCTGAAGTTTTCTCCTGCATTAAGATTCCTCATGTCCAAAGTTATTGCAAAATGAACATTCAATTTCGTGTTGAACAGAAGAAATTTTTTTAAAAGTATTCTTCTTTATTCCTATCTCATTTCTTTGCTTTCTTGCTTCTCTGGTCACGATGATTTTGTATGCAACACATTGAGCAGATTTGTGACCAAAATTATGACATGAGAAACATTGTACATTAAAGAAGAAATTTCTATGATCATAGAACCTTCTAGTTTTGTTTACCTTTTGACTGATATTTCTGATATTGTTTATCCTTGAATTTGAATGATCATGCTTTACCTTGACATTGTCTTTGTTCCTTTGTTGAGTGACGAAGCTTTGCTGGTTGGATTTTGCTGCAGTTAGATAGCTTGTAGCTGAAGATTTTTCTAACTGAAAAGATTCTCCAGATATCCAAGACGTGGCTTGACAAGAGGAGAGCATTGAACCTTGATAATTTCATGTAAGGTTTCATATCCTTTAGAAAATATAAGTTTTAGAGTTCTAACTTTCTCAAGTTCCTTTCTTAGACTTACTATTTCACATTCTAATTTGTCATTGTGCTTCTCCTTTTCTATGAGTTGATTCTATAGAGTATCTATGGCTATTTTGTTCTATTTCAAGCATGTTTTGAGTTGAGTGATTTCTTCAAGAAATTCATTTTCTTCTAAAGCATCCATAAAAGACTCTTTCTTCTCACTATTGGTTTTTTCAAATGCTATGAGCTGTCTAATATCTTGATCAAATTATCCTTCTTCACTATTTGACAATCCATCACTATCTTCATGAGTATAGTAACTTTTTCTATTGACAAACCGTCTCCTATTTCCTTCCCCTTAGCAAGATTATCTTTATGAGGACATTTAGCAGCATAATAAACCACTCTTTCACAAGAATTTTTTTTGAAAGGAAGCTTACCTCTGAACCTTCTAGTGCCAAGTTGAAGTTTCTTTACAAAATTTACCTTATCGTCTTCTAATACATACCCTGATTCTTTTTGTTCTTCCTTGTCCTTTCCTTTTGAAATAGCTCTAAAAGAAGCTTCTTTGACTTCAAAAAAACCTCATTTTCTCATTTCAAAAGTAGTCAGGATCCCATGAAGTTGAAAAAACATTAAGGGTATATAGATCGTGCTTCTCTTCAATAGCAAACACTTTTGACTCGAATTTAGGAGTTAGATATGTTAATATTTTATGTACTAGAGTTGTGTCTCTTATGTCTTCACCCACATTTCTCATACAATTTACGATCTCATCTAGATGCAAAAAGAAACTAGCAATACTTTCATCATTATGAATTCTGAGAGATTGGAGTTTAGCAATTTTTACCTTGGCATCACCTTCATAACTTAAAATGATTATGTCCCATATCTCCTTTGCTGTATTTAACTGCATAACTATGACAAATTCTGATTCAGTGAGATTTCCTAATAATGCATTGACAAATTTTGCATTGGTTTCATAGTTCTTCCTTGCCACTGGATTTGTTGGAACTGTAGCTGGACATTGGTAACCGCCTTCAAATATTGCCCAAACTTCTGCTCCAAGATACTGGAGATAGGATCTTGTTCTTGTCTTCCAAAAGATTAAATTGTTTCCATTGAAGAGTGGTGGTCTGATAGATGATGTTCCAGCTTGATTGTTCATCTTGGATGATATTCCTTCTACTGTATAAGCTTCTTCAGAAGGACCTGCTCTGATACCAATTATTGGGAAAAATACTGGGGGGGGGGTGAATCAGTATTTACAATAATCACAATATTTTCTTTTCATTTTACTTATTTCTATATGCAAATATAATTATTCCAACTAGTAGATGTATATGGATTTTGTAAAGGAAACATGCATATATCTAAAAAAATTTAATGTTCAAATAAATCTTCAGAAACATTACTTATCCCAAATCATTAGTTATGCATCAGACATTTAAGCAATAGATATGTGTATTAATAACATAGTAAATCATCACACAAAAGACATCACACATGAACACCAAAATTTTAAGGTGGAAACCCAAGTCGGGAGTAATCCATCGATGTTGTCGTCTCTGTCTTCAATATTTATTATATAGAAAACTCCTTACATTTTTGTACTGATGCAGACTCATACCAGTACACAAGCACCCACTTGCAGAAGGCTGCAATCTTCTCTTGTTTTCTAGTTGGTACTTGAAAGGAGCTCCAACCCCTTGATCTTGTTTACCAGCCACTACTGGAAGGGAACTTCAACCCATTAAAATTATCACCAAATTCTACTGGGAGGAAGCTTTGAATTCCACACCGAAGGCTTCTGCCCTCAGAACCACTGCAGATGATGTTTCATAAATTTTCACAGTGGATCCAACAACATCAACACAACACCATTTGTATAACTAATGTTATTAACCATCAACCAATGTTGAAAACGAACAGTGAGATCACTGTAACCAGATCACATCATTAAACCCAGAATTTTGTATTAACAAGCAGAATAAACTTCAACCTTGATCGTTCATACAAAAAACTGTATACGCTACTTCACTTATGATAACCTGCGTGTATACGCGTTTCTATGTGGAGCAACCTACGTATACATATTTATATACTGAAATCAAATTAGATACATTAAAAAATGCTCAGTCATATTTACAGAACCCTTATTCAGTCAGCAACATCCATCATTCTCAATCAACTAGACACTAATCATCTTTATAAAAAATCAATTAGTAGTATAAACAATATTCAAACAATATAGATCTACATGAAGACTTCATTGACAGATAGCAGAAACACAATAGAAATGATCAAACATTTTTTCATCAATATTCTGAAAAACCCTAACTTCCATACGCGTTTTTTTTTCTAAAACAAACCCACGGGTATACGCGATTTCACCATGATGAACCGGTGTATAGATTGTAAATATTACAGGACTGCGTAACACATCAAAGCACAAATATTGCTCATATCATATCATTTACTTTAGCAATTATGCGCCAGACCGCAAATCTAAACAACTCATAAACAAATCATGCAAATACATAGTCATTTCAGGTCTAGAGATCCTGATCCATTATTATATTCATGAATGCATCAAAGTATCAGATCTATCTATTGAATATAGACCAATCCATGCAGATATATGTCAGACTAAAGTATTCATTAAATTCTCATTCCCATGCATGCTTTTGCACTATGATATTCTCCTCCTTATATAGTTTGAGCCTTAATCAATACCATGAGCGAAAAACTACATAAGTGTCAATGGTATTCTTGAATGGGATCAAATAGTCGTTACCTCACTCAATATTGTGGGCTAATATCAAGGTAAAGACCCTTGGTATAGTTAAAATGAGTGCACCAACACATACGCTACTTTTCTTCTTTGTACCCACGTGTATATGCAACTTTTCTTCACCAAAAATGCGTATACACTAATTTTGGATGTATACTCGGGTTTCCCTTCATCAAACCTGTAGGTATAAGCAGGTTCCCTTTATCAAACCTGCGTATACATCTTGAAACTTTACCTTCATCATTCCTCTGTCACTAATTGGAATTCCTTTCTCTGTCAAATCTAAACTGACTTGTAGATACATCAATTTTACATCATCAACAAATAGGTTGCTATCAAAAGGCAACTCATTGAGTAGGTTTCCATCAAGGACAACATATCACATCATAATTCCAACATTCCTAACTCATAATTTCTGCATATACTCTTAGTGTTATAGTGACAACAACATTTACCATGGTTATATATATATATATATATATATATATATATATATATATATATATATATAAAGAGGGTCTGCTATGTGGAACACTATCAAGGAGTGTTAAATCAAGCAATGAGAAAGAAAACATAGGGACAATTACTAGTTTGATTTGGTTTAAAAGAATAAGGAGAACTACACAAGTGAGATAGGTTAGGCTAGGCTGAATGGTGGATTTGAAAGAATAATGAATGAATTTGAGAGAATGAGAATGATTATGGTGGATTTGAGAGAACAAAGGGAAGGTTTACAAAGAATTTAATGTTCTTCGCCATTAAAATTACTCAAATTTTCTCTTTCTTATATAAAAAATAGTGTGAAATTATCAATTGGTAAAGGATTAAGCTTATTTAGAAAGTTTTTTTTTTTGGATTTGGAAAATTTGGCTCTAGTTTTTACTCTTTTATGTTTTAGCCTATTTTTAAGGTATATTTTTTGTGTAATGTTCATTATCCAAATTCTCGAAAAAGACAAAATTAAGGCAATGAATTCATTTATACATTCACAATAACATTTTAAATAACAAAAAAATATTATCTTGATCAAAATTATATCATTAAATTCAAAAAAACATTAATTTTAATATATATTAAAAAATTATATTATTATTATTTTTTATTTTTTATTAAAGTATAATTGATTATTTTAACATATAAATTTAATTTTCGAATAATATATTCACTATTTATATCTTTATACATCATACTCTTTCATTAATTTCCATGCTATATATTTATTTGCGATTTCAATGCCACCTTTAATCTTTTGAGATGTCACATTAACACCTCTAACAGTTTTGGCGTTTCCGTTTAACTTTTCCCATAAAGCTATATACATCGGATGCAATTAAAAATGCACACATGGTATCAAAACAACCAGCAATTTAGACACTTCAAATTAGAGAGACAAACAAATAATCCAAATTATCATCAATAATCTTGTTATTGAATTCTATTATTGTAAATTCGTAATTAACTTGGGGCAAAAAATTTAACACGCTTAGATGGAATCCATCGCATGAAATACGGTGGAATTATTCCAAAAGAAGTTTGTAGACTAAAAGAGGAACTTTTCACGAAGAAGTATTTATTGTAAACTAGCTATTTCCGATAATTAATATGAGAATAGTTTTAACCTAGGGAATTGTTGTACAAGAGTGATTTTACATCTAGTGGAAGCAATGTATTGTAAATGTATGCTACAAATTTGGAAAGCATGTTGATTTTACATGTTTATATATATATATAAAGTTTGGGCAGAAGGAAAGAACAACTCTAGTGTGTCTTTCAAACTCTCATTTAAGATTATATTATATTTTTCTTAATATTTCATTTTTTATTTTAATTCTCTTCATAATATGCGGGTGGGAGAAGGAATAGCTATTAGTGAAAAAAGGTAGAGTGAAGATATTATGAATTTTTTCTCTAATATATTTAGAGACCTATATCTTGACTTTTATAAAAAAAAATTTCATATACCAATTATTAATATTAACAAGTGCAAAAAAATATTTTATAAACTTTCATCTACAACATAAACTAAACTACTAATTCTGACTTAAAAATAGCATGATAATGCTAACATTCATATGCAAAAGTATCACCCACGACCTACACAAACTTACAACTATTATGACTCAAAGCATGCAAAGTAAGTTTATACATTATTGAGCATTCCATATGAAAAGTAAATCATGGCATAAACATGAAAAAAATTATATTGAAAGAGAATATCATAAAGAAAAATCTCAATTGCCACATTTTTCAAGTTTAACATTTCTCATTTTTCCTGGTGAATTCATAATTATCTCTCACACTTATATATACCATTCTATGGTATATATTTTATATAATATCAAAATACATATTTTACATTATGTTGGGCGTCATTTTATTTAATTGAAAAACACAATTATTTTAGATTTCATCTTAAGTATGGATTTATCAAAAATTAAGAGGAATCATATATTTGGAAGTGCAAAATTTTATTCTAGTGTAAAAAATTGAGGAAATATTTTCGCATCTAAATTATAATATAGATGTAGAGATATGTGCAATTTTATTCCAAATTTTCAACTATAACTATCTTACATATGGTGATAACATGTTTTTAGATACTTGTACTTGTAGCAACTAAAGAAAAACATTATTACTAGCATATTATTCCTAAGTGAATCATCATTAACCAAACATCATACTGATTTCCAATATCATTATCTATTTTGCATCATGATGAGAATCCACAATCAACAAATAAGAAAATGTAGAATCCCCAAATTCTCCAAAATTAATGCAATGTTGAGAATTCCATAAACAACATAGATATACCAATATCAAAATATAAAAGTATTGAAGTAATTGTCATCAAGGAATCCAACATCTACTTATATTATCATAATATGCATTTACCATATTAATAACAAAATTCACTTAAAAATATATTAAGCATGATCACACAAGGGTTTGGGTATGATGAATACTTGAGAACGTCTCGAGGTTTGAATTTGAGATTGATCTACCAATTGCGTCTCCTAGGATGGGAAAGGTCCTTTCAGCACAACTGGCGTCCCAGGGGTGCCTTTCGAAAGATGACATAATTTGGCACGACAGGGGAAATCCTTAGTATATTGATCTTCATCATAGATAAGGCAATGATATTTTGGCTTTCTTTTTGACAAATCTTCAACAAACAACTTTGGAGAATCTTGTTTAGGGGTAATGGTTTTAGCTTTTCTCTTACCCTTATTTTTACCTTTCAAGGTTTTTTCTGCTGCAGTAGATTGGATAGAATTCACCTCTGAGGTTTTACCAGGATTCGCCATTTTGTTGTATAGACAATCCCTGTTGCAGACAACAATGATCTCTCTAGTATTAAACATATGTTCTATCAACAAACCAAAAAAATACACGCAAACCTTCCTAGTTTATATTAGGAAATACAAAACAAGACAGATAGCCTACCTCTCTTTGATGCTAACGCTCATTAGTGTCATTTCTCAATCTTACCATTTCCAAGTTCAATAATTTAAGCATTTTCGCAAATTTTTATGTGTAAGGAATATCAAACGAAATTGACGAAAGCATATGTAACATAATTTAATCTAACATAAACTATGTGAAATATCATATAGTAAAACACTAAATGCAGTTACACATTTATGTAAGGAAAACGTCTAATGTACTATTATTATAAACAAAGGAAGCATAAAACCATGTAAGCTATTATGTTGGAAGCCAACTTTGGACGGATTTCCAAGTCCTCGCCAAATACCTTGAAGTAGTCCTTTTTGCTTTAGAAAATGGTTGCATTTAGGAAAAACTGAGCACAAGGTTGGAAACCAACATTGATCAACATTTGGGGAAGGCATATCATTCATTTAGAGGGAGGGAGGAGATGTTAGGTATCCACAAAAGGAGGAATAAGGTCCACATATCAAGGAGAGGATCCCTAATTGTAGGATCAAAGGCTTGAAATGGGATCCCTCGACCCTATCATCATTCAACTATTACTAGCTCCTCACCCTCGAAGTTTCTAGGAGGAGAAAATTCCCTTCCATTTTTGGAGAAACTGCTAAAATAAGGGCACTGCATTTTTTCGCTTGAATTCTTGCATTGGTAGCACTATAAATAGGTCATGGTGAATGTGACAAGTGTGAGGGTTTAACTATAAGGACTGTGCTAGGTCTACAAATAGGGTTTATCACAAGATTTTTGCAGAAAGGCATTTCTCTTTTGGTCTTCAAGGATGCTCTGATCATTTTTTCATGGTGAACACATTAACAACGTTTGCTACTTTGGACATTTTGGGAAAAGTTTGATAGCTCAGGGAATGAGATAGGGAGTGAGACAAAATACTATATAACAATCCTTGTTATTTCAATAAATCCCCCCCTCTACATAGGTCATATCAGCCTCAAACCTACCCTTGACCTACGAGAAGTATAAGGGTAGAAAGAAATATGAAATCCCTATACTCTTAAATATAATCAATCATGATATTTTGCTAGAAAAATGAAAAAATATCGTGCATACTTTTTATCGGCCAATTAAATTATACTAGAATTCTAGAACATTGTATATTATCAATATGAATTTGTAAACTTATGAATTGCAAATAGACCATAATAAAAGTATTAATAATATAACATACATTCACAAGTAATTATTAAGTAAGATAAATCTACCCTAGTTAGTTTCCTTAGTTATTTCTCAACATGGTATTAAAGCTAAGGTAAGGAAAAGGCAACTTGAATATCACTCATGTTGGCATAAATGAAATAAATTCATATGAACTACTCTGGAGAACATCATTTTCTAAGGGCATAAGGAAGAATACCCAAAGGAAGGATTCTACATCAGCTATTCATCTCTCTTTTTTTCTCACTTAAGTATCTTGGTTACTCATCATGATCTTCAAGAAGTTAATCATCTCTCTCTTGGAAGCTCTTTAAAGACATCTCTACAGAATTCGTCTTTTAAGAAGAATCAATATTCTTGGAAACATCATCTGCAATCTTGAAATCATCATCATTCACCTTTGAAGAAATTTGAAGACACTATTGTGCCAATCATCCTAGGAGTCAACATTCAAGGACATATTTGAAGAACTCTTGGGATCATCAAAATATTTGGAAGCATCAAGAATAAATCATCAATAAAGTAAATATTTTAAAAATTACTATATTACTCTCTATGTCTCAATATTCAAATCAAATGACTTCATTTTTTTAGGAAGGCAAAAAATTTGACGGGTTATCAAACTTTCAAGCATGGAAGAAGAAAATTTATTCGGTGCTTGTAGAAAATTAGGTCATGGATCATGTTATAAGCAAGGTTACAAAACCAAAAAAGGACAAGGATCATGAATTGGCAAAGTATAGTAAAGGACAATTTAAGGCTCAAATGATTCTCATGGAATCCATCAGGGATCATCTCATCCCCTTTTTTTCAGATTTAGGCATATCTAAGGAAATATATGAAAGTTGGTAAAACTTTATGCAGTTAGTACCATAGGTCAGAAAATTTCTTTGAGGAATCGACTTTACAAAACAAGGTTATCAAAAGATGAGGAATTAGACTCATATATTATAAATATTTCACAATTGAAGGATCAACTACAAGGGGTTGAAGAAGTCATTCCCAATTTTGAATTAGCTACTTCTGTACCCAATGCTTTACCTTCAGAATGGAGTAGTTTTGTGAAAAGAATCTATTCAAGAAAGGAAACTCTTAACTTCGATGAGTTGTGGGATTTGTGTATTTGGAAGAGACAAGATTAAAGGCAAAGGATGACACCAAACCCAAGAATGAAAATTCTCAAGCTTTTACTGCTAGATTGAAGAAGAATAATGGAAAGTTTAGAAGATTTGAACCTTGTCGAAAGTACAATAATAACAAAAATAATCAACCACATGGAAGACAAGATATTCCAAAAGTACAATGCTTTAGGTGTAATGAATATGGACATTTTAAGAGGTATTCTCTTAAGGATCCTCAAAATAGGAAAACAATAATAGAAAGGAAAGGAGTGGAGCTCACATTGCTGAAGAAAATGAAGAACCTAAAAATAACTCGAAGAATGAAGATCATAATGATCTCTATTATTGAAGAAATCCACTAAGGTTTACTAGTATTTGTTTTTCTCTTTTTTTAAAAGAATGTAGTTAGAGTAGCACACACAGTTACATTTGTAGAAGAGTCTTAGATTTTTCAAATTATGGCATCATGGAAAGAAGCATATAACATTGGAAGGATTATAGTATACATAGAAAATTGCATTTCATTGGAAGAAATCATCTCACAAAGCAAGGATAGAATGATTTGGAACTTATAACACTCCACAATTCATGCATTTATTTTTAGACATCATGGTATAGAAACAATATTATAGTAGGAAAGGATCACAAGGATCCTTGACAGTAAACGGAAAATCTTTTATAATGATTTGTTAACTTATCCTAATATTATGCTTAATGGTGTACATTGGATTATGTTTGAGATCCTTGCTGAGCGGGCTTGAAGTCCATTCTTTCACACTTGAAATGTTGGGGAGACAGTAAATTTAAGGTATTCTACCTACATTGAGCCAAAAAGAAAAAGAATTAATCTCTAGAATTTTTTATTTTATTTTTACACTACATAGTTAGCCATAAACTCAACTTACCTCAGTACAAGCACTGCACCATTGAAGCAACCTGGTCACTGATCAAAGTATTCATGCTGCAGAGCGACTATTGGAGGAAGGTAGGAACAAACAAATTTGATGAGAAGGTTTTGGGGGAGGGGTGATACCCCAACCGGTTCTCCCTCAATCCAAAAAATTGATCTGTTGAGGAGGAGATCGTAGGCGACGAAGCCAACAATCTTTCCCAACCCTTGGATATTCCTTGGACATGAATCTTTGAGTAATACTTTACCGATGGAATCCTTATAACCTTCTCGATAACCCTCCCCTCGGCCAAAGTAGTGGATCTAAGGGGGATGGGTTATGTCAATAATTTGAGTTAGATTATCTATTAGCATACCAACTTTAGATATTTTTTTTCATATATTTTATAAGATAAGGGTATTATCGAGGAGTTTGATGTATATACATTGAACAAAATTGTAACTATGTGGATGTCCAAGCATGATGGCAAAGATTTTAATAAGATTTTATAATGTTTTGTTAACTTATCCTAATATTATGCTTAATGGTGTACATTGGATATGTTTGAGATCCTTGCTTCACTCTCCTCATAACTATCAATCTGAATGATTTCAAACTCCCTCTCAACTTCATGATCTTCTTCTTCTTCCTTTACCTTTTGTTTGCCTTTGTCTAGTGGCTGAGCTGAGGTGGATGGCATAGTC
This sequence comes from Pinus albicaulis, assembly GCA_034641835.2. Classification (NCBI taxonomy): domain Eukaryota; kingdom Viridiplantae; phylum Streptophyta; class Pinopsida; order Pinales; family Pinaceae; genus Pinus; species Pinus albicaulis. Next base: position 1,311,398,955 of record CM076578.1, on the reverse strand, counting down.
CCTTGCCTTTTAGAGGTAGCAAACACAAGCCTTTGTCCTCTTTGATGTCAATGGAAGAGGTTTTCCTGTGATCTTGTTGGTGTCTTCCTCATGGCTGTGATCCTTGCTGCTGTCATCAAACTCTTCATTTTCATCATTAGTATCAATAGTCATCATGTTTTCTGCTTCATCATTGTCCTCTTTTTTCTCAACATAATCACCACTCTTAACCTCTTCACTGATTTCTGCATTGTCATTTTGTTCTTCATTGAAGCTGCTTGCCTCATCATTGCTGTGATATTAATTTTGATCATCAGTCTCTTCACTTCTTTCACTGTTTTCATGACTACCATGATTGTTGTCATGACTGTCATGACTGTTTTCTTCCTTGCTGTCATGTTTTTCACTGATGCTTGCTTCATGGGTGTCACTATTGTATTTAGGATTTGCATTTTTTGCATTGTTATCCACTTCATTTGGGTTGCTCTCATTTTCTTTTCCCTCATCTCTGTCATGACTAGGAGCCTCACTGTTTTAACTATCATTAGGGCTCTTAGTGTCACTATTGTCCTTAGGATAATCCTTTGTTTCTTGGTCACTTGCCTCATCTTCATCATTATACACCTCCATATCTTCTACTTCATTGCTGACCTCTTCTTCATCACTGTTTAGTTCATTTCCACTGTCATCTTCCTCATTTTCTTCATTGTCATCCTCTTCTTCTGTTTCCATGTTTTCTTCCTCTTGTTGGCTCAACTCATCATCACCCTCATCTTCACTTTGGTTTGTCTCATTTTCATCCTCACCCTCATGGTCACTAGCTTGTTCACTACCACTTCCTTCTTGTTCTAATGCATCAGGAGAAGGTGAGGAAGGGAGGTTTTATTGAGGAGAGGCTACTTGTGTAGATGATGAGGCATGATCAGTGGGAGGAGATGGAGGAGTGGAGGGAGGAGGATGAGATGATGAGTGTAAACTTAGCTAATGATGATGCCGTGGGCTTGTGGATATTTCATTAGCAATGAACACCTCCCAAGGTATGATTTTATGCTCCAACTGATGTAGTACCACCATCTTGATCAAGGAGTGGTGGAAAAAACTGTGCATTTGTTGGGAATAACTCCTCCTTCAGAAAATAGAAGACATCTTGTCGATACTTCTATACAAGTAATAGGGAAAATGAAGCATCTTGACCCTAGTGAAATGAATTAGTAATCTGATATGGTAAGAGTAGAGCCTAGAGTATCTCCCCTCACATGTAAAGTATTTCATGATGACCTTCATTAGGGGTGCATACCTCTCTAGTAAGTGTGAGAAAGGGAAAATAGTCTTATAGCCTTCTTTGTACCTAGGCTTGAGGAAAGGCTCATAGCAACTCATGTCCAATTTTTCTCTCTTGAGCCACTTTCACTAACATCTGGAAGTCCAGTTGTCTGAGCAATGGTATCTGATGAGAGTTCAAAGGTCACCCCTGCCAAGATTTATTTTTTGTTATGTAGGTTAAGAATGAATAACCTTGTAAGCTCTGGGTGATTTTTTACTTGTTTTACCCTTTCCTAGAACTGAACATCCTACATTCTGAAAGCATGTGAGAATCATGGGAGAGGTAGTAACCTCCACAGTGTCTTGGGGCTCAAATCTATTATCCTTCCCACCTTTGTGTTTTGGCCTCATAGGAACTTGACCTCTTTCACTGTCCGCACTCCCTTCTTCTTCTGAAATGGTGATTAGTGCAGCCTTTAGGTAACCCTAGGCCTTCTTATGAAACTTGATAGGAGGGGTGAAGACTGATAAATTTTTTTTGGAGGTCAAAACAGGGCTTTTCCAAGAGGACTTAGGGTTTTTAGTCACTATGGTTTGATTAATTTCCTTTAACCATCAAATCAAAAAAACACTTGGAGGGAAAGGAAAAGTAGCCACCTACAAATTTTGAACTTCTTTGCAGGTTTTTGAAATCAGTTTGGAGGTGCTCCCTTGTGATTTTTTTGACAATTTTGTAAGTGAAATAGGGTTTCTGCCCTAAGCGCAGCGTCGGGAAAAAAACCTGGGCCTGTCAGTTCCTCCTGGGCGCAGCGTTGCCCACGTGCAAGTTTGTCGAGCTCCTAAGTGCAGTGATACATAAGCTTTGGGCCTGTCGGGCCTCTCTGAGGGCAGCGCTGCCCACGTGCAAGCCTACCGAGCTTCTCCTTAAGCACAACGCTGGAAATTTTTGTGGGTATGTCGGGAAAAACTGGGCAAACAAGTAGCACCCACTTGTAAGCACATCGCGCTTCCTTCTAAGTGCAGCACAGTGTAAAATAACACTGTGGAATCTGCCTTAAGCACATCGCCATATGCTCTACGTGCAACGCCTACTCCAAAGCATAGCGCTGGGAAAACTTACCCATATTCTCACAAAACTCAGAAATTTCTCTTTGAATGATTTTCACCCTTTTTTGCATGTGAAAAATGAATTGAGTGATACACCAAGTGTTATTTTATAGTCTTAAGAAAACAATTTATCTCTTGCAAACCTACTATTTCTTGTGCTTTTTCATCTGGCTGCTAATCCTTTGACCCTTTTTTGCTATGAGTGACTTGAAAACTTTTAATGGCTCTTTTTCCTTTGGTGGAAACTTTCTTAGCACTGAAAAAACTTCTTTTGCTGGCATTGTGAATTTGAAATCATGATTTTACCCCTTTTAAGATTTTTGAGTGTGGGTGACTTAAGAACATGGTTTTTTCCCTTTTTTACTGATCTTTGGACATGACAAAATTACCCTTTACAATGACTATAATCATGTCTGCCATATTTCCTATTTGGCCACTTTTGATTTATTGCAGGTGCCATGACATAATGATTTAGCCCTGTCTAATGCTTTCTTGGTGTTGGACACATTCATCTTGGCAAACCCTAAAATTCACCTACAATAGTCTCTTGAAATATTCTATTGTTGTTGATGATGGAAACCTATCATCTTCATTTTACCTTCTCTTTGACCATATTCATCATGAAAAACTCCCTGGAATGAGCTTGGAATGTTTTCAGGCAATGATATCCTTAGGAAACCTTTTTTGCTATTATGGAGTCCAAAATTGCCTTTTTACCTTCTTTGATCATCTCACCAAAACCTTAGGCTTCAGTGCTATATGAGAAGATTTAGTAGTGTTGTCTTCTAATTTCTCTATAGCCCTTTCAATTTCATTCATTTATGTTCAGTTCACCTCACATTTTTCCCTTTTTCATCTATAATTTCTAAAAATCTTCAATTCATGCTTGGTTGTGCTGGTGTTCCTCTGTCCTTGTGATTTGATGCATTGATCTTTGCTTGGCATATTGCTGGCCCAAACAGTCTTAGGAACTCTGATTTTTATTGAACCTAAGATGATTCCTCTTCCATTTTATTGAGTATATCTTCTAATGAGGAGCAGGCTTCTTACCTTACCAATTTTCCTGCCAAGAGTCACCTTGACAAGTCTCCTGCAGAAATGCCAAAAATGAACAGTTGTCCCTTGTAGAATTTGAATTTGATAAGGAGGTCTTCCTTGGAAACATTTCTAATTTATCTTGGGAAAAAAAGTGTTGAACTTCTCTCACATTTGATTCAGCTTCTAGCACATGAAAAACAATGATTTGGAACACCAAGGATAACCCCACAACCTATGAAACCCTAGTGACCTATTGGAAGGCTCTTTGACTTGGTCTTTGATTGAAATCTTGGCTTAGGGTCTTCAAGTATGAAAAACAGAGTTTTTGAGAAATTGATGTATTGAAGATCCAAAATCCAATGTACTTGATTTATCTAAAGAGCCTACACAAATAGCTTTAAGACCATCAATGCTTGAGGCATTTAATGAACATGGGAAAGGGTAGATTGTTTGGCAATCCTAGATGGAAAGTGGAAGGGTTAAGCATAAGAAAAACATAGTACCGAGGTTATGGGTGTGAAAATGGGATAGAGATGAGTGTCATAAGCCCATGAGGGGTCTTCCAGGAGTGGTGAGTTGACAATGACATGATAGAGTAGTGAAATAGTAAAAAAAAATTATCTTAAGGATAATGAAAGCAGTGAGATTTCTAAAATTTACAATATTCATGAATCTTGTTTTTAGAAATGCAGGACAACTATTTAGTCATCTACAAATAGCAAAAATTACTGATGACTAATACACTCATCAACCAGTTTTCCTTCACCACATAGGAAAGTGTACCAACATGGAGCTATTGCGTAGCTACTGCGCAGCACAACTTAAAGTATTGTTTCCATAGTCATATTCAGTCCAAGGCATTTTGGATGTCAGGATAACATATTTGAGATAGGATTATCATATAGATAGATTAAATAGATAGGCACAAAGGGTTTTTTATGTTTTTTCCTAAAGAGGCAGAGATGTTGTGTAGGATTGTTTTTATATAATTTTTTATTCCAAAAAACAATATGTTTCTAAATTTCTATGTGATTTGATCCTCTGGATGGATTGAAGAGATACAATGTAGCTGGTCATGAGATATTTTATGATGTAATTCTATCTAATATGATAAGAACAATGAAGTAGGTTGTTTTTGGTTGATTGATCGAACTAGGCCCGGTGTATGTGTTTTATCTTTTGGAATAAAAATCTCATAACACGCTTGTGCCTTTGTTTTCAAAGATTCTTATGGCGTGTTGTTTCAAGTTTGTGTTTTCCTTGTGTTAATTATATATATATTTCTGAAACTGTTGTTTTAAATTCATCCTTAGATGCCCAAGAGAATTGTGGATCTCATATATTATGGAATTCTTCATTGCTGTTAGATTATCCAAATATAATAATGTAAAGTTGGGATAAAAATATCTATTAAATTAGAATATTTAATAAATATTAGAGACACTTAGAAATAGAATATTGTTAGCAAAGATAGGACTCTAGAATTGAGTCGTATCTTAGGCTTTAAAATAGGAATAAAGTTAGTAGATTGGATAGAAGATCATTTATTGTAAATGGACACTTGTTATATTTTCAAGTGGTTCATAACTAAGTTAAGTTAGGACATATAGCTTATAAATAGGCTAGTTTCCTAATTGAAAATTAGTGGAAGTTTATGTTTGTAAACTTTTGCAATTTGTTATGTAATTTTTTTTCCAATATTAATAAAATTACATGTATGAGGACACTTCTGTATTAATGTGGTATCGGAGCCACCATTAATGCAGATGACATGAAGGTGGATATTTTAGCTATGCAGGCTTTCAAAAATTCTACCAAACAGATAATTGGTATGCAATTTTGTCAATATTTTAAGGAAAAGAAATTAATTGATTATAATCTGATTATCATTTTTTTTAAAAGTTTTTTGTCAGCTGCTTCTATTAGCACCATTTTTTTTTATTATCTGCATTTTTAAATCGCCTAATGCTACTAATCCTACACACTTGCACCAAAGGAAGCAAGGATTTACAGTTGCTTCTTAAAATTTAAAGTGTTCCCTTGTATCATTTCAGTCTTATCTACCAACAACTCTAATCTGTCACCTCTCCCGAGATTTTAAACTTCTAAGACCACAAAAATCTTGTCCCGACTGACCCTAGCCGCCCATCCCTCAACCCACACCTCAATCTCACCAACAACTCCTTCCTTCACCATCTTCTCTGTGCAGAACAAAAATCTCAGATTGTATTTCCACAAAACCCTGCTAAGATTCCCACACAAAACCCTTGACAACATGCAGTTGTAGTCCACCAAACGAGGGTATGGTGGTCAATAAAAGTGGAAATGAGGTTCAAGCAACGAGTATTTAAAAGGTTTGGAAGAAATATTTGCGTCCTCAAAAAGTAAAAGGCGCCCAACAATTGCACCAGCGGCTGGAATCCTTGAATTGTTGAATTACCGTGAGACTGTGTGCTTTTACATAGATTGAATATTCGTTCTATGTTATATATGTGCTTGAATACATGTGGAATTGGGGGTACGACATAGAGTAATATGGATTTGATCCATAAAAGCGTTATCTGTTGGGTTGACGAGTTATTACATAGTTTGCATAAATTATTTTGCAAGTGAAGTTCCCTCTATGGTCAAGTTATTCTGAAGATTTGTGCTGATATTTATTGCAATTAAATCCAACTTAGAGGTAGTTCCCAGTTTTATGAAAGAATGAGTTGCATATTATGTGTTTGGATTGCTTTGTGGTGGATTTTGGGCTTCGTAATGTTTTCAGGAAACATATCTAGCCAGCAAGCCTGAGAGAAATACCAATATGATGTGCAATAAGAATTTTGGAGTAATTTCCACGTAACATAGGCCAATGATAGTCTCAAGAGCTGAGCATTGGATAGACGAAGCCTTGGAATGTTGGAGCAATGATTTGAAGTTTTTTTGTGTAGCTGCTGAGGACATTTTACATGGAAAATGACAACTCCTCATGCCATAATACAGTGCAGAATGTTTTGCAGTGACAATGTGGCCACCCAAATAGAGTACCACAATGGAATTTACATGATGGTGAGGATGAATTTTGTTGCTGCGTAATTATTTTGTTCAGATCGTGGGCCCATAACCGACAAATCTACAAATTTTGAGAAGTGTGCAGTTTTGCTGTCATGAAAAGTGTTAAGATCAGGAATATGGCAGACGACAGTATATATATTTTATGTAATTTTTTATTTATTTGTTTTTGAAGTGATAATTTTTTTTTGGAGTTATAAGTTTTTGTAATTGAAGTTATAAGGGAGGAACTCGAAATTTATTTATTATTTTATTTTGGAGCAATAAGGTGAAGTGAAAATGTTGTCATTATTTCTAGAGAAATAAGTGTAATTTTTCTTGGAGAAATAAGGGTTATTATTTGTAACTCAAAGTACATTTTAATTTGGGGGGGGTAAATTTTTTAAGAAGTAATTTGTACGGGAATTTTCAAGTGGTCAAATTTTGCAAAGATTTCATTGTAAACACTCAACGATAAATTGACTAGAGCCAAGTACAAAGCTTAGTCATTTTTCTCCTTTTTCAACGACTATATGAGGGTCAAGGACAAGCCCCGATAGATCATTTTTTCTTTGCGTGGCATGTGTCGTTTTTGGCGTGGCGTGTTTCATGTGAAGAGTTGGTCATTTTCTTCTTGTTCTTGATTCTTTTGGTGCACTGCTTTAACACTATCATGTCAAAATTAATTAATCTGTTCTTTGAATCTGATAAGCTAGATGGGGTGAAATATTGTAAGACATGGAAACGTCTAATTGAAAGCACTCTCATTTATAATGAATTGTGGCATGAAATATGCGATGGAAACATTAAGCCTAATAAACGAACAGATGCAGCTTCACTTGCAAAATGGGAAGTAAAAATGCCAAGGCATTAGCTCTTATAAAGGCTTCAGTTAATAATGAAATGTACGTACATATTGAAAATTCCTCAGATGCATGGACTGTTTTACATACATTCAAAGATCTCTTTGATACACAACCTGAATCAAAGAAGGTTGATCTTCAATTAAAATTGCTTCAAAAAAAATTAACTTAGGGTGGTGATGTCCTTGAGTATATTTCATGACTTCACAACATCAAGCAAGAAATATTAAATGCTGGTTTTCAAGCTGTTGATGAAATTTTCTTGACCACGATTTTAATTGCTGGATTTCCATCATCTTACACACATTTTTTGGAAACTTTGCAAGTCACTGGAAAGTTAGAGAAGATAAAGTTTGATGAATTGAGTGACATGTTAGCCCAACATGATAAAACCTTTGGGAAGAAGAAACAGATTGGGGAAGATGTCTTCTTCACCGAAGCGAGCTCAAGTAACTCTTTAGCTGATAGTTCAAGAAATCGAGGAAGAGGAAATTTCAATCAAAATCAAAATAATTTCAACAGATGCTACAATTTAGGCAAGAGAAATTTTCAAGGAATAGGAAACAATCAAAGAAGAGGATATAATCAAGGTAGAGGACAAAGTCCAGGCAGAGGAAAAACTCAGAACAGAGGCCAAAGCAAAGGCAGAGGATAGTATCAAGGAAGAGGAAAGTCTCAAGGTAGAGGTAGAGATTTCAGTTAAATTGTTTGCAGGAGACGTAACAAAGTTGTCCATTATGCAAAAGATTGTAGAACTTCTACTGAGAAAATTCCCAAGTTTCATCCAAACTCTATATAGTTTGCAAATGCTGAAGATTATCCTAATGGTTCCGAATATGTCTTCACCAATATAGAATCAACAACTTTACAGGTTTCAAGCTTTCTTAGAAGTGATTATGAAGATGCATGGATTATGGATACAAGTGCAACTCAACACATGAATTTTCGATGAGATTTATTTTGGAATTTCAAAGAATGCCATCTAAATTCAATCTATCTTGCTGATAAAACAAAACATACTCCTTCAGGCAAAGGTGTAGTTAAAGTTTTTTTACTAGGCATTGGAGAAATAATGATTTCAAATGTATGGTATGTCCCAACATTTAAGCAAAAATTGTTATCTTTAGTCACGATTAGACAAGAAGGACATGTGGTGACTATGGAAGATGGCTTCGTTAAAATTAACTCAGTCAAACAGAACATGAAAACAGTAATGACAGGTTATGAAGATGGAAAATTGTTAAGGATTAAAGGGACAACTATTCCAAGAAATTCTGACTTTGCAGGAGAAAAAAGTACATACATTTCACTGATTAGATTGTGGCATGTAAGATATGGCCATCTCAACTTTGAAAGTCTCTCTCAATTACAAAAACAGGAAATGGTTAAGGGACTTCCAACATTCAAAAGGGAAAATGCAAAGTGTGAATCTTGCATTTTTGGAAAACAACATTGAGAGACTTTTCCTACAAGTTCATGGAGCGAAAACAGGCATTTTCAGTTGGTTCACAGTAATATTTGTGGAGCCTTACCAACTTCACTCGGAGGATGCAGATATTTCTTACTCTTTATTGATGATTTTAGCAGGATGACTTGGGTATATTTTTTGAAGCAAAAGTCAGAAGAATTTGAAAAGTTCAAAACTTTTTGTCAGCTTATTGAAAATGAAGTAAAGGAGAATATTGGCACTCTCAGAACTGACAATGGCAGAGAATTCACTTCAAATCAATTCAAAATGTATTACATGGATAATGGCATAAAAAAACATCTTACCAATGTCTACACTCCACAACAAAATGGAGTAGTAGAAAGAATGAATTGTACCTTGTTAGGAATGGCGTGATCTATGTTAACTTTCAAAAATTTAAGTCCTTTGTATTGGGCCGAAGCAATTCATACTGCTGTTTACTTAAGAAACGGATCTCCCACTACTTCTTTAGACGAAATCACACCTTATGAAGCATGGTTTGGCTTCAAACCTCGAGTTAAACATCTCAGAGTTTTTGGATCCATATGTTATGCCTTAGTTCTGAAGGAAAAAAAAAAAGCTTGACTCACGAAGCTTGAAGTGCACAATGATTTGGTATTCTGATGAGAAGAAAGGGTATTGAATTTTGTCGAATGGGAAATTTATTGTAAGCAGAGATGTGATTTTTTATGAAAATGAGAGTAAGAGTGCTGAAGAAGTTGAAAGTATTCTTCGAAAGTTAGAAACAAAAAGTGATAAAAGAAACGAAACTCTAAAAAGTCAACCAAATTCACAAAATTGGTATGAAATTGAGTTTCCTTCATCTGAAAATGATTCATCCAGTCAGTCTTCTTCACCAGTGCTATCTGGGTCTTCTAGCAGTTCATCCAAATCTCCTAGTAGTAGGAGTTCTTCTGACAATGACTCTCTACCCCCGGAACTTGCGATTTATCAACAAACATTAGTTTATATCAACCCTCTTACGATGATGGTGATTTTTTACAATCTCAAACTAGTGAACATCAATTGCCAAAATGGACAGTTCAATGTTTGAAAGTTGTAAGGCCTACTGAACATAATAAAATAGGAACAAGGGGATCACAAAGAAATGAAGGAAATTTTTCCTTGATAAAAAATGATTTTACTAAAGCTTATACTTATCAAGAGGCAGTAAAACATAAAGAATGGAAACAGGCTATGGTTGATGAATATCAGGAAGTTCAAGACAATAAAAATTGGAAACTTGTTGATTTTCCTCAGAATGTTAAACCCATTGGATGCAAATGGGTTTACCAAATTAAGTATAAGCAAAATGGTGAAATTGACAAGTATAAAGCAAGACTTGTTGCTAAGGGTTTTGCATAGTAGGAAGGGATAAATTATGAGGAAAATTTTGCTTCGACAGCTAAATGGAACACCATCTGACTCACACTTGCCTTATCAGCTCAAAAAGGATGGAAAGTTCATCAAATAGATGTAAAAAGTGCTTTCCTCAACGGTGATTTACAGGAAGAAGTGTACATGACACAACCACTAGGTTTTGAAATTGAAGGATAGGAACATAATGTCTGCAAACTGATAAAGGCTTTATATGGGTTAAAACAAGCTCCCCAAGATTGGTATGCTAAAATGGATGAATACCTTCGGAAAGTTGGTTTTCAACGAAGTGAATCTGATGATACCTTTTATGTACGCCAACAAGGTAAAAATCTGGTGATTCTGGTTATGTATGTAGATGATTTGATTATCACTGGAAACAATGATGATCACATTGCACAGGTGAAAAAGGAGTTACATGCAGGTTTTAGGATGACAGATTTGGGACTACTTCACTACTATCTTGGAGTTGAATCATCCCAACGTCCACATCATATCTTCATTTCACAGAGTAAGTATGCAGCAAAAATTCTTCAGTGATTTAGAATGCAGGATTGCAAGCCTGTTCTTACCCCTATGGAAAAAAACTTGAAACTTTCAAAATTTGAAAGGGCAGGGGGGGGTGTGGGGGAATGGTGGATAGCACTACTTATCGACAGTTGATTAGTAGCCTGATTTATTTGACAACTACTTGACTAGATCTTTCTTATGCCATAAGTATTCTTTCCCGCTTTATGCAGGAACCACAAGACAACCACTGGAATGCAACTAAAAGAGTTCTTCGTTATATCCAAGGAAAAAACGATTTTGGTCTTCTTTATAAAAAGACTAAAAATTTTGTACTTGGTGGATTTTCATATGCCGACTTTGCTGGTAGTATTGATGATAGGGCATAAACCTCAGGTTATTTAATGAACATGGGGTCAGCTGAAATTTCCTGGAGTTGCAATAAGAAAGCTACAGTGGCCACTTCTTCAGCAGAATCAGAGTACATTTTAGTATGGGAAGCAGCATGTGAGATTGTTTAGTTGCATAGAGTTTTATTGGAGTTGGGTATTCCTCTAGCAGAAGCTACTTCGTTATTAATTGAAAACCAGTCAACAATAAAGCTTGCCAAGAATCCAGTTTTTCATTCAAAGACAAAGCAAGTGGACACCAAGTATCATCATATCAGATCACTCATTGCAAAGGATTTCATCAAGCCGATTTATTGTCCTTCAGAAGATCATACCTCCGATATCTTCACCAAAACTCTTGGCAGAATAAAATTTACTAAGTTCAGGGATGAACTTCGTATATGTTGTAATGTTTCTTTGGATCATAGGGGGAATGTTATATGATCCAAATATAATAATGTAAAGTTAGGATAAAAATATTTATTAAATTATAATATTTAATAAATATTAGAGACACTTAGAAATATAATATTGTTAGCAAAGATAGGACTCTAGAATTGAGTCGTATCTTAGGCTCTAAAATAGGAAGAAATTTAGTAGATTGGATAGAAGATCATTTATTGTAAATGGACACTTGTTATTTTTTCAAGTGGTTCATAACTAAATTAAGTGAGGACATATAGCTTATAAATAGGTTAGTTTCCTAATTGCAAATTAGTGGAAGTTTATGTTTTTAAACTCTTGCAATTTATTATGTAATTTGTTTTCCAATATTAATAAAATTACGTGTCTGAGGACACTTCTGTATTAATTGCTTTATCATGGTTCTTTTTAATATTTGTTCATTAGTTTATGTAGCAGAATTCATAATCATATGCTATGTTGCATTTGACTGCATGCTTTTATGTTTCCTTCCTTCTTCATTATACTACAATCAGTAATTCAATTGGAATATGTGCCTACCTTTCCTCTGTTATCGAGATGGATCATGCATGCCCTGATGTTCTATGTTCGTATACTTTAGTGGCCCTTTCTCCCAATAATTTTCATTAAATATTATATCATCTACCTTATGAGCTTAATAACAAGTCTAAAATCCACATCCTATCATTCTTTGATTGATAGTTGATCCAATGAGAGAGCCCTCTCCAAGGTTAGGGGGACTAGACCTTAACCTACAAGCAATTTGTGGTTACCTATGTAGCCCTTTTATCATCCTGAAGGAATTTACAGAGTGCTAACATAATATCAACAACATGCAAACATATTGATGACCAAAATGTTGTTTGTCACAGAAATGGCCCAATTGACATGCCTCAGAAATTCAGTTATGTGTCGCATTTAACAAAGGATATACAAACCAATGTTCAATAGTTGATTCATAATGGTTTTAATTCTACAATGATATGAGACAAAGTTATCTCTGATGTAAACTATGGATGTGGCAAGTTGTTCACAGGGATGCCTCGAGATGCTTTTATGACAAGACAAGATGTGCTAAACATCTACAATAATATGAAAAGGCTAGAGTATGTGAAGGATTAAAGTGATTGAAAGAGTGTGGATTGTTGGATTAGTGAGTTCCCAAAGATTTTTTTCTTCTGCCAACAACATGATGTTTTTAAAAACATCCCTTTCGTTGTAGGAATACAAAAAAGGTGGATGCATTCAATGATGGTCAAACATTCACATAACAACATTATATCAATGGGATCCACATTTAGCATTAACAAATACTGGGTAAACATATTTAACCAAATCTTTATTTATTCAACTTTGTCTCAATGCTTATATCCTATATAATTATGATTTCATCTTGTTTATAATGTAATATCAACTTTACACATTAATGGTTTTCATGATCATCACAACGAGATTCCAATAACTTGGGTAATATCATCACGAAATACTACAGATGATATTTTCAAATGGATTTCATTGTTTTTTGCAATTGGGAAAAAAAAAACATCCAGATTGGCATGTCCAAGTTTTCATCACAGATGATGTGACAATAGAAATTGAGGCATGTGAAATGTTTTTTTTTCATTTTAGAAGAGATATCAATCAACAATTTTTATGTATATTCACTTTTAATGTTATGTTATTTCAGGACTTGCACAAAATCTAGACTATAATTTATTATGTGTGTGGAATGCACGTCGAGCGTGGTTGAAGAATGTTGGAAGTAAATTCAAGGGAAAGGAAAATAAAATCTGTATCTTTCGTTTTTTAAGAGAAATGAGGCATTCGTGTGAAGAAGATGAATATGTAAAACATGCAATTCAAAGGTTTTTTGATGAATTTAGAAAAGAAAAAATGTTTTTAGAGTATTTTTTAACCACCTAGTTAGGCAACAATAAAATATGTATGTTTTTTGACTTTGTGTTTTATCAGTTCATTTCATAATGGGCCATTTCTAGTTTTTTTTTTCACAACTAATATATGTATTTTTTTCCAAATATGTAGGCATAATTATATAGAAATTTCCCACACTTAAATCAAGACATAAATAATGTTATTGAATCTTTTCACTGATATCTAAAGCAAAGATACCTTCATGAGAATAACAATGCATCTCATAGAAGGGTAGATTAGTTAATGCAGTTGTTATTGACAAATGTTGAACTATATTACATTCACATGCAACATTTTGAAAAGGTTGGTTTTGTACGAGCTAGAAAATCTGAGGAACAATTGAATGCAAGTAAGTGCAAAGAAAAGAAAATCCCACATGAAGAATGTGTGGTTAATGTATATATGAAAAATGAATAGCTTGTTCATAGCGAAAATAAGGATATTCGTGGTACTTGGTATAATGTCATCTATAAAGGGTCCAATATACATTTATGTAATTGCAATTGGGCCCTAGATGGAAATATTTGTAAACATGTTTTAAAAGTTGAGATGCTAGTCACTAACATTGTTTTGGGGGATAATATATTTCCGAATGTCTCTAGTTCTATTATAGAAAGGCTTAGAATTTTATTTTATTTAAATGAAACAATTGTAATGGCTCCAAAAATTGAAATAGATCTTCCACCTTATCCTTCCAATTTTATGTGTCATAATGAAAAACAAATTTTAGATGTGGAATATTTATCATACCATACTTATTCAACCAGTGCAAGACTGGATAATTCCCTACCTAATGGTGATGAAATTAACCTTGTTATTTCATCAAATCATAAGAAATTAAGAGGATTATTATCCATAACACCCAAAACTTTGGAGAAGACATATGCATTGAAGAAATTGGTAGCAAATGTAAGCCAAGAGTACAATAAAATGCATTTCTGTGTTTTATGTCCTTCCAAGTTCACTACCAAGAGAAAACATAGTTTCTTGAGCCCAATCAATAAAAGAGGACAATGTGATCATGAGTTGAAATCAAGAAAATATAAACAAAGTTTCAAAAGGTTGGATGGGGTCATGAAAAGAAAAAAAGTATGAATGAGAAATTGGAATTATCTTCTTGAAAACAAATAAATCTAGACCACACATATAATTTAGTACAAAATTATATTCTACACAATATTGGTATGGAAATTTAAATTTATGCATCCTTTTATCTGAAATGAAAAATATCATTATCTTCATTTCCTTTAATTTAATTGTGTAAATATGTGAACCTTTTATTGTTACAACTGAATATTCCACATCTCCTAATATTTCAAGCTGTCGAACTCAATTATTTTATGAGAAGATTGTGGAGAGTAACTCTATGTTTCCACATTTTTGTAGTGCATTGGTTCTTATTCCATTTTATTCCCCACGTCTAACACCCCCTTCATCCATTGAACCATTAGGGGAATTTTGAGGTCTAAAATGGGCCTCCTAAGAAAAATGTACAACCAAAATAAAATTTATAAGAACCAATAGGATTCAAGATGATGATGTCAACCATGGGGGATGATTCACCATTTTTTAAGTAAAAGAGTAAAAATATTAAAAAATAATAAAATAATAAAACTAGTTTTCAACTAGTATTTTCAACTTATGTCCCAAAGTTTTTACTCAAATTTCGAGCAGGAGTACTTGTTGGATGAAAATTTTAATTCCGCATCCAAGGAGTACTCATGTTGCATACTTTTCATGGACCCTAATACTCGAAAAATGAGAAATACATGAAAAAATGTGATTGAAATCACATTTTTCATGCATATCTCATTTTTCATTTAGCAGGGTCCATCGAAAGTATGCAACATGGGTACTCCTTGGATGAGGAATTAGTTTTTTCATCCAACGAGTACTCCCACTCGAAATTTGAGTAAAAACTTTACGAGTTGAAAAAATATTTTTTTCTTTTTTTCCCTCTAAAATTTGATGATGTAATCAAATCTTATTTTATTATTTCCACTATTATTTTATAATTTCCTTAGGAGGCCCATTTTAGACCTCAAAATTCCCCTAATGAACCTCCTTCTTAACACCTTATCCATCAAGTTCAATCATTGTTAACTCTACCTCAACCCTTAACATTTCGGTTCCACCCACTAGGGTGATTCCCCATATCATAAAACCAATCGAAATTTATCTCTACCCACACCCTCTACCTTGTTCATTTATGACATCCGACATGCCTATATCCATCTCCCCCAAACCATTCAACAATTACATGCTACCCATCAATTATTTACGAAGTGCTGCACCATCTACCAAGGAAGGACAATATTCTCACTTTCCTTAGAAATTCATGGTGAGAACAATTGGTTGATGAAAATGTTATCAAACATGAATAAAATTGTGTTTGAATCCAACTTATTTAAGGCCCTAGAATAGTTTAGGTTAATAATAAGGGGAATCTTCTATATAGCTATTTGCAAAGTGATAAATTTATGGTGGGGACCTGATAACTTTATTTGCGAATGTTTGTCTCAAGGATGTGGTCGTTTGACACCTAAACAAAGATTTTAAAGTTTCAAAACACTAAGTTAATAAAATAAGAATTTTCATAAAATAAGCTTAAAAATTTCATACCTCCAATGTTGTCAACTTAAAATACTGAAAAAATGACTAATTATATAGTGATTAATTTATAATAAAGTTTAATATTTACAATTTATACTCACTTTAATCTAAAAATACAAGTAACACCTTCAATAAGATTTTATTTGAATTTTTTATTAATCTTATTAAAAAGTTATCGTAATTTTAAATAATTTAAAAACATTGTCCTTGAAAATTCTTGTTCAATGTAGAATTTTATTATAAAACAAAGTTCTAAAGTAAATTATACATATCACAATGCTTAGTCATATAACTGATCTCAAATATCCTTTAAGATTAACACAAAATAAATTACCATTTCACTTCAAATCATTTGAATTCTAAATATTTAAATTATAATACACTATACACTAATATTATCGAAGTTCTTTAATATCTTCTTGTAATGTCCCTCAATTTATCCCTATTTTTCGTAATATTAAACGTGACTACAAATGCCAACGTGGAGAACCAGGACTAGATGATACACAGATTAAGAATTTACTATGATATTTTAAAACTAATTAAAGCAACCAAATGAAGGTAAACCTTATAGATCCTTAGTATGAGGGAAGCTACTTGCTTCCTGGAATGTTTTGAAAAATCATGACTTATCTCATACTTAAAACTAAAGTCACTTTCAATTAAGGAAGCCACTTCCTAATAGCTTTTATTTTGATTCAGTTAGGGAAGAACTGAGTTTTTAACTGTTGGTTATGATATCATACTAGGGAGGTTGAAGCAAAGGGATCAATGAGACATCATAAACCACCCTTCAAGAAAATAGAGCTGATCCAAGTTGGCACTCTCTAATATGCACAAAGGGACGTAGATGAATTATCTACCTATACGCATAGTGGAAGAGAAATGTAGTTGTGTTTTATCTAGTTAATAATTGACTATTTGAATCTCGCTAATGACTCCTGAGATGGATGTTGGTTCACTTGTACTTTCATGGTTTCCCTTGGATAGCTCATGCTCTCTGTTTTTTATGTCCGATCTTGGGATTTAGGATTGATCATTTGTTGAAATTAGTTCTCTCTCTCTCTCTCACTCTATCATTCTAGTGTGAGGGATCTATGACTTCCCTAAAGGATATAAGGAATTCAAGATCGATTTTGGATGGTGTGGAGCTATAGAGCATGATATAGATGACCAAACAATGTTGGAGATGATTACTGATATTTTTCTCTATGAACTTGGGTGTTAATCCCAATGATTTTTTTGTTTGAGGCTATTAGATGATGTTGTTTAAGTCAGTGTGGTCAGTGGGAGGCTTAGTGGACAACCAAATCAATGTGGTGTTTGTTGTATATTTGTTAACCAACTAGATAGGGAAATCTAAGTCATTGTGGTGCTTGTTCTTAATCACATGGAAAGTGGACTACAATCCCCTATGGTGCTTGCTATGGAAATATATTTTAGAGACAACCTGGAAAATAGATGCAACCTGTTAGAATGAGAAATATCCCCATCTATACGTTGGGGTAATGCCTATGATTATACTGAGATAAGTAACTAAGTCATTGTTGTTCTTAATGCTAGAGAATAGTTGATAAACCACCTGGATAGTGGAATCCATCTCTTGAGTGTTTGGCCAAGCCTTTTATGTGAATTACCCAAGAAAGCATCCTTTCGACTTTGGATTTAGCTAAGGGGTGGTCAATGGAAGAGAGATTTCCATGTAGCTAGCCTATAGCTGGATGGAGAGTGGAAGTCACTTATTCACTTGGAAACTATTCTAACAAAATACGATAAGTATAATGGTTTATGCATATTTAAATTATGAACTATGATATTCCTCGTTATTTTATTGACTGGTGAATGTTCTATATTGTTAATGAAAGAATGACTGATGTATGATTTTATATTATTCATTCAAAAATGCTTAAAGTCACTATTTTATTCATAATCGATAATTGACTTAAATATTTATGGTTGTAAGGAATGTTTTGCATTATTAAGTCTATTTCCATACTCTATTTTTAGGTTATTTTACATGTTGTGAGTTAAATGAATATTTGGTTGATGTTAATGATTATTTAGCTCAATAATGATGTGATAAATATGTGGGTTTGTGCACACTCATGTTATTGTTGTGATGGAGAACTGTAATTAGCTTTAATATTCCGAGATTTATAATTTTCAAAGAAAGTTTTATATCCCTCTTCAGTAGTCATACAAACTTGTATATGTCATTGTGATGAATGAAGAAATCATCTCTCACTGAAGAATATTAACTAACTGGCAATTTACACCCGAGTTGAATTAATTTTCATATTTCACCTTGAAAAATGTTGAATCAGTGTGAATAGGCCTTTTGATCCATGTCCTTTATCTTAATATGGAAATTGAAAAGTAATTTTGAGGGTCTATGTTTAGGCCTTGGATATTATCTTCAAGAAATTTGGCATTCGAGCAATTTTCCTTTGCCTTAAGAAGTTCTTGAAATTTCCATTGTTTCCCTTTTTCTTTGGCACATCTACAAAATATGGAGTCCTTGGATGGAAATGAGTAACCTTTTTTGTACAGGTGTAGATTTCATTAAGGGATATAATTCCCATTAAAAATACAATCATATTTGGGATTTTAGGGTCCAGGGTTGTATGAAGGTCAACACTTATGTGGAGGCTAAATTAATTTTTCAAAATTTTATCGCATTGAGGATCTAGAGATTCGACGTTGGACGAGGGTGCACACATATATAACAACTTGGATGTGACTTTGACCAGAGTACATTAACGTAGCAGATAAATCCCAAGATTTAGGGACCGAGGGGGGGGGGGGTGGCGAGGGTGTGCACCTCTTTGAAGGCTCGAATACGAGACAAATCAAATATCATATGGTGGGAATTGCATTGAACTACCTTCAATCATAAATGGATCAAGAGATTTGGTGCTCCAAGGGTGGCAAGGGTTGTCACAAAGCTAAAAGGACTAAATTTATGTGGGCTGAATATAACAATGGATTAAATCAATATATCATGGTGTGAGGAACCAATGGACCCCACATTATTTTGATGTGGTAGGGGCTAGAATTAGACCACTTGGATGCCACGGGGTAATAGAATGCTGATTTGGCTTAATATAATTGGGTAAAATTCTCATGGGCATAAATTTCAATCCATGTGTCAGATTGAGGTGAAACTTATATCACCAAAAAGCTCTCAATGAGCTTAATGCGATGGTGATTTTTTTTATTTTTTTATTTTTTTAAGAATTGAATACTTTGAGAAAAAGAGGTTGTTGTAACCCCATATTCATAACATACCTTGGGGACCAACTCAAAGAAAATAGGTAACATGTCACACATTCTAGAGAGAACGAGAGGGTGGGAGGGAGTCTCCACTTCTCAAATTTTCTATTTATTTTTTTGTAAAATTACATCCTCAATTTATTGAATTTGGTGATTTTTAATTGTCATGATAATGAATATAGTTTTTCTTAATAGATTGTATTTTAAATTAAATATTTTTCAAAGAATTTTAAAAATATATATTAATAAATAAATTATCATTATTATTATTTTGTAATTCAACTATCTATTTTGTTATTATCCCATTAATAAGACCTTTATTACACTTCTTATTTTTCAATCTTTTTAATGTTTTTTTTGTATTTCCAATTTGGTTGAACTAATTTAGTTAATTATTAGAGTTGATATGTCTCATTTAATATATATATATATATATATATATATATATATATATATATATATATATATATATATATATATTCAAATACTTATATTCGAACATAAAAATATGTTTATAATAAATATGTAAAATTTATTATAGAATATAAATAATTATTAAGAAGTAGTATAATTATATCCTAACTTTTTATTTATGAATTATCAAAAGAAATCAAATCTTTAAAAAATGTTTTTTTTTTCAAATTTTACAACAAAATAATACATATTGTAAAATTTAAACACTATAGATACTTAATAAATCTAAAATTAAAATACAGAAGTAGTACTATACACATATTTGATATAAATTCATGAACTATCACAAATAAAGTAAACCTACTCTTGTAACAATATAGATAATTATCTCGGATGTGGGTGCCTCGTAGAGTTCGGTCAGCATGCCACATGGCCTCCCCAACACAGAGCAGTTGTCCTTGCCACGAGGAAACACATAGCACTGGCGTGGGTGCCATTAAATATGACATTCTGGCTCTGCAGCCCGGCGCCATAACTGTAATTCATTTCTACTGTTGTGAATTCACTCCTGCCCGTCCTGGTTGCAGAGCGCCTTGGCCATTTATGGGAAATGGTGTTGTCTCCTCTCAACACTTCTCCCTCCGTCTCACTGTCAATTTCACTCTGATCTGTTAATTCTTGTTGCACCTCCACCCCTCTCTCATCCCATTAGACTCCTTTTTCCCACTCGCTCCATGCTGCTTATAGTTTTACTAGCCGCTCTCCTCACTCTCCTCACTCACCTTTCCTTCATTCTCAAAATTTAGCTGCCTCCATGTCTCGTCGCCATCGCATGCACTGCCACAAAGGCGGAGGCCGAGGTTCGCCCTCCCAACCTCCCATCCTTTCCATGGTGGAACACTCTGTGGAATTCTCCCTGGACATGGATTTGTTGGAGGTCCTTGACCCTCATCATCTCTTAGACCATATCTCATGTCACCTTCTTGAAGCTCAGGTCCACCCATATGGTTTGGGGTCCAGGGAGAGGATGCATAAATCAAATATGTCGCCTTCTAACCTTCAAAAACCTCAGAAAATGGTGGCTTTTCCCGTCAAGCCTTTGAAGGGTTCTTCGGACAATGGTGGTAGTAGCAGTTCGGCAGAAGGTGGCAAAGCAGTAGCAACAGGTGCTCGTTCGACCTCCACGCTTGAGCTGGACCCGCAACTATCCAAGCCAAAGGATGACCCCTCCGATTATGGTTAATTCATAGAGTAAGAATAGCCTCCCCAACCAATTCAGGATGACAAGAACCAGAATGCCTAACGCCATGGTTCCTCCTTTTCTTGTTTTTTCTAGCTCAATTATAGTTTCTATGTTTCTTTATGTTCTGCACAACATACATAGATACTGGGTACTATTGTTTAATGCTAGTTTCCCCTTCAGGGGAAACACCTATTATTCTCTATGGACTGGTTTATGGACTGGTTCCCCCCCTAGTGGTAGCCCCATTTTTATATTTTTGAAATTTCTCTTTCCCACCGAAATTGGCTAACTCAGCAATTCCAGTTAGGGTGCTTAACTGTATCACTGTGCTTTTTGTATAACATAATAGAATCTAGTCATATTTAGAAGAATATATATATATATATATATATATAGTTTTCCAAAGTTTTTTTTCCTTTTTAAAACAAATTACTTTCACATAATAAGAGTAAATGCAATCACCATGAATTTTATTTCATTGGTACTTTCCCATGAAAAATCATTCCATACCTATCCCCTCATAGGATAGACTCAATTCTACAAGTGAATTTGAATTCCAATGCTCTATTGTCGGTTATGTAATACATGAATATTTAATTTCCCTTATTTCTTTAATCTATATATTAAATATGAGGAATGTCAAATAACGGAACAATCCAAATATTATTAATATTATTTTAATCAAGAATATGATAAGCCTTAACTAGCGCCTTAATTAGCGTAAGCCTGCAATGGAAATGCAAAAATTTTCTATTTGAATATATTATCGATAGTATTATGATAAAAACTAGCCTGGATCCATCTTAACTCCGGATCTATCAAGCACCGAGAGGGATCAAATTCGAGGTGCAAATCTATTTTTTGAGTGAAAAAATTGAGGAAAAGTTTGCACCTTGAGAGATTTGATCACTCTCGACGCTTGACAGATCTAGAGTTAAGATGGATCTAGCCAAGGAAAATTTATTGAAGATATGATCTTTTTTATGAATAATATGTAAATATATCTAATATTAATATAATCATTTTAAATATGCTAAATATGTGTAAGATTAACCTCATCTTTTTAATTTTAAATTTTCTTAGTTACCTCAGTTTGTTGAGATGATAAATATTGTTAATAACTTTAATGATGAAATACAAATTTTGAATGAAAAGTGAAAATAATAGTGTTGAATGATAGAAAATGCGAATAATAAGAATATTGTCAATTACAAATAGTATTCATTGTGATCAATCTCAAACTATTTTATTTTACTATTCTTATTGTCACCTTCAATAGATTTGTCATCTTTTCATATCTAAACCATTTAAATCTTTAGCTCGAGATGTTGTAGTAAACATCATATCTTGTCTCTCTTGCTCTCCTATATTAATAGGTTGAATTAATATAACACAAAAATCAATGTACATTGTCAATAAATTTTGTGCTTACACTGAAATCAATGCACATTGTTAATCTAATCACTTTAAAATTAATGTACCATCATACATCCAATTACATCAAATCGGAAATCAACATGTACACTGAAATAAATGCATCTAATGAAAGAAACAAAATAACATTAGAAAATAATTTCTACGTTGAAATCAATGCATCTAATGCAAGCAATAAAATAGGATTAGAAATCAACATTTACACTAAAATCAATGCATCTAGTTCAAGTAAGAAAATATGATTAGAAACCAACGTCTACATTGAAATCAATGCATTTAGTGTAAGCAATGAAATAGAATTAGAAATAACCATCTACACTGAAATAAATGCATTTAGTGCAAGCAATCAAATAGGATTAGAAATCATCTACACTGAAATCAATGCATCTAGTGCAAGCAATCTGAATTACAATTAGAAATGAACATCTACATTGAAATCAATGCAGCTAGTGTAAGCATTCAAATAGGATAAAAAATTACCAACTACACTAAAATTAATGCATTTAGCACAAGAAGTCAAATATGATTATAAATCATCTACATTGAAATCAATGCATATAGTGCAAGCAACCAAATATCATTAGAAATCAATATCTACACTAAAATCAAAGCATCTAGTGCAAACAATCAAATATGATTGTAAATCACCATATACAGGAAAATCAATGCATCTAGTACAAGCGATCAAATAGGATTAGAAAACACCATCTACACTGAAATCAATACATCTAGTGAAAATAATGAAATAGGATTAGAAGTCATCATCTACACTGAAATCAATGCATCTAGTGTAAGAAATATTCTTCTCTCTCTTCCCCCTCCATCTATATCTATATCTCCCTCCATCTCTCCTTGTTTTTCTCTTTACCTCAACCCCCCCTCCCCCCCGCCACCCCCCCAAACATACACACTCTCCCACACCATATTTATTTATCTGTATGTACCTCCCTCCCTCTCTCCCTCTCTCTCTTCTTTCCTCTCTTCAAATTCTATTTATATATCTATCTTTCCCTTCTCTCACTCTCCCTCGTTTCTATTTCTCTTTCCTCTTGTTATCCCCTATCCCTCTCTCTCCATTTTCCTTATCAATCCCTCTATCTCTCCACCTTTCTCTCTCCCTGTATTTTTTCTTACCTCCTTCTCTCTCCCCTCCAACTCGATATCTCTTTCCCTCCCTCTCTCCACTCCCTCACATCCTCTCTCTTCCTTCCTCTCTCTCCCTTTCTCTCCCACCCTCTCTCTCTCTCTCTCTCTCTCTCTCTCTCTCTCTACAAAATTACTATATCCCTCCCTCTCGCCTTCTCTCCCCCCTTCTCCCCATATCTCCTTATTTTTCTCTTCATCTCACCCCAAACATACACACTCTCTCTCCATATCTCGCTTGTCACTCGCTATTTGTCTCTCCACTTCTCATTCTCTATGTATTTTTTCTTCCCTCCCTCTGTACCCCTCCAACTCCATATCTCTCTCCTCCCCTCTCCCTCCCTCTCTCCTCTTATCTCTCAAGTCCTCTCTCCCATTCTTCCTCTCTCTGCCTTTCTCTTCTACCCCCCTCTCTCTTCCCCCATCACTCTCCTCCTCTCTCTCAAGTCCTCCCTCTCATCCTTTCTCTCTCTCCCTTTTTCTCCTACCTCCCTATATTTTCCCCCATCTCTCTCTCTCTCTCTCTCTCTCTCTCTCTATTTTTCTGTTACTAAATCCATCCCTCTCCATCTCTTCTCCTTTGTCTCTTTATCTCACCCATAAACATACACACATTATTTCCCTCTCTCTCTCCACTTCTCACTCTCTATGTATTTATTTTTCCCTCCCTCTCCCCCCCCTCCAATTCCATCTCTCTATCCCTCCCTCTCTCCTCCTCTCTCTCGTCCTTCCTCTCTCCCCCTTTCTATCATAACTCTCTCTCTCTTCCCTCAAATCCTCTAATTATCTTCCCCCCTCTCTCCTCTTCATTTGTATGCCTCTCTCTCTCTCTCTCTCTCTCTCTCTCTCTTCATTTCTCCTTCGTCACTCCCCATCTCTCAACCTCTATCACTCTATCTCTTTTTCTTCCCTCCCATATATATCTAGAGTTAATATATATCATGATATATTAATATATATTATAATATAACAAATTTAATATTGTATTAATCCAAAGTTATTAAATTTAATAATATTAATATTATAATATATTAATATAAATATCAGATTTAAGAATAATATTTTGATATTAATATTAGGTTAATAATGTGTGTTTTTTTCATGGTAATAATAATTTGGTCTATGTCCGTGGGGTCTTGGTTAAACGGTGATGAGGTGAGTTGTTATGGCACTCATCACAGGTTCAATTCCCTTCCCTGATCGGGGTGATGTATTTGATAACTTCGTCCATGGTATTTGACCCATAGGGTTCACCTAAATAAAACATTTTTTAGTGTTAGTAAATATAAATATAAAGAGGAGCATGGAGTAAATATAAAAAGAGGTTTTATTTTTTACTATAGCTCTTTTTTTTTTATATTTATATTTATTTACCATACCTCTTTTATTTACCATGGTATTTGGCCCATAGGCTTGGTATATACTTAGATGGTGATTTCTAATCATATTTGATATATTTTTATGTTTTTACCATACATCTTTATACCTCTTTTATATTTATTTATTTACCATAGCTCTTTTATAAATAGTGTATTTGGCCCATAGTATTTAGCCCATGGTATTAATAATAGTTTGTCCCATGCTATTTGTCCAAGAGGCTTCACCTAAATAAAACCTCATTTTTGAGTTTTAAAAAATATAAAGAGCTTTACGAAGTAAATATAAAAAGAGGTTTTATTTATTTACCATACCTCTAGTTTATTTATATTTTTATTTATTTACCATACTTTTCGAATAAGTATAATTTTTTTTAGTAATTTATTGAACTTTGTTGGATTAATAAATTTGTAATTTTTTATTGTTTTTTTATACAATTAATAGATTTCTAATATTTAATTATACAATTATCAACTTTACACATCATATAGACTGGGTTGTAAAATGAACCTTTCTATTCAACAATCCTTCTATCTCACACCCATCATATTATGTTTCAAAAACCTCTCTTGCAGGCATGCCTGTTCTCTTACCCATTCACGAAGATTTTTTATAATCTAACAACCTATGTTGCAGGCATTCCTGTTCTCTTACTCATTCAGTTAGTTTTTTTTGATAATCTAACTAGCCAGAGAACTAAAATAATCTTATATATGTGGAATACTACGCATGGGATGGTAGTTTCACTGGTTACTTCAAAGAGTTAAAACAACTTGAACCTGAAAAATGACACTCTTTCGGGTGTGTTCAAGATTAGGTATGCCATATCTTAGCAATGGTATTCAAAGATTTAAAACAACTTGAACCTCAAAAATGACATTCTAACATGCGTCTTCAAGATTAGGTATGTCATATCTTAGCAATGGGATGGTAGTTTGACTGGTTACTTTAAAGATTTAAAACATCTGAAAGAATTGCCTATTTGGATGCATTTGGTATGATGAGATGTGTTTGCCACGTTGAGGAGGCCCATTAGACAACTCAACAACCTTCGCCTTTCTCCAAGTGACATCCAGAGTGTTGGAAGGAATCTTCCCCTGTCTGTGAATTGAGTTGAGTCAATCTGCCTATACGTTGTTGAGCCAAAGGTTAATGGACCATCTACATTACCGTATGTTGATTCAATGCTTAGGATTCTGACGTGAAGCGACGTGGAGGGTGCAGTTACCCATTTATCATTCGATCCGTAGATGCTCTTTCTAGAGCTAACAATGGTGGGTACACAGAGCTCAAAGACGTGGATCGAACCTGTGAAAATTTGTCATTCCTCATACTACAGTGGAAGTTGTCGGAGCATGTGGAATGTACTAGACCCGATTGGTGACCAATGGTGTGTCTGTTTATGTGTCTGCGCGCAAAGGATCATGACCAGAGTTGCTCATATTTTTTGATGTGACCAGAGCGATGCATTGAAATTTCGTTTCTTGGCTGACCATTTCCTCAGGGTGAAGCTTGTGGTGCAGTGCATAGAGAAGTCTGCCAGTGCGTGGAGGTGTATCACTGTATTAGTGTGTGGAGCCTGTTTCTGTTGTTTGTTGAATCACCGTTGAAGTAATTGCGTTCTCTAGATCAGAGTGATGCTCGTCACAAGAGTAGAAGGCACTGAGACATGCCGAGCATCTATACGCCTTTTTGAACCCGCGTGAAGGTTGTTGGTCCAAACTACCGGCATGGTGACTGGGTTGACTAGCCTGTTTGAGAACACTGAGGCCATGGAAGGAATGATGAGGCTGTTGTGGAACACTGAGGCTGTGAAATCCTTCAAGTTCCTTTGTTTAGGCTATGGAAGGAAGCATTGAAGTTTTGTTGTGTTTGCTGCGTAGTGGTAATGCCGCTGGGTTAATTCACCACGTTCAATTTCTGCAATTGGCACAAAATTATTTCCACTTCTCCTCCAGCAGGTCCATTATTTTAGATGCTTGCTCGGGCATCGCCAACGAATTGAGTATTTTTTCGATTTCCAAATCCATTTTGTATTTCCTTTGAAATGATTAAAGGATTATAATATTTTTTCAAAAGAGGAAAGGTGCTTGGGAAGCATTTGAAAAAGGGATTTGTTATTTTGTGCCCATTTGAAAGGAGTTCATTTTTTAATCCATTTGAAGGAGTTGTGTTTTTTTATTAAGAGAAAGCTGTCATGTTTCCGCTCTTTGTGGATTTGGGGTAGAACTATTTTTAATAATTGTTGAAGGTCAAATTATTCATTTCATGTGTCAAGATGAATAATCAAATGGTAGAAGCATATTTGAACGAGAGAGATAAGTTTGATAGATCACTTATTCTAATTGGAAATTCAAGTTGTAGACTTTGTTTAATGAGGGGCAAAGTGCATGGGTGATTGTATATGGAGATGAATTGAAACTGACGACTGTAGGAGGCGGATCAACTGTCACGATTCAGGATTGGGAGAAGAGGGAGAACAAGACAAATGTGCTATTGAAATTGTCAGTGAAAGACTGACTTATCCCTCACATCAGAGAGTGTAAATCAACAAACGAGATCTAGAAAACCCTCAAGGATTTGTACGAGATTAAAAACACAAATCGTCTTTTGTTCCTAAAAAGAAAGATTCTCTCCATTAAAATGGGGGAGAATGAATCAGTAACTGTGTTCATCTCTCGAATAACGACCTCAAAGATAAGTTGGGCAACATAGGGGAGGAAGTGTCAAACACTGATCTTGTCACAATTACCATGAATGGTATGATTGATGACTATCAAATGTTCATCACATGCTTGAATGCGAGAGAGAAAGCCCCCAAATTTGAAGAATTGACAGGGATCCTAATGCAAGAGGAAGAAAGACAAATGAATCTAAAACCTCAAAGTTCAGATCTTGCATTAATGGTGAAGAAGAAGCCCTTCAGAGGAAAGGCAAGTGTAGGTCATAAAGGCGGAGTTACACCACAAAAAAGCCACCTCAAAGTATGACATCTCAAGGTATGTCTTCAAATAGAAACAATGCAGGAACTAAATGTTTATATTGTGGTAGATTTGGTCATATTGCTAGGAATTTCAATAAGAATAAGTTTGATGAATCTTGACATAGAAATAAGAAGCATGCGGGACACTTTGTTGGTGAAGTTCATAATCAGGACTTTAGAGTATTTATGGCTGATTTTGTTCTCTTCGATGAGAATGATGAAGCAGATACTTGGTTTTTGGATTCAGGAGCTTCAACTCAAATGATAAGTAACAGAAATTGGTTTGTAAATTTTAAAGAAACCAGTAGTGGTGCTAAAATTTACCTTAGTGATGACAGAGAGTACGAAATGAAAGGGTGTGTTAATTTTCTTGTTGTATCGCATGATGGAAATCCTAGACATATTAAAAAATTTAATGTATGTATCTGGAATAAAAAATAATTTGATTTTTGTTTCTATGATAACAGATCCAAATCTTAAGGTAGAAATTTTTAAGTCTAATTTTGTTATTAAAGATCTGATGGATCGTATGAAGCCAATTTCTTCAGATATTTGAGTGGGAGGTTTGTACAAGATGAATGTAAGAATTGTGCCACACAAAGCGTTGACTTCTTCAGGAATGATTGCAGAAGATTTATGGCATCAAATATTCGGTCAAATTAATTTCAATGGCCTGCTGCTACTTCAAAAACGAGGTATGGTAAATGGTCTTCTTGTTTTAAAGCATGTTCATGTTGATTGCGAAGCATGTGTTCTTGGGAAGACGCACAAAGATGAATTTCTTGCAAATGTAGATAGAATGAAGAGCGGTATACTAGAGCTAGTGGACACTAATTTATGTGGGCCAACGTAGATGAGGTCATTGAGAGGTGCCTATTATTTATTATTGTTTGTCGATGACAGTACAAGATTCACTTGGGTATATTTTCTTAGAAAAAAGAGTCATACTTTTGAATACTTTAAAGAGTTGAGAAGCATGATTGAGAAGAAGACAGGGAAATTCATGAGGATTCTTCGCTCAGACCAAAGGGAAGAATACAAGAAGGCTAGTTTCATCAAATACTGTAAAGACCATGAGATACTGCAGCAGTTCACAATACCTCACACTCCTCAATAGAACGACGTTGCAGAGAGGAAAAACGGATTCCTTGTGGAGTGTGCTAGGAACATGCTAAAAGGTAAGAATAATTCTAATGGATTTTGGGTTGAAGCAATAAATATTGTAGTGTATTTGAAGAATAGGAGTCCAACAAAGAGTCTTGATTTTAAAACTCCTTTCAAAGCTTTGTTAGGATTTAAGCTTGCTGTAAGTCGTTTAAGAGTTTTTCGCTCCAAATATTTTTCTCATTTTCTAAAGGAGGATAGGAAGAAACTGGATTCAAAGGCCATTAAATGCATTTTTGTTGGGTATTGTACAAAGTTTAAAGCATATAAGTTCTTTAATCCCTCTACTCACAAAGTTTTTGCAAGTAGAGATGTAGTATTCTATGAGTAGGTTCATGATGGAAATTGTGATAAAGGCAATGAAGAATGGGACATTCATTCGCTGATAGAAGAAGGGAGTGATGAATTAGGGGACAACCATGAGCAGCAACATCAACAGTAGAAAAAGGAAGAAGCATATGGTACAAATGCAATCATCAAGCCAAGTCCATCAAGGGATGATCAGAATAGGTTTGAAGCCACTCCACCATTCAGGAGATCAGGTAGGAAAACTCAATTGCCAACAAGATATAGGGATAATGCTTTTATAACTAATATGTTAATTGTTGTTGAACCCTCTAGTTATAAAGAAGCTAGTCAATATAGTGAATGGAGGGTAGCCATGGAAGAGAAATATGAATGAATACTTAAAAAAAAAAAAAAACTCGGAATTTAGTTGAATTACCTGAAATTAAAAAACACATAGGTTGCAAATGGTTATACAAGCCTAAATTTAAATAAGATGTGAGTATATATAAATATAAAGCTAGGTTGACTGCAAAGCGGTACTCGAAAAAAGAAGTTATAGACTATGAGGAAACCTTCACCCCTGTAGCTAAACTAAAACACAATCAGAATGTTAATTTCTTTAGCTACCAAACATCATTGGATGATACACCAGCTAGATGTGAAATATGCATTTTTAAATGAGGAATTGAAAGAAGAAGTGTATTTAGAGCAACCTGAGGGGTTTGTTAAACAATGGGAGGAACATTTAGTTTGTAGATTGAAGAAAGCACTATATGGAATAAAACATGCACTCTCATCATGGTATGACAAAATTGATTCAAAATAACTATGGAATACAACATAGTTATAAAAGAAGCAAGAATGACCCTAATCTGTATACTGTGTTTGATAAAAAGGGGTGAATCGTTTTGATTTCTTTATATGTAGATGATCTTATCATTACAGGAAATGCTAATGAACTCATTAATGAAGTCAAAGAGAAGATATCACAGGTTTTTGAGATGAAATACCTTAGAGAGCTACACTATTATTTGGGTCTTGAAGTCTGGAGGGATTCTGGCTAAACTTTTCCTTCACAATGGAAGTATGTCAGGGGTTTAATAAAAAATTTCAGGACGGATTAGTGCAGAGCTACAGTAGTGCCTTTACAACAAAATGTCAAACTTCAAAATGATGATGGTTCCAAGGAGGTTGATGCAACGCTATACAAGAAGCTGGTTGGGAGTCTAATTTACTTACTACAACTAGGTCAAATTTGGCTTATGCTGTCACTGTATTTAGCCAATTCATGTCAAAGCCTCTTAAGAGTCATTGGAGTGCAGCGAAGGGTGTCTTAAGGTATCTTCAAGGAACCTTTGATTTTCGTATTAAATATATTGATTCTTTTGATGTTAGATTGACAGGTTTTTCAGAATCAAATTAGGTTGCAAATCTGGATGACAAACTATCCATAACAAATTATGCATTCAACATTGGGTCTGGGGTCATTGCATGGAGCAGCAAGAAGCAGAACAATGTATCCTTGTCTTCAACAAAAGTTGAGTACCAAGCAATGTTTGTAGCAACATGTGAAGTAGTTTGGTTGAAGATACTTCTTCAGGATGCCAGAGAAGAACAAAAAGATGCAACAATTATCAAATGTGACAACCAGAGTTCCATCAAATTTGCAAATAATCTAGTATTTCATAAAAAAACAAAGCATATTGATACACAATTTCATTTTGTTAGGGAGAAAGCTCAGTCAAAGGAGATCCATATTGAATATTGTAATACTTGTGACAATGCTGCTGACATTTTTACTAAGCTTCTTTGAAGAATAAATTTTAAGTCATTTAGGGAGATGTTAGATGTAGTAGTGAACCATTTCTTCATTAAGAGAAAGTGTTGAAGATAATAGAGAAATGTATTTTTAGGATTTAGTTCCTATTTCTTAAGTAGTTGTTCTAACCTCCCTACTTGTGTGTAACATATATATTCATGGTGTGCAGATGCAGTCTCCAAGTGAAACTTCTCACTTGTGAAATGCTAAATTTATTTGATTATAATTCGTCTTCTAATTTTTATCAATCTTAAGAATGAGATGGTAGTGAAACTTCTCACTTGTAATCTGCTAAGTTTATTTGATTATAATTTGTCTTCCAGTTTTTATAAATCTTAACAATGGAATCGTAGTTTCAACTCGTTACTTCACAGATTTAAAACAACTGGAACCTTATAAATGACACTCTCCCGTGCGTCTTCAAGATTAGGGATGTCATATCTTAGCAATGGCAGTTGGAATGTTGCTAATAGAGATAGGCAGTTTGAATGTTGTAAACATCTTCGCTGTGCTTGCCAGAGACTCTCACACATGCCTCCCTCACCTGATTTGATGCATATCATGTAATAAATTATTTACTTTCATCCCCATTAAACAGGTAGCTTCTTTTAACTTCTGGACTGCCATGACCAGGTTTCGAATGTCCCCGAGCACCGTATCTTGAGTGGCGGCATCGACTTCACACAAGAGGTTTTTTTGTTTCTTTTGGAACAATTTCTATTGAGGTAAGTTTAGTTTTTGGGACAGATGCTATGTATTTAAAGAGTCATAAAAGAACTGTGGATTAGCGTATTACACTATTGCTATGAAAATCATAAAAGCATGGTATACAGAAAATGAATTGGTCTTTTGCAGCTGGATAATGGTGTAATTGTGGATACATTAGGCTGTGTTATACAACCTATGACAAATTAAAGTGCATGATCTTTAACTTATATATATATATATATGTTTTTTATATAACGAAAAGAAAGCTTTTTTTCTTTAAAAAAAATTCTTGTCTTTCTTTAAAAAGTTCTTGTCAAAGGTCATGGTGAAGAAGTTGAAATTCCAACGAGACACAAATGACCCACGAATCCAATTCATTCATCTTCTCCGGTTTTCAATAACGCGGAATTCCTTGTAATATACCATGTCTGTTCAAAATGTTTCCCAAATTTTGGACATGTTTGAAACTATAGTTATTAAATTTGAATTTGAATATGATTCGTATGGAAATAATAGTTATTAAATTAGATTTGAAAAAAAATAATTGTTGAGTAGATAGATTTATTCTACATTTTATTATGAGGGGATATGTAAGTTTGTCTGTATTGCTTTTTAAAATAATAATAAAAAACATAAATTATGTTTTAAATAGAAAAATAATGTAGGTTATAATAAACAAAAATTGAATATATTATAAAATAATTAAAAAAAAGTCTTAATAAAATGTTTAAATCTTATACTTTTCCATAATATTTCAACAAGAAATTTAAACAAACTATTTAAACATTTATGTTAACTAATTAATATGAGATATCAAGTTCATATATATTTATATATTAAAAAAAATTGTTAAAATGAGATATTTTAATGTTATATATACACAATGTGGGTTATCAATAAAATATACGACTTAAGTAAAATATTTTAAGGTCAATTACTTATCACTTTTAAAAAATTATGTATATATTATGAAAAAATAAAATTTTTATGTTTAAAATGTTAATTTGGTCGTTGTTTGCAGAAACCGGACAATTGTTTTATAATATTGTGGATAATCCAGTTTGTGCAAATAATTTATTGATTTTTTTTTTCAAAATTTAAAATTTGAAATAAATTATAATTCTTTTATAAACATCAACTAAAATTCATTAAATATTTTCTTCACAGTTCTTGTTTTTATATATCCAACATTAATGTTTTTTCTATTTAACATCATCCCTAAATAATAAAAGACAAAATGCATCAATTTATTTATTTATTTTTTTTTTAAATTTATTTTTTTTAATTTGGAAAAACAAATAAATAAAATCTAATAATATAAATAAAAAAAAAGTTCAATATTGAAGTTCAATATAAAGAAAAAGATAATATAAAAAATAAGATATTATATATTAAAAGTAAGTTCTAAGTAAGCCTCACGGGTAGGTGAGTTGGTAATTGAAATGCAGTGAAGTTCGTTTGTAAAGCGAGCTCTGCATAGGAGGTCACGAGTTCAAATCCTCCCGGACTAAAATGGAGCCTATGGAGAGGGGCGGGCGCATGTTCCCGATGGTTATAGTGGTAGCGGTCAGAATCGACTCTGTGTAACGCGAGTCGCGAGGCTGCCCTGTAGCCAATTCCACTGTAAAAAAAAAAAAAAAAGAAAGAAGAAGAAAAAAAAAGAATAAATTTTAAGTAATTTCCAAAATACCAAGAAATTTACTTGTCAATCAATATCTTTATCTAAATTTATTCCAGAATAAATATGTGCATAGTGAACCTAAAAAAATAATCCCCTCTATTTAAATTCCACACTAATATTTCTTATTTTCCAGTAAATTACAAAATCTTTCAACAGCATAATCGCTATCATTAAAAAAAATTATAAGAGTGAAAAAAATCCAAATCTGGACCACAAAAGCGAGCAGAGACCTATATGGTCTTATAACCCCGGATCACGCGCAGGGCAGATTTGTAAAAACAATTTTAATTATAAGCGGGGAGAGGCTAATGGACCAGGAATATAAGCATAAGCGTTTTGACCATGGGCACACGTGGAATTCTGAGTTAGCCTAGAGGCATAAGAGGCATGAATAAATAGGGGGAAATTTCAAAATTATATGCAACAACTTTTAAATGGGATGTAAAGGTATTTATAGCACTTTATATTCTTTGAGGGTTATGATAAATATGGAAAAAAAAAAGAAAATTGAAAACTCAACCATTAAATAAATATTGAAGTTTGACATCTAGTGGAAAAAAGACTCGGTAGTGATGCTCAGCAGAATAATGTTAAGGAGATTTGTAACCAAAACCATATAGTTAAAATAGGCAGTGATCAACGTATGTAGATATTACTTTATAGAACTTAATAGTTGAAGTTGTTTATAAATGACATAATAATTTATTACCCTAAAGTTAACAAAATAAAGTAAAAAAAATCAATTTTTATAAATAACATATTAATTTATTACCATACAGTTAACAAAATAAAATTAAATAAAGCAAAAAAGTAAATATAAATATCTCCTGCATACAAATGTTTTGGCGTTGATTGAGTGCATTATGCCATTGTACAAGTTACCATTATAGTTGTCCTGATGTGGGTAGGGTAGTTATGGTAGTCCTAATGTGGGTAGGGTAGCTAAAGAAAATGATTTGATTTTTTTTCTCAGCCATCTTTATTAAGATGGTATGTTTTTTTAATATTTTATTGAATTTTATTGTTGCGACTCTTTTAACTTTATTTTTATTAATTCTAATTTCAAAACATATTTAAAATGATAATTGATTTCAAAAGGAGTAGATGAAATGGTTTTTTTTCAACACATTTTTATGGTTAATTTTAATAAAAAATGTTTAAAATTTTTAGTTAAAATTATTTAATTTACACAATTAAAATGTTTAAGTGCTAAATTCATTTATACATTCACAAATGTATTTTAAATCATAAAAAATCTTGAAATTATATTTCTAAATTTTAATAAATTCCCAAAAATACCATTTACATCATTCCAAAATATATCAAAATGATAATCAAATTCAATAATGTTCTTCTGGAATGATGTTTTAAAATAGTATTACTGTTAGAAATTCAGGTCTTCCATTATTATAAAATCCATATCCTCTCTATTTACAAGATTTGCGTTTAAACCAAATATAACTCAAATTTATTTGATCTTTGAGTAACAGCTACGCATATCAGATTTGATGCTAAAGAGGCCACTTACAGCAAAAGCTCTTTTCATCAGAAAAGAAAAAAACGCAAGATATAAACCGCAAAAGCTCTTATACATACCGCGATTATTCACACACCGCCTCCACGATAGTCCATTGGGAGTTCGCATGAACGAAAACCATAATTGCTATCGCTGTTGTTCAAACTGGTGGCCGCCTTGGATTCAGAAGTGGCGATGGAGATTTTGCCAGTAGCCATTTGCAATTACATTATTGAAACCATAGCCGACAATAAAATGTAAATATTATGAAGCTCAACCCTTGGCAATACATATTTCCCAGTTTATAGGTCTATATGTCCATTAGTCCATTAATGTTCTATGGTTGTATATGCCTTAAATTTAAGAAAGTATATAATCTAGAAATAAACATATACAACTAACTACATTAGTCTAGGGTTGTATATGCTTACATTAAATGGGCTTATTAATGCTGTAGGGTTGTATATGCTTACAGTAAATTTAAACAAATATATAATTTAGAAATAAACATATGCAACCAACCACATTAATAAACATATAAACTGGAAAATATTGATTACCACACTGCATATGCTCTTCGACTCTGAGAATCATCCTAAGATCATCAACGATGCTCTCAATGATGTAATTTCACTAACTATGACTATATGATGAAGAGGTCCTTCTTTTTATCAATATAGGCTCCTTGTGCTTCAACAATTAGATTCAATTATATTACAATTTATCTTTTTGCCAGTACAATAGTACAAATACTACATGATGCTTAAGCACAAATCCTTGTTGTGACAAGTGCATTTAATGTTAACTAGTTGTTAACTAGCGTTATGCGGATTGATTCCTCTTGCGGACAAAAGCGATCTCCCTAGTATCCTAAGGATATCTAGAAACAAACAACCAAATGCAAACCATTTTCTCTAGATCATTTGTGATTCAAAATTATTAAATAAAGTATGAGAACGTGCCCCTACCTGAAGTCCAATGCTTGTTGAAATCTTCTATCCAGTCACTCCAAAAGAGGTCACTTCAACATGTGAAACTTGCGATCAAAGATAGATAAAAGGATTAAAAGCACCTGCAAGATATAATAATTGAGAAAACACTAATCTATCGCAGTGATCAATGAATCCAAGAATTGAATTATTCAAATAGATATATAAACAATTCAATGAGAAAATAAAATCCATTTGTATTATCTTGTATAATAAGAAGTAACCTTACAACCTTTCGCCTTGATGTTATAAGCATAAGCGTTTTGACCATGCATATTTGTAAAAACAATTTTAATTATAAGAGGGAGAGGCTAATGGACCAGGGATATAAGCATAAGCGTTTTGACCATGGGCACACGTGGAATTCTGAGTTAGCCTAGAGGCATAAGAGGCATGAATAAATAGGGGGAAATTTCAAAATTATATGCAACAACTTTTAAATGGGATGTAAAGGTATTTATAGCACTTTATATTCTTTGAGGGTTATGATAAATATGGAAAAATAAAAGAAAATTGAAAACTTAACCCTTTCATAAATATTGAAGTTTGACATCTAGTGGAAAAAAGACTCGGTAGTGATGCTCAGCAGAATAATGTTAAGGAGATTTGTAACCAAAACCATATAGTTAAAATAGGCAGTGATCAACCTATATAGATATTACTTTATAGAATTTAATAGTTTAAGTTGTTTTCTCTTCATTAAAATTCAATTTTTATAAATGACATAATAATTTATTACCCTAAAGTTAACAAAATAAAGTAAAAAAAATCAATTTTTATAAATAACATATTAATTTATTACCATACAGTTAACAAAATAAAATTAAATAAAGCAAAAAAGTAAATATAAATATCTCCTGCATACCAATGTTTTGGCGTTGATTGAGTGGATTATGCCATTGTACAAGTTACCATTATAGTTGTCCTGATGTGGGTAGGGTAGTTATGGTAGTCCTAATGTGGGTAAGGTAGCTAAAGAAAATGATTTGATTTTTTTTCTCTTTTTTCTCAGCCATCTTTTTTAAGATGGTATGTATTTTTAATATTTTATTGAATTTTATTGTTGCGACTCTTTTAACTTTATTTTTATTAATTCTAATTTCAAAATATATTTAAAATGATAATTGATTTCAAAAGGAGTAGATGAAATGGTTTTTTTTCAACACATTTTTATGGTTAATTTCAATAAAAAATGTTTAAAATTGTTAGTTAAAATTATTTAATTTACACCATTAAAATGTTTCATGAACTTTTTTGAAAATGCTAAATTCATTTATACAAAATCTTGAAATTATATTTCTAAATTTTAATAAATTCCCAAAAAAACCATTTACATCATTCCAAAATATATCAAAATGATAATCAAATTCAATGATGTTCTTCTGGAATGATGTTTTAAAATAGTTTTACTGTTAGAAAATTCAGGTCTTCCATTATTATAAAATCCATATCCTCTCTATTTACAAGATTTGCGTTTAAACCAAATATAACTCAAATTTATTTGATCTTTGAATAACAGCTACGCATATCAGATTTGATGCCAAAGAGGCCACTTACAGCAAAAGCTCTTTTTATCAGAAAAGAAAAAAACGCAAGATATAAATCGCAAAAGCTCTTATACATACCGCGATTATTCACACACCGCCTCCACGATAGTCCATTGGGAGTTCGCATGAACGAAAACCATAATTGCTATCGCTGTTGTTCAAACTGGTGGCCGCCTTGGATTCAGATGTGGCTATGGAGATTTTACCAGTAGCCATTTGCAATTACATTATTGAAACCATAAAATGTAAATATTATAAAGCTCAACCCTTGGCAATACATATTTCCCAGTTTATAGGTCTATAAGTCCATTAGTCCATTAATGTTCTATGGTTGTATATGCCTTAAATTTAAAGAAGTATATAATCTAGAAATAAACATATACAACTAACTACATTAGTCTAGGGTTGTATATGCTTACATTAAATGGTCTTATTAATGCTGTAGGGTTGTATATGCTTACAGTAAATTTAAACAAATATATAATTTAGAAATAAACATATGCAACCAACCACATTAATAAACATATAAACTGGAAAATATTGATTACCACACTGCATATGCTCTCCGACTCTGAGAATCATCTTGAGATCATCAACGATGCTCTCAATGATGTAATTGCACTGATTATGACTATATGATGAAGAGGTCCTTCTTTTTATCAATATAGGCCCCTTGTGCTTCAACAATTAGATTCAATTATATTACAATTTACCTTTTTGCCAGTACAATAGTACAAATACTACAAGATGCTTAAGCACAAATCCTTGTTGTGACAAGTGCATTTAATGTTAACTAGCATTATGCGGATTGATTCCTCTTGCGGACAAAAGCGATCTCCCTAGTATCCTAAAGATATCTAGAAACAAACAACCAAATGCAAACCATTTTCTCTAGATCATTTGTGATGCAAAATTATTAAATAATAAAGTATGAGGACGTGCCCCTACCTAAAGTCCAACGCTTGTTGAAATCTTCTATCTAGTCACTCCAAAAGAGGTCACTTGAACATGTGAAACTTGCGGTCAAAGACAGATAAAAGGATTAAAAGCACCTGCAAGATATAATAATTGAGAAAACACTAATCTATCGCAGTGATCAATGAATCCAAGAATTGAATTATTCAAATAGATATATAAACAATTCAATGAGAAAATAAAATCCATTTGTATTATCTTGGATAATAAGAAGTAACCTTACAACCTTTTGCCTTGATGTTATACAGGTTCTTCCGGGGTCCTGAACAACTGTTTTCCTTCGGTTTGACAAGCCTTCTCCTCTCTGAACTAGCATAAAACTATGGATATTAGTATGTGATCATTCTCATACCAATAATGCCAAGTATAGAGAGTATGTTCTCTTGGGAATTTCTTCAGCTATTACCTTCTGCAAGCGACAATCTACAGTCTACCCTTGAGATTGAAACATGAGTTCAATTTATAGGAGAATGAAAGAGGTTTCAGTTCCATAAAGAGGGGGATAAAGTCCTCTCATAAAGGAATTTTAGCTCCAAATACTAAGGGATAATCTCCATTAATGAAGGGATAGAGGTTCATGAATGAAGGGGCGAATCTCGACCTGATAACACTTCTAGAAGCCTCTAGCTGGGAGAATATTCGACCAGCTAGGCTTCTAGAACCTACTTTTTCTTTTATTTTACCTTTTACGGGGATCCGCAGTTTTAATAAGCAGAATGTGCAGGATGTGCTGCAGGTTATAGAGCGAGAAACCGCGGTACTGCAGGTAAGGACTAGGAAAAGTGCGGAGTTAAGCTTTTTAGGGTTTTAATGAGCTTTTCTTCAATTTCAAGACTTGGTTTAGGAACTTTAGGGTTTTTGAACTCTAAGGGAGCATAAAATAGGTAAGGATGAACCCATACAGACAGTTAAATGTCATGGTGACAAATTTTAGTGTAACATATTGCCCCCTAAAGCACGAAGTCTGAAGTAGTTCTGAAGAGTGAAGTGCTTTATCATTTCGAGGATTGAGTTGCGGACATACCGGTCGAAACCTGTAAAAACATTCAATGCAAACATATATATGTATATCATCGCTGAGATAGGCATTCTCATACTCAGATCAAAACTAACTACATGTTCTGATACATAAATGATTTTAGAATTGCATCAATAGTAGACACAGCATGGACACAGCCATCTGTCATAAGTAGTCCACTGTATCATGAATTATAAAACTCCTCGCAACTTGGATGGTGGAAACTAGATCCAAGGTCTTGATTTCCGCTTCCCGAACTAGTATGATTCTATCCATGCGATTGATTGTGTCAAGTCGAACATGGTAGAAACCACTTGATTACCAGTCAATGCTGTGAACTATTAACAAGTGTGAGAGAAACCACCAATAATGACAATGTTTCTCAAAGTACTCAGTACAATCTATGAAGTGTAAATGAATGATTTGCAGTTGAACACTTCACAGAATCATTCGATCAAAGGTCAATGATGCAACCTATCGTCGAACGTGAGAAACTTGTCATTATGGCATGCAGATCCCAAGGTACTGATAGGATTCTAGATCAAATTTCTAGATGATGAGCTATCGTCGATAGAAAGTGATTCGTCATAGAAAAGCCCATGACACGAAACCATTAGATCAAGTGTTAGAGATTTTAGCAAGGACTGAATCAGGGATGGTCAATGCGAATGGAGACAAATTTTTGCAATGAATGGTCTATTTGAGCTGTCCTCTTGAACACATATTGACACTGCAGATGGTTTGGTGAAAATTGACCTAAAGCTAATACCCAGAAACCGTCTGAAGACTTTCAATGTGGTTTTATTAACTATTAGACAAAGGATTTTCCCAACCCAGGTATGAGTGTAACAAAAAATGTTGTGTTCAAGAGTGGTATACTGCTTTTCAAAACAAGTATGACAACTAGATTCATTTTTCTCTTTTTCCCCCACCATTTCTGGCAAGTACCTTTTTATTTTTGATAATCTTGAGGAGGATAACATTTGCTTATTGTATAAGCTCATCTTTCGGATGAGTCCAACTTAGTATTAAAATCGAACTCTAAGAAGGAGTGCTTCGTTCCTATTTGTAATCGATAGGTCCTTTACTGTTTAGTTCTAACGAGTCCAGTATAGGTGAAACTCGGTGTTTTTTAGTTTTATGGAGTGAAAAGAAAAACTTAGGAAAACTCCATGGGTGTACTTTTTCGTAAATTTAGTCTTTCAAGCCCGAAAAAGGATAAAATAATGCAGGAGAGAACTATATTGACCATGATTAGCCAACGTATACATTTTTCGTAAATAGTCCATTTCAGTCCGGAAAAGGGGTGTACTTTACTGAAAGGACGACTGTTCATTTCCTTTAACGAGTTCGAATAGTCAAGTACTCAGAAATATTTTCATGTTTAGAGAGTCTAAAAAGAGCTTAAAAGAGAACTCGAGGGTTTCGCTTTTTCGTAATTTTAAAGAGTCTGAAAAAAGTGATAAAAGTATACTCAGTTGGCCGACTTTCAATTTAATTTACGAGTAGGAAAAGGCGAAAAGAACTCAGAATTTTCATGTGTTTTACAAGAATGAAAGATAGCAAAATAATCTCGGGATTTTCATGAGTTTAATGAGTATTATAATAACCAAAATGGGCTGAAGATAGGTTTCCTTTTTATACAAACTTGAAACATAGGAAAAATTATGCTTGAGAGTGGTTTCATTTTTACACAAGCTTGAAATGTAGGAAAACTATGCTTGAGAGTGGGTTTGTTTCATTTTTTACACAAGTTTGAAACAAAGGAAACTGCGCTTGAGATAGGTTTGTTTCATTTTTACACAAGCTTGAAACAAAGAGAAAACTATGCTTGAGATAGGTTTGTTTCATTTTTACACAAGCTTGAAACAAAGAGAAAATTGTGCTTAAGAATGGTTTTAATGCCCCCCAAGCATAACTTGCTAGAGCATATGCCCCTAAGCTTCATTTCATTCACCTAAGTAGATTAGTGGTTCATAGGTGGATGGAATGAAGGTTCATTTATGAGATCAGATGAAAGACTCGACTTGAAATTTATGAGATCTAATCAAAGACTCGACTCAATTAGGAGAGGATTTGTTTCATTTTTTAATGAGTTTGACACAGGAAAAGAACTATGCTCATAATGACCTATTTCATTTTTTAATGAGGTTGACACAGTAAAAGGATCTCTCCTCATAAAGGCATGTTTCATTTTTTAACGATGTTGACATAGTAATAGAACCATCCTCATGGTGACCTGTCATGGCTTCCAACTAGAAGAAACACAAGTTAAGGGACAGTCCTCGATCATGGCTTCCAAGAGGTCTTCATCAGATGGAAGAACAATTCTCTGGAAGGAACTCATGTCAAGGGAAGGGATAAGAACATTGTGTTAAAATAATCCCATAGGGTTTACCATGTCAATTACTATATCTAAGTCAAAGGAAGATGAGTAAACAACGAGAGGCTTGCTTGCATCGGTAACTAAAAACATGGGAATCGTTGCCACATAATTAACTCATAGTGGGGTAGATACCACTTTCGTAGAAGGAAAATTCAGGGATGTCGGATTAGTGGTAATTGAATCAAGGCTAGGGATTGAAAGTTGGTCAACAGTCACAATGTTTCCTATGTGAGGGAAATACATCACATGAAAGAGTGTCGATACGACAACTTTCATTGCATAAAAATAGTCTCGCCCAAGGAGTAAATTGAAATCCAAGGGGCCTCGAACTACCAGAATATCAATATAGACAGTTTTACCTTCCAAGGTAATGGGAAAGTTAGGAAGGATCCCTAAAGGTTCACTAATGGTTCTGTTAAAAACTGATAGATTTTGTGTAACAGGTTCAAGCTGAGGAGAACCCAAGCTTGCCAAGCAATTGAGGATAAAATACTAATAGAAGCACCTTCATATACATTCATGCGATGCACATTATTACCACAAACCTTCACAATGATTTGGAAAGGGATGGAGGAAGGAAGACGAGGTTCTGTCAGTCTATTCCAATCAAAGGAAAAGACCTCGGTACTTGGAGGGGGATCCGTAGAAACAGGTGAAATACCCCCTGGCGTAGAAGAATCTGATGTAATAAGAAGAATCTAAGCGGTATGAATTTCACTCTTTAGAGGGAGAGTGGGATCGACCAGATGTGAAATAATGTCGACCACTTGATCAACTAATGAATCATAAACCTGAGTGATATGAGTTTCACTCTCCAATGGAAGAGTGGGATTGACTGTACTTGGAATTAGATCAATCACTCTATCAGTTGACGATAGGTTGGGATAAAGTTTACGGTAACCAATTG
The DNA here is from genome assembly GCA_034641835.2 of Pinus albicaulis. Lineage (NCBI taxonomy): Eukaryota > Viridiplantae > Streptophyta > Pinopsida > Pinales > Pinaceae > Pinus > Pinus albicaulis. The sequence goes on along the minus strand of CM076578.1, from coordinate 1,311,356,095 downwards.
GAAGTTGTTGTTGTGGAATAGTAAGGTTCTCCAAAATTTTTGAGGCTTCATCCATGTGAGGGAAAATGTAAGTTTGATGACTCCCTTTGGATAACCTACAGGAAACCTAACTTTGCCCTTTTTCTAAGGAACCTGACAATCACTAGTTGATGAATCAATGGTAAGTTGATATGATTTTTCTTACCGTACTTCCAAGACCTTTGGAATACCAGGACAATTGATAAGGAAGTGGTCACCCTTACAAAGCTTGCAAGGGTATTTAGGTTTGTGATGCATGTTGGAGGTTTCCCCAACATTATAACACTTACAACCATGTTTGGTTTGTTGAATTCTTTCTTATCTCACTTCTTCTTCTTCTTAGCCACCTGGTTACTAGCGTCAAGGCTTTTACCAAGCGAAGAGGAAGAAAGGGAGGAAGACATGTTGGGCAAAGAAGTTAAAGGGTCAACATGAGGTTGGTGATGTTGAGATGGTGAACTCTGTTGAGGTGAAGCATCCGGTTGAGGTGGAACAATTTGAGTATTCGAGGTCAATGAAGTTGAAAATAACCATACCGGTAAACCTATTGTAAATTTAGGTAATGAAAATGTAGCCATATAATGAGGACCAACATTTCCAAAGCAAGGAAAAGTACTAGGATTATCATTAAGAGGGGTTCCTTGTTTGGTAAATTCTAGAAAAGTTTCCATTAGATTCAACTTCAGTGAATTTTATTAAAAATTTAAAAATACAAAAAATTGCAATTCACAATCCACATCTAAGGTCTCAAAAAAGTAGAAACAAACAAATGAACATGCGCTATCAAATCTAGGAGTCAAACCACACACAAACAATATGTTTCCATAATAAAAACACTAGTTGGTGATGAAATCCAATGTCGCAGAAATTAATGTGGAAAACAGGTAGTTGGAACAGTTACCCTGATAACCTGCTTAATGAAACAGACCGGTGCAAGTACCTCCACTATGCCATATCGAAGTGAAGTGCACCCTTCGGAAAGTCCAAGTGAGTCTAGTCAACGTCTTCTCTAGGTATAGTGGGACCTTCCCTCCACTGTCACCTTGGGAAAAATCCTAGAGATTATGGCCACTAAGGTCACCAACTGAAATAATTATACCTGGGGGAATAGTCTACGATTTGATATACATGCAAGGGCAGAGTAACAAGCTCAATCCCCTTGAAGGCTCCTTGATACAATCCAAAGTTTACCAACAAGTGACCCCAGGCTCATTGACAATGGTCTATCCGAGATTTACCATTTTTAGTACGTGCACATCCGCTATCTTTCCTAATGAGATAGGTAAAATTACCTCAACAATTGGAATTTTTCCTTACCGCAAGATTACTATTGTTTGTTTTAACTATGTTGGAGTGTTAATTACAACCTATTCCAAAGCACTAGCCTAAGCTAAATTGGTGGAAAGAGCCCTAGAAAATTTAAAAATTTCAAGATGAATTTTATTAAGCACTATGTTATTTGGGCTATTATTACTCAAAGGGTAAATGGATATGAAACCAATGGTGTTATGACCTGACCCAAAACTGAATGCAATCGAATATGATAATGTAATTTTTTCAATTTGATGAATCTTAACTAAAGTAAGGAGGGAGTTTCCATTCACTTCCAACAATGGAAATATTGATAAATAAGAGAAAATATAACAAATTCTCTAATGCACTAATTTCATCAAGAAAAACTAATGCTAATCAATTCCATTTTTTATTTTTATGTTTTCAAAACAAGCATAAAAATATGTAAATTCAAATCAAATAAAATGATGTAAATCTACAATTGATTTCTCTAGAATGTAAACTATGAAGCTGTAATCTATGCACAATTCACTTGAAAAGTATGCAAAATGTAATCTATGCACATTTTTCGTCCATATTCTGAAAATTAGAATTCTAATTATGCAAATGTGATCTATGCAAGAGAATTCTCAGACATAAGATGATTCCAATGTAATCTAAAGAACCAATCAAGTGTAAGTGAAGAAAATTGGGGGAGAATTCCAAAGGTCAAAAAATAAAAACAATCAAAGGTGATTAACACTCAAACACAATTTAGCCCCCCCCCCCCCCCCCCCCCACCTCCCCGGCGAATGAGGGGGAAATTTTTTTCCAAAAACAAAAGTAAAAATATGAAAAATTGTTAAGAGACTGAGACAAACCTCGAAGTAATGACTAGAAGAAATCAAATTAAGAATTTCTGAAAAAGAAACTCAAAACACCCAATTAACTTAACGGAGACTGATGAGACTATAAAATTTGCTGAAAGAAACTCACACGTAAGACTTTGCTTGTCAAGAGAAGTTGGGGTAAACACAGAAAATCTGGTAATCTAGCTCCTAAAAAGAGAATTCTTAATTTTTCAAAAATTTTCCACAAATCCGTAGGTTTCAATGGAGAACAGTGCGGCACCACACTATTATGAACTAAAAACTGTGGAGGCTACCGCACCGTCTTTAAATAAAAACCACGAAGACAAGGAAAAATACAAAAAAATAAAAATTCATATTTTCTTTTTAGGGATTCTGATAAGTTATCTACCCAATCCAATTTTAGACTAATCAAAATAAAACAACTCTTAAAATTCAAACTGAAAAATATAAAAGAAAACTAAGTTCTATTTCCCAGTGGAGTCACCATTTTGTTATGCGGATTAATCCCTCTTGCAGACAAGAGTGATCTCCCTAGTATGTTAAGGATATCTAGAAACAAAAAACCAAATGCAAACCATTTCTATATATCATTTGTAATTCAAAATTACTAAATAACAAAGTATGAGGATGTGCCTCTACCTAAAGTCCAACGCTTGCTAAAATATTCTATCCAGCCACTCCAAAAGAGGTCACTCCAACACGTGAAACCTACGATCAAAGATAGATAAAATGATTAAAAGCACCTGCAAGGTATAATAATTGAGAAAACACTAATCTATCTCAGTGATCAAGGAATCCAAGAATTGAATTATTCAAATAGATATATAAACAATTCAATCAAGAAATAGAATCCATTTGTATTATCTTGTATAATAAGGAGTAATCTTACAACCTTTCGCCTTGATGTTATACAGGTTCTTCTGGGGTCTTGAACAACCGTTTTCCTTCAGTTTGACAAGCCTTCTCCTCTCTAAATTAGCATAAAAATATGGATATGAGTATGTGATTGTTCTCATACCAATGATGCCAAGTATAGAGAGTATGCTCTGTTGGGAATTTCTTCAGCAATTACCTTCTGCAAGCTACAATCTACAGTCTACCCATGAGACTGAAACATGAGTTCAATTTATAGGAGAATGAAAGAGGTTTCAATTCCATAAAGAGGGGGATAAAGTCCTCTCATAAAGGGATTTTAGCTCCAAATAACAAGGGATAATCTCCATTAATGAAGGGATAGAGGTTCATGAATGAAGGGGCGAAGCTCGACCTGATAACACTTCTAGAAGCCTCCAGCTGGGAGAATATTCGACCAGCTGGGCTTCTAGAACTTACTTTTTCTTTTATTTTACCTTTTATGGGGGTCCGTAGTTTTAATAAGCAGAACGTGCGAGATGTGCTGCAGGTTATAGAGCAAGAAACCACAGTACCGCAGGTAAGGACTAGGAAAAGTGCAGAGTTAGGATTTTTATGGTTTTAATGAGCATTTCTTCAATTCCAAGACTTGGTTTAGGAACTTTAGGGTTTTTGAACTCTAAGGGAGCATAAAATAGATAAGGATGAACCCGTACAGACAACTAAATGTCAAGGTGACAAATTTTAGTGTAGCAACTAGTTAAATGACATTTTATTATTTGTTTAAGGAAAAAGACTGAGACAATTAATGTTTTGCTAGAAAATTTATTTTATTTTCAAATTATGAATAATAAAATTAGTTATGGAAAGTAATTCCATAAAAGTGAAAAGGCTGATGGTAAATATTTTCCAAGAACTGAAAAGGTGGTTGAACAGTTTAAACAATTACCTGCTCTTCTCGGGATAAGAGACTGTTCCCAGTGAAGAATTGGGGTTATTTTCATGGGCCAAGGAAGGAGTGAATATTTTCTTGAGTTGGTAGAGACCAGTGGAAATCATTGAGCTTTGTCATAAAGTTTACTAGCACTGATTGGACTTGGAGTCCTGAGGTCACAACATAAAATCTACTATCAACCTGTACTTATTTAGGAGTGGAGCATGGGGGCAAGAGGACGATGTAATAGCCTCTCTTGAAGGTTGGGTGGACACCAACAACCTAATACACTTTTAGATAAGTGACTGTTATTTAAAGTTAACTATACAAGAAAGTTATTTGGAGGATATTTTTCATAGTTAAGTGTTATGTAATATAAATATATATGCTGAAATATTTCTGTTAAAGGAAAAGTGTTGAGTTATGAAGTAAAAGTAACTCAGAAAATAACTGTAAACTCTGTGTTTATTACTGTGTGGAACTCTAGAATATTCTAGTGAAATTCTTTATAAAGAAAACAATATTAACTCTATGAATTAATGGAAGTTCCTAGGTAGATAAGGATCCAGAATAAAACTAATTAACTAATAATATTAGACAACAGAACATTGTTATCTTACTAGAATCTTATACCGGTTAGAATTGTAAATTAGAAATGATAACATAGTAATTATTAGATTTTATAAAGTGATGTGCAAAGAAGTTGAATTATAAAGATTCTTGTTTATCTTAAAACTAAGATAGGATGAGCTTTTGGTTCCGGATACGGGGAGGGAACCCCAACCCGGTACTCCCTGCCACCTCTCACTGGCTATACACGGACATATCTATTAAGTGGTCCAGCCACCGTGATTTAGTTTTTAATGTAAGATGGAACAGATAAAACAAATATGAATCTTAAGAAAAGGAAATTTAACTAGAAATTTAAAACTACTGTAAGAACAGAGTACAAGTATCTCCCAAAACAGAGTTTTAAATCTGAATGTCTAGCATGTCTATATATATCTATGATTTCAATGAACCGAGGAACTGAAAATATAATAGAAACATTAGAATTGAAATATGAACAGACTCTTGCAAATACTGATTTATATTCCTTTAAGAAGTGGAACAAGACTCCGAGCTTAAATAATTACATAATGACCCAAATGGAAAATTTTGTTCCAGAAGTAATTATTACAACAATAGCTATTTCTCGAAAATAAATTAGGCAAGAGTCGTGCTCGAGCAGTAAAATTTTTAGTGAGTCTTTGATAAACATTAACATAATGAAAATTACAAAGAAAGAAGTGCGCAGAAGAATGATCCGAGGCCTCAAAGATTCTGGTCGAAAAATGACTTTTAACTTTACATTTTTGTGAAAGAACCAGTACATAAAAAGACTAGGCCAAAAAAAATCCTAAAATGGAGTCAAACTGGAGTTCTTAAACCCCGAGAAAGCTAGATATTCGCCTAAGGTAGATAAAACTTCTCAAACCGGGTGAAATCACTTAGAAGTACCTGGAAGGGAGCCAAGTAATTTAGCGGTCAACCGAAATATCTAGACTGCAAAAACAATATCCAGTATAGGGAAACCATCCTTCGTTGGAGTAACTAACCTTCAACCAATAGTGGGAAGAAAAACTGAAGGTTATGGTTTTAAGACATATAACCAGATAAGGATGAAGAATTGTGCTAAGAAATGAGAAAACAAAGTAGATATTACCTATAGAGGAGTTTCCGCCACGACGTTCTGTTCATCGAGATCCGCCAATTTCTGGTAGATAGAAAAATAAAAGAGGAACTAATTAAGAGATAATACTTTGAAAATTTCGAAAAATAATGTATTAAAAATTGTAGAAGCGAAGAGAAATAAAGCTAACCTGATAAAAGTGGTGTTTTATGGTAGAAACTGTGGTTTGCAGTTGAGACAAAGATCGAATCTCCACCAGAAAATCCCAGCGGATTGATACGAGGTTTTCTTCCATGCTTTATTGTAAAAACTCTTCGCCTCCAGGGAAATTCTTGACCTGGAATGTATTCATAATTTAGCGGAGCCGGAGTTCGAACACTAAGGTGGGAGTAATCCCTTAGAAACCAGAGAAGGCGCACTGAGCCTGTAACAACGTCAAGATCTGAAGCTCTAGGGTTGGTGGGGATATCAAATCAAATTCCCACCTAAATTGTGAAATATCGATCTTGAAACAATCGACGGTGAAGAACTAGGACAAGGACCATTAGAAAATGCAAGGAATCATGCAAAATCTTACAACTGTCCATTGAGTTTAATTGCCAGTACCTTATGCAATTAATTTCCAGTACGAGCCAACTACGCCATGGTCATAACAAGATTACATATGTTACATTATGTGTTGGCAAATGATAAATAAAAATCATATTGAACAGTGAAGTTAGCGTCGGTGCATATAAATATATATAGACCCATAACACATTATATATGAAATTATAAAGTTTGTCATAGCATAAGGAATTCGTGTATAGGTGTTAATATAATTTTATTTGTCTTAAGGTTTAGAACTTACAATAAAACCATAGTGCGAACAATTAGTTTATGTGGTAAGACTAACCATTAAATATTGTAAATTTGATTTATAGAGATACATTATGGTTAATATATTTACCCGTAGGGTAGAAAGTAATTTTTTTTTTTGGATGTACGTTACACTTGTTGGTAATAGAGTTTACTTGCTTAGTATTTCCTTCCATTAATGCCAACAAGTAATCATAAAGCGACTACATGTTAAATTTAGCAGCTTTCTTTTTTATTATGAAATAGGGAAATTCTTCCCCTGATCGCGGTGCCAAGTGGAGAATGGATCTGGATAGATGATGCAAGGTCTGCAGACGGAGGCATGTGATTGCATGGCGTGTCCAGCCTTCAGTAATTAAGCCTGTAGTAAATGAGGAGGGTACGTAGCATGCTGGATCATAATGGATTTTGGGGTAAGCCAACTGCTCATGTCAGGAGGATATTCGAAACAACGTAGGCAAATGTTAAATAACAAAACGTTAAGTGGCCAAAACATTCACTCTTGCATCAGATCTCATGGAGAAATGAAGGTGTGAGCCAAGTCCAAATTCGTCGTCTCCTCTGGTGCATTGGTATGTTATGGCTATGGTTTTCATCCTTGTCATTTTTACCTTGCGTAGACAAAACTATGACTACAGTAGTTGTAGCGAAAGGATAGATTTCATACTTTATTTTTATTATGGGAAGGGTAGGAATTTTCTTCAGGAAGATATCGACCCCTGATTTCGAAGCCCCGATAGGATTCTAGTTTGTAGAAAATCGCATAAAAGCTATGAAAACAAATCTCAAATGTGTGAAATATTCTGCATGCAGTGTCAGGATAATTTAGGTGGTGTCTGTCATTATAACCCAGACTGTCAAGGTCGAAATCTAAGTCGAACTCTGAGTATATGGATTTGTCTATTAGGTTCATTTCTTTGTGGGAATGGTAGGAAATATAAACCCAGTGAGTTGCAACGTAAAGAGGAACTAGGTTTCTTTAGGTCATTTATATTTCTCTGTAATAATAAATGCAGGGATATCTACAGTAAGGCGGGGCAACTCACTGAATTTGTTGGGCTCCTTGTTTATAATATGCCACCATCTACAGGCACTCTCACAAACTTTGCAGGTTTAATTAAACACTCGTTCGTGATCCTTCACTTGAGGAAAATAATGGTGAAGGGGAAGACAACAAAGAGCAAGCCCAAGGATACAAGAAAGAAAAATATGGAGCAAAACAAGGCTGGGACCAGTAAGAGGGGAAGAAAGACGAAAAAGGTGGCAACTCTTTGCATATTCAGAATGTAATTCATGGATGGGAGAGAGAATGTAAACATAAGGAAGCAGATATTGAGGTTCAGGAAGAAACTATGGATTTTGTGGTAGATCCTGGGACTACGAAAGGGCACTTATCCCTTTTTCATCAATCCATACAAACCTACTGGACTCTGAAATGAGTTCTAGCTAAAGCTCTGCTAAGTTTACAAGAAAGTGAAGGTAATACTGAAGGTGTCTCAATATTACAGGCAATTCAAATAGATATCCAAGAAATACGGGTGTCGCAGTATCATGCCATAGCCCATATAGGTAGAATTGAAAGGAAGCTCCAACAAATGCAACAGGTTGATATGGCGGGTTCTACAGCAAAAGACCCAGCACCAGTTGACTCTTCAGATAGCTAATTGTCTTTAAGTTAATATGTTTTTTGCAGATAGCTTTTACTTTTTATGTTGTTTAATAGGCTTGATAGTAAACAGTAAACAGGCCATAGCGGCAAGTAGACGTAAAAAACAATTGCAATTTTGGGTGGCATTTAATGCTTCAAGGTGGTCAACAGACTTGGTTTCCTCCAGGCAGGTCGAGATCACCAAGTATAAGTATGTTGCAACTTGTTCCATCTTTTTGAAATATAGAAAGTAATAAACTAGATTTAAAAAAAAAAAAAACAAATTGAAAAAATCCTAGTTTCAAGTTATTGAGTTTATCCATTTTTTTTACATATGGTAATTTCATGTTGCTGAATTTATACATTCTGAATTTGTTTTTTTTTATCTTATATTTCAGATTTCAAACCGTTTCCGACCGATTTGAGTTTATTTATATTTATAAAAAAACACTGCTTCGATAATGAATCATTACTATTTTGCTCAATAATTATATCGAACATATTTCTGAAAAACTGCCAAACTGTCCCCTCACCAAAGAGTGAAACGCTGCTATTTCATTCCATAATTATTATCAAACAAACAGATTTTTGTAAAAAAAAGCCAAAAAGTCCCCTCACCAAAAAGTCTCCAATGTTAGAATAGCCATTTTGTTTGGTTTTGATCATTAGGTTGAGATCATGACGTTTTCTATCAGATTTGTCCGACCACAAATGGGTGCTATCCTCATCAATGGTCCACTTTCAGAATAGTGTGAAAATATCAAATAACGTGGCTGTAAGATTACTCCCATTAGGGCATGCATAAGTCGTTTTGTAGTCAATTTCTGTTGAGTTTCTCATTCGTTTGCGCATGATAATACTGTCTGAACTGAAACAGTTGAAAGTTTCTACTTTCTCACTTAAAATCATATTGTTTATGTTTAATGTGAAGAGACCTTTTAACCAAATACATTTAAGACTTATTAATGTGGTGGATATAGTAAATGTGGTTGTATATGAGTTTCATATTGTTATCGTTTACGTTTAATGTGAAGAGGCCTTTTAACAAAATTCATTTAAGAATTATTAATGTGATAGAGATAATAAATGTGGTTATATAGTAAATGTGGTTGTATATAAGTTTCATATTGTTATTGTTTATGTTTAATGTGAAGAGACTTTTTAACAAAATTCATTTAAGAATTATTAATGTGATAGAGATAATAAATGTGGTTGTATATGAGTTTTATATACACTTATAAATGTATATCAACTACAATGGTAAATGAGATTATGCTAATTTCTGTTCAATATAAAGAAAAGAAATTGAAACTCATGCTTTTACATAGTAAAATATATTTAAAAATTATTAATATGATAAATATAATAAATGTGATTGTATATGAGTTTTATATACACTTATAAAAGTATATCAACTACAATTGTAAATGAGATTATGTTAATTTCCATTCAATATAAAGAAAAAAAACTTGAGACTAGTGATTTTACAGGATGAAAAAAATATAGTAATTGAATTATAAAATTAATAATGAAACCATTATTATTATTATTATAAGAAAACAAAATAATTTGAAATTATCCTTGGATACCAGTAAAGAGTTAGATTTTACTCATGCAAATATCTAAGAAAAAAAAATCTGAATACAGAATAATTTTAATACATATTCCAATCCCAATCAATGCTCACTGGAATAAAAGAGCATTGCTCTAATTTAGTCAAATTAATGCGAGTGAATCTTCTCCAATACTTTTGGAACCTTCTTCCAAAGTGTGGACTTTGGAAAACGTAAAGTTTCCAGAATTGTTTGAACGACATTTAGAGAAAAGGTTAAAGTTTCCAGGATTATTTCAGGGTCGCTCTCATTTATTCAAATTAATACGAGTGAGCGTGAAGCATTTCCCATAGGCTTCGAACTACTACTTTTTTTTTCTTTCAAGAGAGTGGGTTTTTCAAGAGAGTGGGTTTTTGTAATGAGGGTTTTTTTTTTTAATAAAAATGGATAAGAGGTTTTTTCATAAAAAAAATCTAACTTTTTATTATGAATAGATAGTCACATAGCATATGCATAGCATTTATCAATTCCATTTCTCTTTCTATTCGAAGGAGAAAAGTAGTCTCAACTGCCTTGAATACTTGAAGGGTATCACGAACACAGCGTGTCCAAAATAAGTGTAAAAGGGGCACTGCCATTCAGTCACATCTCCCGGTTTTAATCCGAAACAGAGATAATGATGGGAATGGTTATGTGCATGCAGAAGCCAAGGCTTCCTTTCCATAAAAAACTGAGGAAACCTGCAGTAAAAACTTAGTTATCCGATAGAGTCCCAAGACCTTCTCAATGAGGAAAATAGTCCTCTGACTCATCATAAGTTTGTGTAGCAGTTATGTTGTTTGTATCAAAACATAAAGAAAAACATAGAAAAAAGACAACAGAATATATACACGAGAAGAGCAAGTGTGATCTTTTATCCAAAAACAGGCTGTTCCAAAGGATGAACAACCCCGTTTTCCATCTTTGTCACTGTTTAGGTCCCCATAGCTTGTTCAGAACCTTCTTTAGATAATAATGGATAAGAGTTAAATAACAGTATATAAGAGATATCAATAGATAATTGGAGAAGAATTAGACTAAACTAAATTAATTGAAAGTGAATTAGAATATTTGGATTGACAATTATGATATCTAGTACACAGTAAATTATGGTTGAAATTATTTTTTGCTAGATTCCTCCTTAATTATAACCACAAAAAAATTAAACTAAGATGTCTTTGGTGTGAGTCTTAGCTACCCATAGAATTTTAAAAAAATTGACATTCACTGGATTTTCTTTCCTTTTATTTTCTTCCAGATCATGTATCTTCTCAATTGCTTCAACTTTGTCATTTTATTGTGGGATTCAAACTTTAGTTTCTTCATTTGCTGGTGCAACTCTTCCATTGTTCTAGGCTATTCATTCATAACATCTGTTTCTTCAAAAATCTTATTGTATGTAGATCACTGCCACATGTCATCTTCAATTGTGTGCTTTTCATAAATAATATTTTTATCATCAATTTTGTATAACATAAGATGAGAATAAAATTTTATCTTTTCAAGACTCCAATACATGAAAATTTGATTAACATTTCCATTTTCTACAATGTCTATGCTATTTTCAACATTCATTGTTGCAACTTTTATGCAGACTTCATCAAAACATGGTGTTGCAAGCCATTTTTCAATAAACTTTAATTCTTCTTCAAATTTGGTTTCTTCTTTCTGCACATTCAAAATCACGGTTAAGATTGAAAACATTTGAAGAATCATATCGATTATGTTCTTTCCACCTCTGCAATCTTTGACATTTTGTCTTCAACATTCATTGTTGCAACTTCTATGCAGACTTCATCAAAACATGGTGTTGCAAGCCATGGTTCAAGGAACTTTAATTCTTCTTCAAATTTGGTTGTTTCTTCATGGTTGCTGCTAACATATGCACATTCAAAATAAAGATTAAGATTAAAAACATCTGCAAAATCATATTGATTATGCTCTTTCTGCTTTGCAATGAGAGCTCTCTCCTCTCACACTTGCTTCTCTACCTCTGTCGCTTCCACTTCTTTACTAATTTGTGCTTTTACAAACATGTTGTATTCTCTCTCGCTTCCACTTCTTTACTAACCCGTGTTGTTACAAACATGTTTTATTCTCTGTCACTTCCACTTCTTTACTAACTTGTGTTGCTACAAACATGTTGTCTTCCATTTTTTTTTCCAGATCCAAGTGGACTTCTCTCACCAATAACATCATGCATATGATATATTTTTGTTGCATCATGTGCAAACATTCATCATTAGCTAACTATTATTGATTAAACTAACATTAATAATTTTGTTTTTCGAATTGACCAAACCATTTACTGTGTCAATGGTAGCATCAATGTCATCAACAAACATTGTTGATGGATTCACTAAGTCTTCATCCACTTGTTGTTATGCATAGTGGGATTCATGAACATCTGTGTGCTATTTCTATGCTTCTGGTAACACACAATCATCATTGTCATCCACTTTCAAGTGGGATTCACCAAATTATTCATCTCGTTGTAGATCCACTTCTATAGATCCACCTTTATCTTCAACTTTAATGCTCCTCCCTACACCAAAAAGCCTCTCAAGGGTATCCAAATCCTCCTTTGTTGTCTTTGCATCTGCAATGAGGAGAATAATCCTATCATCTGTGCATTTTTTTATGCATTTCAATGCGAAGGCATTCTTTTGACTTTTGGCTTCCAAATATTTCAAATAGACTTCAAACAACTCTTGTTGTTGCTTTGACTTTCTGAGGCTTTTGTCTTTTCCCATTTGTTGAGCACTAAATGACTACATCTAAAAAATAAAATAAACTCACAAACAGTAGTTGCTGCATGCATCGATAATAGCTCAAGAATCCCAAATAGATTCACCTTCAAATTATTATTAAAAATAGTATTGAGTTGAAACACTTCAATTTCAACCCATGACTAGAAATATCTTCCAAAACTTTTATGAAAAATTTAATAATAAACTTCCCCACTCAAATTTAATAAATTCCACCACTCAAACACAAGATTAAAAAAAAAAAAAACTACGAACAAAGCCATTTTCTTAAAAAAAAGCATGACTCTTTTTTTTAAACAATACCCTCTGAACCCTTTTAAGAAATTTCATGCACCATTTAATAAAAATTTCAATCACCCTTAAAAAAAAAATCCTTACAAATACTATGAACAAATATCTTTAAACTATAACAGATTTTTACTTTAAAGAGATCTTTTAAAAAAAGGCTTACAAATTCCAGTAATAAGGGTCTTGGCTTATCTCGTTCATAAAAAATTTTCATTTCTCGTGCTTGATTTGTGTACTCGCCCTTTGGACTGTATGTGCTCTATTAACTTCACACAACTTGTGAGTGTTGACTTCTCATCGCACCTTTCGAGAGAAAGGCCTATGATTTCACTAAGAAATTTTTGATTTCATAACTTTTCCATATCATCACACTTTCTTTCTCTTAATCTCATTATCTTCATCTTTCAGACTGCGATGGTCTCCTCTAAATTAAAAAAAAAAAGGATTCAGCTGCAGCATGACTACTCTTTCTGCATGTTTCCACTTCATTCATGTCCTCGAGGTCCTCTCTAACCCTTCTATTTCTCTGTGGGCATAGACGAATTTCTAATGATACTCTCTTTGGTGTTTTTTTCAACTTCACGTCTTCTCTCTATTGCTCTCAAGGAGTCTTATGTAGGTTGGGCTTTGGTACCATGTTAAATATTGCAGAGGCAGAAACACACAGAGAATAAACTCAAACATAAGAAATGGAGTGAGCTCTCATTATTTTTATTAGTGAATAACATATAAATAATATTACATAAGAGAAATAAAAAATAAATGACTCGAGTAGAACTCAACTAAATTGAACTAACTGAAACTAAACTAGAACACCTGGATTAACAATTATGACACTTAGCAGATAAAAAGTGGCAGATAGGACATTTAGAGAAGGAACCACCAAGCAAGTGGAACATTGGATCTAATATTTTCTTTGATATAACATAATCATTTTAAAGGGGTATTATGTTTAAAAGGAACGTTATTTTATAGATTAGGATAAATTTCATTGAGACATTTCCACTTAGAGATATTTCTACATCCTTGTCTAGGGCCATGTTCAACGTAGGATTTCCTTGTTATCCTAAGCTTATGCTTGTGTTTGTGAACTTAGTTTATGTTTTATGTTGTGTTTTTTCATTTACTTCTATATAAAGGAAGAAGAGAAACTTTATACTTATACACTATTGATGTACTCATAATATTATCATTGTGATCATCTTAGAGAAGCCTTATGCGTAGTAAAATATTTGGAAGAATAAAGGAGTCTTGGAACTTGGTTTTTATTAGCTCGAATAAGACTTGGAGTTTATGTTGATGGACTCTTGATATTCCATTGTAACATTGTCCATAGGTCTTGGTGCTTGTGTGATGCAAGAGAATAAGATCTACAGTTTGTGGGTGGAAATCTTGGGATGAACAAGAGCTAAGAAGGCTAGCACTAGGGTTTGTCTTGGAGCCTTTTCACTTCTGTTATGTAATAAGACTAAGGGTTTGGGTAATGTAAAACCTAGAGTAAGATATTAACAGTAAACGAGTATGGGAGATCCAAGGTGGACTTGTTGGTTTTGATGTCAGATCATTGTTGAGCCGTTAGAGTGGCTAAGAGTACCTTCGTTTGATGCCTTATTAGTCTATGATTATTATTTAGGGACTTTCTATTAATGTTTGATTACTTGAATAGGTGCAGATGCAACTAGAGTGTCCTAGATTGTGATAAGAAGATATGACATGTGTTTTTCCAAATTGTGACAGTTTGATAGTATGTACTTGTTTATAAATTATGTTATAATATAAAGTATAATTTTGTTTTCTAGATATTTTACGTTGTCTATAAGAAGATCATGGTTATGTTTTTCATGTTAATGAGTATGTAGGGTTATTTTGTATTTTGATTTATCATGAATGGATAAAAAAATTGAAGACTTTAGTATTAAAATTCTTGTTTGCTTTTTTTTTCATGATTGATGCTTATATCATCAAAATCGGAGCTAAGCACATATTTTAAGTGATTTAAGAACATGAGATCGAACTAAAGAGGTAGATTTAAGACTATATAATAAATTTGTTGTTCTTTTCTGCATAATAGTTAAAAATAATTGATGATAATGATGATGATGATGATGATGATGGTTGTTAACATCCATTGAGACAAACTTTGGTGTATTGGAACTTAAGAAAAGTAGGGAGTTGCTTGGTTTGCTTTATAGTTTATTCTTATGCTCATTTTTTTTTAAGTATATCTAAATCACCATAGTTTTTATGAATTTGAATGATATGAAGGTTGCAATTTTAGCACATATTTTGAAATTGTAATCTAATGTGGGTATAAATAGGAAATTCTATGAGAAAGTGATTTTCACCTTCAACCCTCTTAATTTCACAAAGGTGAATAATTCTGTCAACCCACATTGTTCTAGGAATTATACAAGTCTTATTTCATGATGGAGATCATGAGAATTTGTTATTTATGCTAGCTAAAGTAAAGAGATACATTTGATCTTCTAGATTAGGGTTGAACACCTCCTTGTAGTATTTTAATTTTCATTTATTCTCTAACTATTTATCATAGTACCACAAATTTTCCTTGAAATTGCATAAAATTATTTTTAATATTATTATGACAAAGGATTCATATTTCTAACCAATATCTTATCACACACATTCATAAGGGTGGGTTTTTGAATTAAGAATAATAATGTCAATTTATTGCAGGTATTTAGGGGATGTGCAGTGTACAAGGGGGTTTATAGGTTTTTGGGTGTATTAAAAGGGGTATCTAGTAAAAATGATTTTTTTTTATTGTAAATATTTATTTAGAGGTCAGGTTCAACAAGAGGATTATGGGTGGTATTTATCAATGGTGAAATTAGGTGTATTCTTTAATATCCCACATATATACATGCTCTGGCACATGTTCACTAAATGAATACAAAATGATTATTGTTAATTTGTAGAGTAGCCTCATCCTTGATCCCTTAATAATGTAGCCAAGCCTTACCATCCTTATTCCAACTTTACTAGAGCCAGAAATGGTGTTGAATAGAGTTCAATAAAAGGATTTTGGGAGGTATTTGTCAATATCTAGTGAAACTAGGGGTATTCTTTAATATTCCATGAATGGCATGCTATGTCACATGTTCATTGAATTAGTACCCCATGATTATCATTAATTTTCAAAGTGTCATTTTCCTTGATTCCTTATATATTTAACCAAGCCTTAGAATATTTATTCCAACCTCAATATAGATATAAGTGGGTTTGAATAGAGCTTGAAGTAATCTTAGAAAGCCTCTTATATTCCATGTTGTTTATCTTGTTCATGTACATTATATACCTGATCATAACCATGCTCTTAATGGGGGAGGGGATTTATCTTATAAAGAAGATATGATAGAATGTATTTCCTTTAATTTTAATATTACACATTATAAAATGTTCTTGTATTTTATCTTTATTCCTCCATGATTTTCTAGATATGCTACAACCCGAATATTCACAACCATATATGATAATAGGAGTGATGAAAGTATCAAAGGATAGTTAATGTTATTCGAAAGCTAAATGTTTGCTGATTTATAGCTCATTTCAAGACCATAATAAGCTTCCCACTCTCCACTGATCCTTTTATAAATGCTATAGTCAGTTCAATTTAAGTTTGTGATGAATATAAATTATGAGATATTTTTATAAAGTCACTTTATCCATGCTATTGTTTTTTTACATGAAATTAATCATAAGCTATATTTTTGGATTTGATTATCATAACCTTTATTTTGAGAAATTTAATAGTGATACCCATACTATCAATTTTCCATTTCAATTTCTTAGCTACTTGTAGAGATCATAGGGACTCCTCTCTCTAAGAGAAATACTATCACATAAATATGAAGGAAGGATGATGATTATATTAGTGAAATGCATGCCAACACGAGCCACTTAGAAAGGGTAGGGTACATGGGACGCCCTTGGCTAAATCCTATATTAAATTTAAGTTATTTTGACCATACCTACGTGTTTATAATGTTGGGAATAATATTCTTGTACAGCTATATCATAATAGCTTTCAACTTAAAAATTACGTAAATCTCTTCCAATATATTCCAAAGGTTAGTTTTGGAAACTATGCCAAATGTGTTTCTAAAGTTAATGAAGCAACGAGAGAATTAGTGTTATTATTATTAAACTCATCCATAATTATCCTAAGCATAACACGGTGATCCATAGTTGTAATATAGCTCCTAAATATAACCTAGTCTTTATCTCTTTTTTATGCCTTTCTAGCCATATATTAATATACTTATATGAAATAATTCCATATAAATTGGCTCAAAGAGGGTTAATCATAATGGCCCTATAATTACAAAGATTGATTTTATTGACACTTTAAAAAAAATGAAAAATGAGGCTTTGAGTCTAGCTTTAGGGAAACCCTACTTAACTAGTAAATTGAATAGCTTGTCAAAGTGAAGGATGAGGATGGATGCCCTAATTTCTAGGATCTATATTTTCTAGAATTCAATTTCCTTTGCTTTCCCTTTTGCAAGCCACTTAACCCCAAAATCTATGTCTTCTAAAGGAAAAAACTTATTCACCTGTAGAATTTTTTTGAATGTTTTGCATGACATCAATGGATCCGTAAACCTTACTAAGGTAGGAATTCTAGTTGCACAAGGGAACCGTATTGTATTTTTTTCTTACAAGTTTCTTAGGATCTAGTTTAAATAGGTACAAAATTTCCTCTTGTGGCCATCTCAAGCTTCTAGTACAAAACATTAGATACATTTGCCTATTACATTTACAATTAGCATCGTACTAAAAAATTCCAACAATTATTAGAAGTATAAAACATAGGTACAAATACTTACTAGGAATATTGTTTAAAAAACTACTGAAGCAAATGAAATTCTCAATAATACGTACTGAAAAATAAAAATAAAACACAAAACTAAAACAAAAATTTAAATCAAGCATTCTTTTGAACCTCTTCAAGATGATGTTTTTTCTAATATTTTTCTCATGGCCTTGATGTGTGCCTCTTGGAGCATGGATGTACCAAAATTCACTCTATTACAAGGTTGTTGTTATCTACATAGAAAAATTAAGAAAATGGGTAGAAATAAAAATACAGAAAAATAAATATAAACAAGATCATTAGTTACAATGTAAAAAAGAAAGAAAGAAATAAATATGAATAATGAAGGTTGGGAAGCATGAATTCTCTTTATTGATTGGTGAAATGAGTTACAAAATTATCCCAAAAAAGATCAAGAGAGTTGATAATGAAATGGAACATATGACTCTCCTAAATGAATACATTTTTTCCCTTTCCTTGCGAGAATGATCTCTCCTTAAGGAATTCCTAAGGGATCTCTAAAATGGTGAGCTCTAAGAACATAAAAAAATGCTATATTGTTATGCAATTTGACAACATAACATTTCTTAGGTTTCTCTCTTGTTTTGGTCCCAAACCCAATGATATTTTTAGTCCAAAGCCTGTTCCTTTCCTTCCCTTGGCTCATTGATGAAATTTGTTATTTAAGTGAGGTAGTGGGAGACAAGGGGAGTCCTTTGGATGCTCCTTAGTTCCACTTCAAGGGTGTAGTGGCTCGTGACTAAGCTATTAATTATGAAATTCCTAGGGTTATTGGTGGCTCATGCAGAAAGGAATCAATTAGAACTGAAGTGGCAAAGTTGTGATAGAGTTGGAAGAGTAGTTATGGGAGTTGTTATTTAGTTTAACTTAGTTAAGTGAGTTAAATTCAGTTGAGCTAGTTGTATCTAGTCTGACTGAAAGATACACTAGTGAGAGTTTAGTGAATTAATTCACAACTAATAACTCACTAAAAACTGAACAAATACAACAGTTAATTACTTGCATGTCAGTTCTAGTGGAGACCCAATGGAGAGATAGGTGAAAGGGTGAGATGGACTATCTGTTGTGACTATAGTGATTCATTCAATGCATATGACACACATTGAAGATGCCAATGATGATTGCACAGTAAAAGCAAGGCCAATTTGAATTCATTCAGAGATCTTCTTCAGCAGGGATTGCATAGTGGAGGCAGGTTATCAAGAGGCAAGAAATTGGTGCATAGATATGCAAATTTCTGCATGACAGTGTGTAATGGTTGTTGCTTCTACTGAAAACTTGATGTACTAAGATTTGTATGAGAATATTAAATGATCCATTGATATAAATAATATATGATAGTTGGGGTTTTTAGCTTTAATCTTTCCTGTTAAACAATTGTATTTATGTGTGATTGATTTTGCTTCACATGTGTTTGCAATTGGCAATTTAATTTCCACAAGGAATTAAGTGGAAGGATTATGTATTTAACATAATATTAATTTGTTAGATAAGGAGAATTCGGTAATACTATCAGTATTAATAAATTTATACATGGTATCGAAGGTGTGTTAATCACTAGGGATTGAAATTGTGAAGAGGTGCTGAGTTTTGTGTTGGTGGACAATTCGAATTTGCTACACAAATTTCTTGGTGCGAACTATTCATTGAAATGTCTTTCAATGATTTGCAATTGGAGTATGCCCTTGAGGGTAGCTCGAATTACATATCTTGAAAGGATAGGATGGAGGTAGTGCTTGAATATAATGGACGGAAGGAGTTCATTGATAGCGATGTTCCTAAGCCTACTTTTAGCGATGCTGCATTACTTGATGCATGAAAAAAGAAGGTAGCAAAGACAGGAAGAATTCTGTTGGAAGGTGTGAAAGACCATATTGTGTCAAGATTTCATGGGAAAGCCACTCCATTTGCAATGTTGAAGGCTTTGACATATATTTTCCAAAGCAGCAACGACCATAGGAAGTTGGCGTTGAAAGATAAGCTCAGAAAAATCAAAATGGAGAAGGGCGACAGTATTCCAAAATATCTCACAAAGTTTTTCCAATGTAGAGAGAGCTGGGAAGTGTGGGAATTACAGTTGAAGATGATGAATTGGTGAGCTTGGATCTCCTTGGGCTTCCGAAGAGTTGGCATGGCTACGAAGACTCTCTCAATGGACGAGAGAAACTTTCGTATTGGGAGCGACTTTGGTCGGATCTTGTGTAAGAGGAGATAAGGCAGAATACCAGGGATGGCTCTTCATAGAAGAATGATGATGAAGAGAATTACGCTTTGGCTACCAAAGACAGGATAGGAAGGGGAAGAAATCCCATAAAAAATATGAGGCTAAAGGCAAGAAGCTGGATTTTTCCAAAGTGCAGTTTTTTCACTGTCACGAACATGGGCATCTCGCCACTAACTGCCCACAGAAAAAGAAGAAAAAGAAGGATGTTGGAGCTACAACGAGTGAGGACTTAGCCTCACCATTTGAACTTTTATTTATCCTTGATCGCATGCTTGGTTTCAAGCGCAATGGGATCGGTGTGGTATCTTGATAGTGGTGCTTCCTTCCATATGATGGGAAACAAGGAGTTGTTTAGTGACCTGGAGGAGAAGGATCTCCAAATGGATATAGAGATGGGCGATGATGGTAGATATAGTGAGACCGGAATTGGAAAAATTACCTTTGAGAGGGAGTCACGTAAACCATTTATGTTGAAAGATGTTATACATGTTCTAGGTCTGAAGAAGAACTTGGTCTCAGTCGCTATATTGGAGGACAGAGGTTATGACGTTGTTTTCAGTGAGGGAAAAGCCTTCCTGCAACATAAAACAACGGGTAAAACCAAGAGGATAGGGATTTGAGTTAAGAATATCTACAAGCTACAGATAGATGGCTACACTGCAATTATGGGAAAAGCATAAGAAGTGGTGAGCCGAGATGAGGGCGAATTATGGCACAGGAGATTGGGCCATCTTCACCATGGCACCTTGAAGATTTTGCAGTAGATTTCTACTGGAATTCCCAATGGTAATCTTGCACAGTCAGATCAGTGCAAGGGATCTACTATGGGTAAGTTTGTGAATACCACCTTTCATGAGAAGGAGAACCATGCTTTGGTGATCTCGGAGAGAATTCACACAGATGTGTGTGGACCTTTCTCAGTTGCTTCAACAAAAAAACACAGGTATTATGTTATTTTTGTTGATGACTATTCTCGTAGATGCTGGATCTTCTTCATGCAGAAGAAGAGCAAAACATTCTCAAATTTCTGTGAGTTTAAAGCATTGGTGGAGAAGGAGTCGGGGAAGCAAGTGAAGGCTCTGTAGAGCGATAATGATGGTGAATATATCTCGAACCAATTCAAATAATTCTGTAGCAAGGAAGGAATTCGAAGAGAACTTATAACGCCTCATAATCCACTACAGAATGGGGTTGCAGAGAGGAAGAATAGAACGATCGTGGGTGTTGCATGAGCTATGCTACATGACCAAGGCCTACCGATCCACTTGTGGAAGGAAGCATGCAACACTATGGTTTATGTGCAAATTTTTTGTCCTCATAGAGTACTTAGCATGAGTACACCTGAAGAAGCTTTTACTAGTAAGAAGCCTGATATTTCTCATTTGAAGATTTTTGGCTCATCTGTTTACATTCATGTGACAAAGGATGCCAGGAAGAAGCTGGAGCTGACTGCAGAAGTTGGGATATTTGTGGGGTACACAGAAACACCCCATAATTATCATGTGTATTTTCCAAACAGTCGAATGACTGTGGTGCGACAGGATATAAAATTCAATGAGGTGAAAGCCATGAAGTTGTTGCTTGAGAGGGAGCTACACTTGCATGCAGAGAAGGAACTTATTGTTCCCAAAGATGAGCCTCTAGATGTGGATCAGCCACAGGAGGAGATTCATGGAGTGGAAGAGTCCACTCATGCAGAACCAAACACCAGAATAGGCAGAAAGCGTACCAAAGAAGCTGAGAGACTGAACCTTGATGCGGCACAGAATGTAGGAATTCCTACCTCATAGTGCAGACAAAGAAAGTCACTTGACCGATTTAATGGATACATGGCTCTAATGAGAAAGTGTATCGTGACAGATCCGTATTCCTTTGAAGAAGCAGTGCAGGAACCAACATGGGTAGATGCCATGGTGGAGGAGTATGACTCCATTGTTAGAAACAATGCTTGGGAGATTGTTCCAAGGCCAGTGGGTAAATTAGTGCTAGGTTCAAGATGGATCTACAAGGTAAAGAAAGCTGCTGATGGGAGCGTTGAGAAGGATAAGGCAAGATTTTTTGCCTGGGGCTTCTCAAAGATCAAGGGGATTGATTATGAAGAAACCTTTCACCTGTCCCACGGTATTCTTCCATAAGGACCATCCTTTCTCTCTCAGCGTAGATGGGTTGGAAAATTCATCAGATGGATGTGAATATTGCATTCCTTAATGGGATCATCGAGGAAGAAGTGTACACTGAGAAGCCTGAAAGATTTGAGATCTTCAACAATAAGTCGCATGTGTGCAGACTCAAAAGAGCGTAGTATGGGCTGAAGCAAGCACCATGTGCTTGGTACACACGGATCGACAGCTATTTCACCGGACTTGGCTTCACCAAGAATGAAACATATGCAAACCTATACCAAATTGTGGTGGAGGGTAAGCTTTTAATCATTGTTCTTTATGTTGATGATTTAATACTAACGGGTGATGAGAAATTGATAAAATCATGCAAGGAATATATTGCATAGGAGTTTGAGATGAAGGATTTGGGCCTCCTTCATTATTTCCTTGGATTGGAAATATGGTAGTGAGAAGGTGAACTGTTTGTGTCTCAAGGCAAGTATGCTCGGGAGATACTTGGTAAGTTTCACATGGAGGACTGTAAGCCCATGGATACTCCTCTTCTAGGAAATTGGAGGAAAGAGGATGCTACATTGGCGGAGGTAGTGGAAGGTACTGTTTATCGAGAGTTAATGGGTTCACTCATGTATTTAGTTAATACAAGACCGAACATATGCTATGCGGTGAACCAGCTTAGTCAAGCGATGGTTAAACCTACCAAGCTCTTTTGGAAGGCAGGAAAGCATGTCGTGAGATATCTCAGGGGAACATCTGAGTATGGTTTATGGTACAGATAGATGGATGAGGTGAAGTTTCATGGCTTCACAGATGCCGATTAGGCAGGTAGCCTAACTAAAGGAAAGAGCACATCAGGAGGGGTTTCTAGTATCGGATCTATAATAGTTTCTTGGTACAACAAGAAACAAAGATCCATGGCACTCAATTCAGTGGAAGCAGAATACATGGCAAAAAGTCAAGCTGCATGTGAGGCTATCTGGTTGAGGAAGATCTTGGTCGGTTTGTTCGGTTCTCATTTAGATCCTACAGTGATACATTGTGATAATCAGAGTTGCATTAAAATATTGATTAATCCCGTGTTTCATGATAGATCTAAACATATTGATATCCGGTATCATCATATCAGATATTGTGTGTAGTGGAAGATCATGTTGCTCCAGTACATTCCTACGGAAGATAAGGATGTAGATATTCTGACGAAGGCGCTCAGCAAGAGAAAATTCAATACCATTGAGGCAGGATCGGGGTGAAGGATAATCCCTATCTTGTTGAGAGGGAGTGTTGAGATTCAACAAGATGATGAGTTTAGTTAAAAGTAAGCACCTTCACTAAGTGGGGCCCACAGGCTATTTTTAGGTGTATGTCTATTTTTAGACATGGTGAGCATATTTTATAAGTTTCAGGATGCTATTTCTAGATGGTTGGTAAAATGTGAAAAATAGATGAAATTCTATTTTTAGAATATTGGGTGAAGTCTATTTATAGATCGTCAATCTAAAAATAGATGCTTGTCGATTATAATTAGCCCTTAATAATAATCTGACAATAAATATCAAATTATTCTTTTGGAGCACTTTATTTCAGTGAACATATTTGGAAATTTAGTGGGCTGAAGGAATTATGCAATTCCTAGGGTTATTGGTGGCTTATGCATGGAGGACTCAGTTAGAACTGAAGTGGCAAAGTTGTGACAGAGTTGGAAGAGTAGTTATGGGAGTTGTTATTTAGTTTAACTCAGTTAAGTGAGTTAAACTCAGTTGAGCTAGTTGTATCTAGTCTAACTGAAAGATACAGTAGTGAGAATTTAGTGAATTAATTAGTTAATTAATTCACAACTAATAACTCACTATCAACTGAACAAATACAACATTTAATTACTTGCATGTCAGTTCTAGTGGAGACCCAGTGGAGAGATAGTTGAAAGGGTGAGATGGACTATCTGTTGTGACTATAATGATGCATTCAATGCATATGACACACATTGGAGATGCCAATGAGGATTTCACAGTCAAGGCAAGGCCAATTTGAATTCATTCAGAGATCTTCTTCAGCAGGGATTGCACAGTGGAGGCAGGCTATCAGGAGGCAAGAAATTGGTGCATATATATGCAAATTTCTGCATGACTGTGTGTAATGATTGTTGATTGTACTGAGAGCTTGATGTACTAAGATTTGTATGATATTATTACATGATCCATTGAGATACATAATATATGATATTTGGGGTTTTTAGCTTTAAGCTTTCCCGTTAAACAACTGTGCTTATGTGCGATTGGTTTTGCTTCACATGTGTTTGCAATTGGCAATTTAATTTCTGCAAAGAATTAAGTGGAAGGATTATGTATTTAACATAAGATTAATTTGTTAGACCAGGAGAATCCGGTAATACTATCAGTATTAATAAATTTCTATAGTTTCCAATTTAATTTGATTTGGCTTGCTTACTGTTGAGATGTTACTTCTATGGATCCACATGGCTCTCAAAGAAACATCCATGGAGATCCATGCAAACGTTTTGATGTGAATTTGTGTGCATTATTTTTTAAAAGAAAAAATTAGGAACCTTTGGATTTTTGTTTTAATGTTTTCCAACAATCACTAGTGCACTTACACATGCCATTATTCAATGTCAAGCACATTTCTTAATTCAATTGTGTGTACAATTTTCTAGTGATAACAATTTCCCCCTAGTCTATGAGGTTAGGAGAAATCATATAGCCAAAATACAACATGGTTCTTTTACTGATGATGAGTCATGTCGTTTTCTTATGACAAATATCCTTTTTTTGTTAAAAATGGAAGACAAAACTGAAACACTGAAACTAGCAACTCATAGGTGAGAAAGCTACAGTTGGGGACTACTTGGGAAGTACCACACACCTTCATTAATCATAGAATATAAATATATAGGTTTACATAAAAATAGGGAGATTAAAACAATCTCTTAGAAAATAGAAACTAATCCCAATATAGGACACATACACAACTGTGAAACAAACTTTCTCTAATATTAGATAATTTCTCCATTATTTTGAGCTCTCCCCCTTAATGGAGAAAGGGTTCACTTGCACACATAACATCTCCCTAAACTATTCAAATATAATCTTCCCAAGGGGCTTGGTGAAGATATTTGTTGAATTCTCATAGGTATTGCAATATTCAATAGAAACAAATTTAGACTGCACCTTTTCTCTAACAAAGTGAAACTTAGTATCAATATTTTTTGTGTTTTTATGAAAAAAAGGTTATTTTACAGCTTTATTTAACTTTGGTTGCCACATTTAATCACTATAACATATTTTTGTTCTTCTCCTGCATCACGAAGAAGTATTCTCAACCAAATTTCTTCACAAGTGGCTGCACATACAACTTGATATTGTGCTTCTACTAAAGATAATGATACAATAATATGCTTCTTACTGCTCCAAGAAATGACCCTCGACCCAATACTAAAAGCATAACCTATTATGGAACTTGTATCATCTAGATTTCCAGTCGAGTCTGAATTCGAATAACCTGTTAGTTTAACATCACAAGGATTGGTATATTTAATGCCAAAATTTATGGCTCCTTAAAGATACCTTAAGACACCTCTTTCTGCCACCCAATGATTCTCAAGAGGTTTTGAAATAAAGTGACTCAAAAAAATGATTCATTATCAATTCCTTCTTTCTGTGAGTACCCTTTGGCCACCAACCTAGCTTTATACTTGTTTACACCACCATCTGCTTTGAACTTAGGTTTATATAACCATTTACAACCTATAGGCTCTTTCCCTTCTCGCAATTCAACTAATTCCCATGTTTTGTTTTTAATTATTGACTCATACTCTTCTTTCATAGCTAACCTCCATTCATCATACTAATTTTGTTCATTATAATTCATGGGCTCAGCAACATTTAAAATACTAGTCATAAGAGCATAGTCTTTATACCTTGTTGGTAAGTGAGTCTGTCTACCTAATCTCCTTGGTAGCAGACTTGCCTAAAATTTTTCTGGGTCACTCCTTAATGGAATTGGATTGCTGACTCTGCCATATCACTATATTTTTCTTTTTGTTATTGTTGCTGCACATGGCTATCTTTGGCTTCATCAATGCTATCATCAATCAGTAAAGGCATGTGCCAGTCCTCATAGATTTTGCCTCTATTCCCTTCATCAACCTGTTCATAGAAGATAACATCTCTACTTGGAAATACCTTGTGATTATATGGATTAAACAATTTATATGCTTTGAATTCGAAAAAAAACCATACAAATATGCATTTTATGGCTTTAGCATGCAATTTCTTCCTATCCTCCTTAGGAATATGTGAAAAATATTTCGAACCAAATACTCTTAAATGACTAACTAAATGCTTAAAACCATATAAATCCTCGAATGGAGTGTTGAGATCAAGATTCTTAGTTGGACTTCTATTGTTTAAATAGACTACAATATTAATATCTTTTGCCCAAAAGCCATTAGATAGTTTCTTACCTTTCAACATGTTGCGTGAATACTCCACCAAAGTTATGTTATTTCTCTCTACAACCCAATTCTGTTGTGGAGTTTCGGGTACTATAAATAGTTGCATTATTCCATGATCCCTGAAATATTTGATGAAGTTTCCAAGTTTGTATTCTCCCCCTTGATCTGAGCAAAGAATTTTTATGACCTTCCCTGTCTAGTTTTTAACCATACTTCTGAATTCTTTAGATTATTCAAAAGTATGACTTCTCATTTTGAGAAAATATACCCTTGTATATCTTGTGAAATCATCAACAAATTACAAAAAATAATAAACTCCACCTAAGGAATTTGTCGCCGTCAGTCCACATATATCACTGCGCACAAGTTTCAGTATATCTCTCTTTGTCCTATTTAAATTTGAGGTAAATCCATGCTTGTGCATTTTTCCAAGTGCACATCCTTCACAATCATCATGTGCATTTATTAAAATAGGAAGTCCATTAACCATACCTTGTTTGTATAGCAACAATAAGCCATGAATATTGATGTGTCCAAATATTTGATGCCAAAGATTATTTGTTGTCATAGTTGTTGAAGTTAAAGCTTGATGTGGCACATTTGTAACATTCAACTTATACATGCCTCCAACTCGTATTCCAGATACCACCGTCTTATGATGATCCAAAAAATCGCTTATGACACAATAGGTTTTGAAAAAATCTACCTTCAATTTCTGATCTGTAATCATGGAGATAGAGATCAAATTATTTTTAATGCCCAGTACATACATGGAATTATAGGTGCATCGAATATTACCATCAATAAATATCACAAGAATATATCCATACCCTTTAATATGGTATGGTTTTTCATCACCAAGGTAGATGTTAGTATAACTATTGGTCTCCTTAAAACTTTCAAACCAGTGGTTATTACCTGTCACATGAGTGGATGCATCGGAATCCACAAACCAAGTTTCGACCTCATCAGCCTCAGCAGAGAGAGCATAATCAGACAAAAATAATTTGAGATCATGATTTTGATGTTCATTAGCAAAGTGCCTTGTATGCTTCTTGTGTCTATGTCGGGTTTCATCAGTCTTATTTTTATAACAATTTCTAGCAATGTGACCAATTTTATCACAGTAAAAAAACTTAATTCCTTAATCATTTCAAGCTGGTGACATACGTTGGAGTGGATTTTTTGGGGGTGTACCACCTCCTTTATGTCATGCTCCTTGTTTCCCTTTGAAATAATTTTTCTTTGCCATTAATTCCAAGACTGCATTATGACGCTTCAGAATTATACACCTCTCTTCTTCCTGCATTAATATACTTGTCAATTATTCAAAGGTGGGAGGTTTCTCCTCATTGTCAACCCTGTAATAAACATATGATAATCATCATTCAAAATATTTAAGGTAATATTGATGGAAAAATTTTGGACACCTTATCCCCTATGTCGCCCAACTTGTCTCTCAGCTCTTTGCTCCAAGAGATGAATGCATCAACAGATTCATTCTCCTCCATTATTATAGAGATAATATTACTCTTCAGGAGCAATACTTGATTTGTATTATTTATCTCATATAGATCCTTGAGAGTCACCTAAATATCATTGGCAGTTTTTCACTCTCTGTTGTGAGGCATGATGTTGTCTTTCACTAACATTTTCAGCAACACCCTTGATTTTTTTTCCATCTTCTCCCAATCTTGATGTACTGCAATTTTTCCACGTTTGGCTGTAGTTGGATTCACTTCTTCCCCATTTTCAATTTCTCACACACTTGAACCCTTGAGAAGTTTCTGAAATTTCAAATTCCAATTGGTGTAATACAGGCCATCGAGCTTATGCTCTCATTCTAGCATGCTTCTGCAATGTCTTTATTCATTGTGACAGGATCGATCTTTGGGTATACCTCAAGATCCTCAATCTCCAACAATCGATTTGGTCAACATAAAAACAAAGGAGCAATCTATGGAGAGATATAGATCTTATTTGAGCGATGTCGGCCTCATCAAAGCACCAAAAAAAATAAAAAAGCACCCAAAACCTGAATTTAAGCAATCTACCTTGGCCTTAACATACCAAGGCTCTTAATTTGATACCAGGCAATCTCAAGAGAATTGGAATTGAGATCTTGTGGTGGATGAATCCCAAGCAGAATGCCTGATTGCAGTTTGTGAATTACTTCCATATACAAGATTTATGTCTGATGATGCACATTACATATGGCTTCCATTGCGTTTAGCAAAAAGTGATGAGTGGATGAAGAAACTTGTAACGTTTTTCAAAATTATAAGAAATAAAGCCAGGGTTTCTTCTTCCCTCAAAAGATATATCTCTAAGAACGGAGAATGTGATGCGTATGAAAATTATAACCATATTTCCTTACTTATAGTGCCAGTGTTGACTCAACCATTCATCTTCTATGTACTGAATTTCAAGTTTAAAGTGGATGGCCTCTCCAGCATGAGCACGAGTCTACAATGAGGAGATAATTGCATTCACAGTTTAATCTGCTACCCAGAATGTGTCATGACACATTGTGTATAAGCACACCAGGAGCTGAATCAAGTGGTAAAATTGTTACTACTCCATATCCACCAAGAATCTAGTACAATGACAGGTTCACTCCTAGCAGATCAGAATCAAACCTCAAAGGCTTCTCATTGCTGGATAAACCCTTTTCCTCTCCCACCAAGTGATCTCGACCTCTAAT
Source organism: Pinus albicaulis (assembly GCA_034641835.2). NCBI lineage: Eukaryota > Viridiplantae > Streptophyta > Pinopsida > Pinales > Pinaceae > Pinus > Pinus albicaulis. The sequence goes on along the minus strand of CM076578.1, from coordinate 1,311,326,944 downwards.
TAGGCATTATCATCCTCAAACAAAAAACATGACATGAGCACTACAGCAGGAATTAGGTATTGGGTCTGCACTTATGACCCCCACTAGACCTGGTCGCTTTAAGAAAAGGGGCATCAACACAAAAAATAACACAAAATTCCACGATGATCCCTATGTGACAAGAGCGTGAATGAGGGAAAAATTTTGTACTTTTTCAACTTTTCTCAACAAAAAAAAAAACAACGAGTCTTGCAGCAACTCCTTTGTCACTGAGGCTCTCACACAACGCCTCTCTCCAACCACCGAGGAAATCAAACTTCAAACACCAAGGCTCTTTAATTTTCCAGCCACCAAAGCTCACGAATTGACCAGACACCAAGGCTCTCGAATCAACTAGCCACCAAGGCTCAACATAGATTCACCAATTTCATCCACAAGGGCTCTCCTCCACCAAGGCTCAACAAAGATTCACCAATTTCATCCACAAGGCATCTCAGCCACCAAGGCTCTCAATCTTCCACCAATGCTCTCAATCTATCCACCAAGGCTCATTGGCTTTGATACTATGTTAAAAATGGAAGAAAAAATTGAAACACTGAAACTAGCAACTCACAGGTGAGAAAGCTGCACCTGGAGAATTCTTGGGTAGTACCGCACACCTTCGTTAATAATAGAATCAAAATATATAGGTTTACGTCAAAATAGGGAGATAAAAATAGTTTCCTAGAAAATAGAAACTAATCCTAATCTAGGACACATGCAAAATTGTGGAACAAAATTTCACCAATATTAGATAATTTCTCCATTATTGTCAACTTGTTTAGAGAGAGTGAGTAGGGGGTCTTGAAGAAGATACCATAGTATCCACCACAAATAGAAAATATTTACAATATACATACAAGGTGGGCATGTCATATGCTCGTGATCATGGCTTTGATGAAAATGGTTACAATGGTAGACAAGAATGATCTCATCGTGAATGTCACGAACATATTTATTGTTGTTGAAGTAGATGATGGTTTCACCCTCAGGGGTATCACTCATAGAATATGGTACAACCGATGCATATGTATCATGTACTAGGAACAACGAGTAACTATAACACTATTGACAAATGTTATGGCCTAGTAGATGGCTCTTTGACCAACATGAGAAAATTAAACTATCACAAAGTATGACATTTCCCGACATGAATAAATGTTGATGTCAAACATTGAGTCTGTTAATGAAATAAGTGGGAAATGACAACTCCCATAATTTCATCCAAGGTTCACGATGGATAGCAATGCGAACCAAGATATTGTTTCCTTTATGGAAAATGAGAGATGTCATTAATAAGAATGAAGACACAATCATATGGAAAAGAGTTTTTCCGAAAAATTGACCTAAGGCTGATACAAATACAAAACCATCAAATGGTGAAAAAGGCATGATGACTGAGGCTTAAAGAATGATGTCAAGAGTAGAAAATTACCAAGATTGGAACACAATGTGAGTGGAAAAAATAAAATAAAACGAGGTAGGAAATGTAGGAAGAACATCCAAGGGAGTGATAAATGGTTATTTTGACTAGGTGTGTTGGGTCTAAAATAATGTGATATTTTGGATAGAAGTTTTGAAGGGTCACAACATGAAATAAATATTGAGTGGAAATAGTATTAAAAATTTTTGCTCCAACCAAGGGTCACTTGGGACTATTATAGTATCATTTTGCACCTTTGTATATTTAATGCTTGAGTTATGGCCTTGGGAAACCCTTTCCCTTCAGACTTGGTCCTTTATCTAAAAAACATTATCTTAAATTCCACATGTGACTATGACCTATAAAAATCACGTGCACACGCGGATCCATCTATACCCAACCCGCATATATAATTTGAAATATTAAAAAAATATATAAATCCCTATTTTCTGGGCGAGGTTTACTGGGTAGACCAGAAACCTACCTACAATAGCCCATGGCCTAACTGTATCCCAGCTGAAACAAATGTTTTGAGGTTGTATAAATACACCTCATGGGAAGGCCTAAAGGGAGAAGGGAGATAGGTACTTATATTATGTTCATTTAGTCCCAAATCAAGTATGATTCATCCCTACGCCTCCTGCACTCCCATATTGTGGAAACTCTTGTTTCCATCACAGAGATGTTCATCCCTCTTATATGGCATCCATGTGTATGATTTTGGAAGGAGATCGTTGAGGCTTGGGCTAGACGGATCCAAAGGATGATTTCACTTGGAGCCATGGTTGAATGAGGTGGTATTCCTCCACACTTCTCTGTATTCATCAATAAAGAAGCTTTGTCCCGTTCTTGATGTTCATGATGTTAATGCTTTATTCATTTTGTGATCCTATTATGAATGTTTTCATGTTTTTATGCTTATATGCTTATATTATCTAGCACTAACATCTTGAACATGCTTTCAATTATTACTAGTGTGTGTGATTTTGATGAGTGAGTTGTAGGTTTTGGAGCACTAGGAGAAGCAGTGGGTTTGAACCCTACGGGATCTCCTTCAAACATAGGACCTGCGGGTACTACCCCTTCTTCCCATTTTACTAGTTTAATCATTAGGACTATAAATTTGTATGCTTCTTGTTCCTGTATGCTTCATTCTCTATTAGGGTTCCCAACTCAGACCATAGTGTACATCATCTAGTAACAAGGACTACCACCAAGTAGTAGGTACAAAAATGAGTGAGTTCCTTGCTTTTGAAAAGATTCTTTGTACACTTTCCAAAAGAATGTAAATATGGTTTGGGATGTTAAAAATTGAAGAGTAGTGTCCAAATTTGTAGTAGCTTTCATGATGGTGAAGGGAAATAATTGCAAAGTGTGGGGGGCCCATTTCCTAGTCTCAATGTGGGGAGTGAATTGGAGGTGATTTTGCAAATGGTTTATTGCATTGTTGAGGTGTGAGAGGCAAAGTGTGAATGTGATGGTGCATTAATGATGATAAAAACATATTTTTTCCAAATAATATAGAGGGTTCCTTAGCGACAATAAAAGAAAGAGGAATGTGGCCATGGTTTGAGTCATGCAAACGAACAATTCCAAGGTGAGTGATGAAAACATGGATGCCAATAATGCAAAGGGTACTATTGTATAGGGAAATCCATGAAGGTGGAAAAACTGCTAACCATATATGAATGTTTAGTTGTAACAAGAGGAAGGTGTGGCTGAAAGTGGTCAAAATATGGGGGCCCTATAGTGAACTCAAGGGGAGTAAATTTGGTTATGTTTTATAGCATCATTTTTCACCTATGTATACTTTATGCTCTGAGTTACGGCCTTGGGAAACCCTTTGCCTTTAGAATTTTTACTTTATATAAAAACAATATTTTTAATTATATATGCAACTCTGCCCTCTAAAAATTGCATGCACACACAGGTTTAGTTACACCCAACCCGCGTTTATAGTTTGAAATATGAAAAAATATAAAATTCCCTATTTTCTAGGCCGGGTTTATGAGTTACACCGAAAGCCTACCTACAGAAGCACGTGGCCTAAGTATATCCCAACTGAAACAACTGTTTTGGGGTGGTCTAAATACACCTCATGGGAAGGCTTTAAGGGGAGAGGGAAATAGGTATTGCTATTATAGCCACTTAGTCCTTGATCAAGTTTGATTTATCGCTATGCCTCCTGCACTCCCATATTATGGAAACCCTTGTTTCCCTCACACAGATGTTCATTCCTCTTATATGACATCCATGTGTATGCTTTTGGAAGGAGATTGTTGAGGCTTGGGATGGACAGATCTGGAGGACGATTTTTCTTGGAGTCGTGGTTGAATCAAGTGGTATTTCTCCACACATCTTTGCGTTCATCAATAAATAAGCTCTATCCAGTTCTTTATGTTCATGATCTTCATGATTTATACATGTTATGATCCTATTATGAATTATTTCATGTTTTTATGCGTATAAGCTTATATGATCTAACACTAATATCTTGAACATGCTTTCAGTTATTACTAGTATATGTTCTTTTCTTGAGTGAACTACAGGTTTTTGAGCACTAGGATAAGTAGAGGATTTGAACCCTGTGGGATCGCCTTCAAACTTAGGACCTACGGGTACTACCCCTTCTTCCCATTTTACTAGTTTGAGCACTAGGACTGTAAATTTGTATGCTTCTTGTTGTTGTATGATTATTACTCTGTTAGGGTTCCCAAACCAGACCCTAGTGTACTTCATCCCATAATAGAATTTGCGACTCCACTAGGGATTAAATTCTTGTAATTCCTAGTTTGGTTTGTTTCAAACTAGATCTAGGCTTTCTTTTTGGTTTGATCACTTTTCCATCTTCTTTGATTTATTATCAATCTGGGAAAAAGTTTCGATATTTTGGATCAGAATTTGATTTTTAATTTTCTCTTTATTGCGCTTTTTATACGTGCTTTCCAGTTTATACAATCACATATACACACATTTTTCCCAAAGAAACACATGTATACATGTGTTTCCTTGTGAACAATTGCATATATACGTAGGTTGACCACTGTCAAGCCATGTATATCCAGTTTTAAATGAAATTTTTAGATTTTGAGTCTAGTAAAGCCTTTTTCCTGCTTTTGATTGCTTATATTTAATCATTGATGATATTGGAATTTGTTTCTTTTTGCAATTTGTCAATTTCCTATCTTTCTTGGTGAAAAACCTTATCAACCTAGTGTTTTCCCTTTTGTAAAGTTTCAGTTTTTGTGTTTGGGACCAAGGATTGTTGTTGAAGTTCTTGGTTGTTCCGAGTATTCCGAAAAATGAGGTATACTTAATTTTCTCATGCCTAACCTTCTTACTACTTCACCTTTTCTTTTCTTTTGTTGGCTTTCTTTGTTTTTATTGGTTTTTCAAGAAAGGTACTTCTGGCAATCTCGAAGAGTTTTCTTGATTTTCTTGGAGTTTTCTTGTTTGATGAGGTTCTGTGTTGTGGATCAGATCATTTATTTCAATGTGTAACCTCTTTCTGCTTATTAAGTCTTGTCATGCAAATGATGTTTATGACTTTAGGAATTTGAGGCCCTTTTTTCTCAATTTGGTGATCTTGAAAATTTGAGTAGGTTTTTGCTTTCTCAAAGAATTCCTTGCAGCCTTAAAAACAAAAGGACATAACAAAATTATTTGTTTTCCTCTTCTTTTTCTTTCAGATTTGTTTCAAGGCTTCCTTGTAATTTTTGAGCAAGAGTAAAGTTTTTCATTTGGTCAAATTTGCTTGGTTTTAGGAGAATTTCTTGTTTGAATTTGTCCCTTCTTGTGTCAAGTTTTTGACAACTTTTTTGGGAGAATTTCTTGTTTGAATTTCCCCCTTCTTGTGTCAAATTTTTGACCTCTCTATTAGCAAAACAATTTTCTTGTTTTCTAGAATAATCCTATAATCTTGCATTAAGAATTTGTAGTTTGCATTAGAATAGCTACATTGTAAGAATTTTTAGTTTTTTTGTATATATTTTGAGTGTGTGAGCATGTATTTTGACAAAGAAAAGAAAAAACTTTTACTTTCATTAGCTTGTTCGTAGTCCCTTTTGTAGAAGTATCTTTTCATCGAACAAAAAGTTTCATTTTGCATGTAGCCAAGTTTCTATTGATTTCTTCTTGTGTCCATAAAACCATAAGTTACACCTCCATCTCACCCCTAAATTAAAGAACAAACTTTAAAATCAAGTGATAAAAATTAAAATGAACTAGAATTTTTTGATTTGTCATTAAATACATCAACTAGTATAGGTCATTAAGGCCTTGGAATAGGTTTGTGGAGAGTTAACTCTCCAAGGCCACTCTGAATTTAAAATTAGAAGTTGATTAAAAGAGTGAAACCCAATATCAAGTTTTCTGCTTAAGCTCTCCTAAAAAGGGAGTCAAGCACGAGGGCGAGTGAAAACAAGGAAGAGAGATACCCCCTCTCATACTTGTCGGATCTCGACCAAAGACTATTCTGCTCAGTTGCTGATACAAATGGGTGACCTTAGTGTCCATTTCTAGGTATCGCATAGGTGACTGAGGGGGGAATAGCCATGGTAACTAAGGCAGACGTTGCATCATGTTCATTAGTACTTCTGGACGGTGTCCTTGCGAAGCTCGGGTACTTGCATCAGAAAAGGCTTTTGTTTAGAGGTCAACGTAATTGTTTCTGTTACCTTCACTAGTAGGCGTAGGACGTAGTTACCCCAGAATATTTTCGGAAGGTCCTTATATATTCTCTTTCTTGTATTTTGATGTCTGGTCCTAATCACCTGGAGCAGAAATACTTGATAGTTGGTTGATTGGTTTCATCTTTAGGGACATTTTTAGAGAGTGCTCTTTGCTCCTAGACTTCCATAGCTTTAAAATTTTTTGAGTCTATATAAATTATCTTAAAAATTAAAATTCATTGATCAATCAGTTCGTTGATCAAGGAGGCTTCGTGGGATCTCACTTGCGAGTGTCGAGCCTTCTCATAGATTGCGTAGTAGAAATTCTGCTGATGATTTCCAATCAGTCACAGCAAATGTATCAGAGAATGATCCTTCTCTTGGGGCTATAATTTCATAGATTGATCCTAGTGTAAGTCGTGATTAAGAGAGGAGTACTCCACTCCTTTCTAGGGCTCTTTTGCTATTAGACAAAGTTGAGGTTAAATATATTTCTGAACCTCCTATCACTCCTTATTCACCTCTTCCTCCTGATTTTCCGGGAATTATATTATATGTTGGGACCTCGATTCACAGGTCAGTGAGCCCTGCTTTTTATCATTCCTTTTTTCCGATTACCATTGCTGGGAAAACAATCTCGACTATGAGTACTTCTAGTGTGCATACACCTCCTTCGGTAGAAGGAGGAGGTACAATTTCTATATCAACTATCACTCCTAGTATTGCAATATTTGTCTCTACCTCCATTCCATATTCAATTGGGGGAACCCAAGATTTTTCTTCCCACACTGGTTTATTTTCATTTGGGATGCCTTCTAGTGCAAACCCCTTAGTTCCTTTCACCATTTCATATGTTGTCTCCACAACTATGTCTTTCTTCTATGGCTAGTGGTTCAACATATTTTCAGGTTTTTCCCTTTGGAAGTGGTCATATCCCTCATTCTAACCCTTCTTTAGGTTCTTTTCCTTTCTTCGTACAAGGTCAAGGTTTCAATCCTTTTGAAGGAGGTCAATGTTTCAATCCTTTTCAAGGCTGTAACCCTTCTTTTGGTGGTTTAGAAACTGGGAATCAATTTGAGTCTGGTCAATAGGGGAACATGCCTTTCTCCTCCACAGGAACCTCTTAGGGTTTTTCTCTGTGTACCAATGCATGGAACCCTTACCATGGGCTCTCATATCCTTTTAATACTTTGATTGGGGGAAACATTCTTGGTTATGGTGACCCTTCGACAGGAAGAGGTCCTACTCTGAATTTCTCTAGACCACAGGGTTTTCCTTATGGTTTAGTATCTTCTACGAACAATCCTTGGCAAGTTGGTACCTCAGAAAATATTGGTTATTCTCTTAAAAATGTTGGGAATCCCTCTCATGGTGGGTGGAATTCTCAAGGTCCTTTGCACTTACCATTCCTGGCAACCCTAAATTTTCCAGAACTTTTGAAATAGACTAATGATCCAATTTGATATAGCCCAGGTTCACCTTCGACTCCTACCAAGCTTCCATCAGACATTACAAAATTCTAAGGGAAGGTTGGAGAGGATCTGGCTAACCATGTAACAACTTTCCATTTATGGTGCTCATATGAATCCCTTATTGATAATTCAATTAGGTTGAGATTGTTTCAATGCACCTTGACCAGAAATGCTACCAAGTGGTACATAGAGCTTACTGGGAATACCTTTGCTTCATTTGGTGAATTGGCTACTATGTTATTGAATAATTTTTAGTTTCCCATTCCGTATAATGTTAGAACCGAGCTATTGGTCAACTTCCAACAAGATAAGGCAACTCACATTTTTTACCATATTTAGGAATGGAGAAGAGGGAAGATGCTCATTAAAGCATACATTCCTAATGAATTCCTTCTGGAATGGTTCTTAAAATATTCACATCCAGAAATCTCGAAGGATGTATCACTCTCTGGTGTATTTATCGAAGAGTAGGCTACCTTTAGAGCCCAGCTAGGATTCTATATTCTGAGTTTGGGATTCTTAATAAGATTTTTCTGGATGCTCCTCAATCTAAGATAGATTTAGCAAAACCTGAAGCTAGGTCCCCATGTCGACGGGCTAGTTAGGTCGATCGATCACAATACAACTCACCTCTTAAATCAATTGCAACAGTTGTCTTTACAAACTGCTTCTTGAATTCATCCATCTCCGTCAGTGTCTATGCCTTCCCAACCATTAAGTTTTAATTTTGTCCAATCCTCTAACCCTAAAGGAAACCAACAATCTGATGGGAAGAAGAAATGACATAGTAAGAAAAAGGGTACAGATGGGAAGGATAATGTAAACAAACCCAACAATAATGTTGGGCAGGGTAAGATAGAGTAAAAAAAGAAAGTTAATTTTCCTTGGAAATTATGTACTGGACACCATCTAACTCATCTTTGTCCTAATATTTAGGATTCTTAGCGCTTTTTGGCTCAGCAACGTTCTTCTAGCTCCTAGGATTTCGTGACTAACCCTTTTCTCCAGGGGCAACAAATGCTTGTTGGCATGAATGCGAATACTAGAGCTCCCACAGGGGGCAACTAGGAAGGGGAAAATCCAACAAATATACACACGATGAGTGCTCATGTTGATGCTGCAAAAAGGTCACGTGATTATGGTGAATTAGAATCCTCTAAGGATAAGGACGCTCCTGATGTTTCAGAGCCACTCCATATTGAGAGGCCCACAATTGAGCCTATACCTAGGATTCCGAAAGTCTCTGCTAAATGTTCAACGATTAACCCTAATGCCAAGGTAGGCCAGAAATAATCTATTGTATAAGATCTAGCTCAGAGTCCTTGTGCGATGTTTGCATTAGAGGTACTCCATTTGTGCCCAACTTAAAGGAGTGCGCTGATCAGTGTGATCAGGGCAGTAGATCTAGAAAACTCTCTTATGATTATATTTGACATGTCAAATATTAAGAATTTATTTGCTCATCATAAGGATTTTCAAATTAAATCTACATATCGAAAGATAATTTTTTTTTAACTATAGTTAATGAAGGAGCTTGCACATGTGTCATGTCTATTTCATGTTGGAAAGTGATTGGATCCCCTCAAGAGATTCCTACACCTACTCTCTTGATTGTATTTGATGGCCATTCTCACAGGCCACATGGCATTATTCCAGCCTTGCCCATTTGTGCTGGGGGAAAGGTGGTGAATATTGAGGTAGAAATAGTCAATGCTAATTAGTACTATAACCTTCTATTGGAATGAAATTGGATTTATGAAATGGATTCCATTATATCATTTTTATTCTACATCCTATGCTTTTTGCATGAAGGGAGAATCATTATTGTTGATCAGATGGATTATTCTCCAAAATATTCCAATGCATCCTCTGATTCTATTGTTCCCCTGGTGAATAATTCCAAGAAACCCGTTGAGAATCTAGGAGTCAATATGTATTACTGATTGATGGGTAAATTTGATATTCTGCCTCCTATTGCTCATATAAATGTTATTTCATCATCCAAGGCTCCTTCCTAAAGAGAATTATTATGAACTCATTATTTTTCGGATCCTTGTCCCTTATCCTCTTCTACAACCACATTAGAAGAAGGGCAAGTGGGTGGAATGACATATCCTATGTCTGCAGTCGGAATTGCTTATCAATTTATTGTTAACACTACAGTTTCTGATCTGGTTCCTCTTTCACTAGAGGATTTGGATGAATATGTGGCTCCGGCTTGGACTCTTAACTCAAATTATTCTTTGGAATACCTTGATACTCTTTTACCATCTGACGAGGCAATCTTGGAAGCGATAACGGGTGTGGAAAGACCACGTGATTATTTTCATCATCGATTATACTTTCTCCTAGACTTGCATGAAGTAGATTTAAGTTATCTAGCCTTCCACAAACTGGTCCTGTTCACACAATTCTAAATCCTTTGGCTCCAACACAAATTTTTGCCAAAGGTAATATGTCTATCACTTCATAAACAATTCCAATGAACATCTCTAGGGACCCCAATATAATGGAGAATCTTTTCATCGGAGCTGAGTATTCCCTTGAAGAAATTTAAATCTATACCGATCTTTTCAAAGAATTATGTGATGTGTTCACTTGGTATTATGAGGGAATTCTTGGAATTGATGCATCAGTTTTCCAACATGAGATCAAGACTTACGAAAACACAGCCTATATGAAAAAAGCTTCTGCTGGTAAGCCCTAGGAAAGAAACATCTATCAAAGATAAGGTTGAGAAGTTTCTTAAGGCAGGTTTTATATACCCCATTCCTTTGACTAAGTGGGTTTCAAATCCAGTCTCGGTTGATAAGAAACAAGGGACGATCCATGTGTGCATAGGATTCAGATATTTAAATAAGGCTTCTCCTAAAGATAATTTCCTCACACCCTTTATCAATCATATTATCGATGAATATGTGGGGAATGAGATTTTCTCCTTCATGGACAGTTTCTTGAGTTATAATGAAATTACTATCCATCCTGAAGATCAACATAAGACAAATTTTATTTTCCCTCTGGGGTACCTTTGCATATAAAAAGATTTTTTTTGGTCTTAAAAATGCTAGAGTGAATTTCCAGCAGGCCATGTATTATTATTTTCACGATATCAAGCATATCATCGAATCTTATTTGGATGACTTAGCTGCTCGTTCTCGAAAGATAACTAATCATCCCCATCATCTTCGGTTGATTTTCAAGAGATGTCGTTATCATAAAATATGGTTGAATCTGAATAAGTGCATTTTCGCGGTCACATCTGGTTGGTTATTGGGGTTCATAGTTTCTACTGAAGGGATTCGTGTAGATCCTTTCAAGGTTGAGGCAATAATTGATTTGCCTCCCCCACCTACCATTCACAAACTTCAGAGTCTCCAAGGTGTTATCACTTAGATTTTCCTTGAAGTTGTTGGGAAGAGGAAAGAGGTCCGAGGTAACCACAAACCAACTTTTAGGTACAGAATCTAGCCAATATGTACCCAGAGAGGGCTCTCTCTTTAAGTTTTAGCTTTGTTTTTGAAAGATATTAGGCTAGTTATGAAAGTTTACGGATTTTGATTGTGTTTGGGTGATGGAATTCAATAGCTGAGGGTAAGATTGAGTAGTTTAGGCCATTCGACTAATGGAGTCAAAGAAGATGGCTTAACTGGATTAAGTTTCTAAACAAAAGATGGTTTCACAGGGCAAGATAATCAAACAGGGAACAATCATAGATCTAAAGTGAATGGGATTGAATCAAAATGGATGAAGGGAAATTAAGAATCCTTCAACACATTTATAAGAGGGAAAAATGAGAGATTATTAATAAAGAGCAATTAAGTATTCTTTACTAAATAATCAAAATGCATAAACTAGAAAAACAGGAGCAATTAAGAATTCACTGTTTAAACTAGTTTAGAAGAAAAAATTTAGAATAACAATGATTAAAATCAGATTACACTTAAGCACTTTGTGATTTATTCCTTTTCATTAATCATTCAGAAATGAAACATAGATGATATAATAAACAAGTATAAAACTTCAAACATAAGAGAGAGATGACTTATTGATCCGTTATCTGACACAAGAATCCTGTAAAAAATATTCTGCATCAATTCATCATCCAGCTAGCCATGTGAAATATCTCCAACAACACTTTATTCCAAAAATAGTCAATGTTACAATAAAGTCTAAGAATCCACCCCTCAATACTCCAATTGAGGGAGTATTTATACAAAAAATTACAAAAAATATCTGATAACAAATTGAGATATAATCTAGGGTGACTCATAAGTATTTTACAACAAACTAGAGACAGATGGTCTCGTAGATAAGAGAAATGATAACTGATGTTGTGTTGTTTCCTTCTTTTAAGAATGTGCTGGAGGCAGGCCCTATGATTTGGCTTGTTACTGTCCTCTCTAGTAACTCTGTGCTGACTGCTCTGTTTTACTGATACTCTTTATCTACACTGATACTCTTTAACCTTTGTTTATCCTTTTATCCTTCTTATCATGACTTACTGTAGTACATAATAAAAAATTCATGTAAGGATAATTTTTACAAAAGTTCTAACATTTATTCCCACCATTTATCTTCCGGTATTCTGGTCCTTTGCAGCTTTCTCAGAGTTTCATTTGTCTCTGTATATCTAAAGAAAGTAGGTTGAAATGGGAACAAATGCTTTAGCTCATGCTCGAGATAAAACAAATTTTCCAATTTATCATGAATATTTTTTCCTGTAGGCAATGCTGCTGCTAATGAACTAGTTGAGGAACTGGCCTGATTTTCAGCATGCTTGTCCAATTTCTCAACATAACTTTCAAGGTCCATTAATTTATCCTCTGAGACTAAAGGACTGGGAAATCCTTTATTCAAAAAAATATCAAATCTTTTTATAAAGGCATTGATTTCTTCTTGCATATCAGAGCATCTTCGTTCCAGATTCTGCATCAGATTTTTTTTGGTAAAAACTCTTTTAATTTCCAAAATTGTTCCTATCCTATCTTGAATGCCAAGTTCTTCAAGTTGATGCTTGTTCTGAGTATTTAAAAAGTGAATAAGTTTATGAGCTTCTTCAGGCATGTTTCCCAATTCTTATCTTGCTTTTAGGATTTCTTCCAGAGCCAATTTGACCAAATAATTCTGTTCATACATTATTTGAATTGAGGTCCAGACATATTTTATTGACTGGATGATGTTGTCCCAAAGAATTTCATTTATTTCCTTTAAAGTCTTCTCCAATGTGAGATCCTTCTCCAATCTGTTAACCAACTTTTCTAATCTGTTGACCTCTCTTGTTTTATCTGCAACACTCATCTTCGAGAGATCATATTTCTGTTCCAAAGTGGTGAGTTGCACCTTTGTTCTCTGTAGCTCTGTCACTTGGAGTTTCAATTCCTCCATTGACTTTATTAATTCTTCTGTACTTAAATTGGAAGTATGGACCTGTGACAATTCTGTTGGCTAACCTGTTGTAGATGTACCTGTAATTACTTCTGCTGTAGATGCTGGAATATTAGGCTGCTTGTATTTCAATGCCTTTTCAAGCTCTTTTTCAGTTTCATTAAGTTGCTCACTCAGTTTCAAGAGAAATTCCATCAATTCTTCTTCAGAATTTTGCTTTATGATTTCTGCAGTCTGTGGATGTCTTGAGGCTGGTAATTTCAGCTGTTTTCTCAAGGCTGCAATATCATCATCTTTTTTCTTGATCAATTCTTCTATACCCTTAACATCCTTGGGATTATGACCCAATCCAATTATTATTTCCTCCAAAGTCTTTATCCTGCTGTCCTTAGCCTGAGAGGAGGCTCTTTCAAGATTTAATTGAGCATTAGTATTCTCCAAAGAATCCTACAATTTCTAGGTCATTATTGATTTATCTGTCAGAGTAGAATAAATCATTTCACCTATCTGTTTATGCAGCTCAATTTGATCCAAAGGATGAATATCCTTTGCTATGAATTCAAAATTAGTTCTGATATAATCTGCAGCTGTTTGAGGTTGCTTCACTTTGGGTTTGAAGTGACTCATTATCATTTTACCCTGTTGAATGTCATAGGATGACATCAATCTCTGTTGATTCTTAGGAGCCATCTTCAAACATTGATTGTAAATTTGGAGTCTGAGTGGATCATTTCTGGCCTCTATATTTATGAATGTCCTTTTAATATCCCATGCATCTTTCACTGGTGGTCTAAAAGATGATATTTCTGCACTTTGCTGTCTTTGCAGCTCTTTTCTCTGTAAAGTAGTAGATGTCCCATTGATTGTACATGTTTGCTGACTGCCTAGTTCTTCTATCCTCTGAATATCAGAGATTTCATGAATAGATTCTACTTCTGGAAGAGGATTCAATTTTTGTCTTTTAAGATCAGGCTGTTCCGAAGACCCACTAATAGGATTAGCTGCTTCAGCATCTCTCTTCTTACCCTTTTCTACATTAAGAGGAGTTTGTAAAATTGACATTTCTGCCACATTAGTCTGAGTAGGAGAAATTTATACTTGACCCTATTCTTTAGAAGTTTCAGGTTGTTCTATCTTTGTAAATTCCTCTGTAACTTGTATATAGCCTCTTTCTCCTTTCCTTTAGATGCTACCATAGCCAATGCACTGATTTCCTGTAAATTTTGTTGAGAAGTCCCAACAGAAGAAGAACCAATACCTCGTATCTGTACCTGTCCAAAATAGTCTAGGTCAAGTATTTTTTCAAGGTATTTCATTACATTTTCAACATTGACCTGCTCACTATCTTGTTCTATCAATGTCCCTTCCATCCATTCATCCATATTGGCATACTGTTCAATTTCTGGGATTCTTTGATGAATGTATGGTGATAGTTTATTTTTCATTCTTCTATCACAAATAAAGTTGTTTGGGTCATAAGGTACCCAGTAGAAACTTTTTTGTAATTTTAGATAGTCTTCTAAGATTCTTTCAGCTTCCTTTCCAGCATCTCTAGAGTTACAGACAAAGGGACCTAACCAAATTTTAATCCTCAGTTGAGCCTTTTTCTTTGCATTACAAAAATGGACTATATCTGAATTGATCATCTGCTTGAAATACTCTAATGCAAAGAGTCTCATTGGGACATATTTTGGCAACTTGAATGGGCATAACTCACACCCATATATTCTAATTTCTGTGTGATTCTGGTACAGGTACCAGTCACCTATCTGGTATTGCTTTCAGAGTTGAAGAATTTTCTTGATTTCACTATTGACCCTAGAAGGATAGACTCCTATCAACAAGGTGGTTGTAGGGTGTACAAAAAGGTCAATAAAGTCATTGTAGGAATAAGGAGAATCAGGGGAATTATAAGTGATGGCAGACCAAAAAATTACAGACCTAGGATTTCCTTTGGCATCAAGTTTTTTGACATAGAAAGGGAAACTCTCTGATTGAAAGTAAAGCATGAGATGATATATAATAGAAGAATACTTGAACACTCTTTCATTCTCTAATCTCATGAACTGATCATGGATTTTATCTGCAATGTAGGAAGGAAAATCATACTTGACAGCAAGGGGTTGTCCAGGGGTAAAAATTGATAACAATACTAGGGTTAATTGGTCAACATATTCACTAGTATTGAAGCCCATTATAGAGGATATCATATTAAAAATAAGCCTTCCCACATCAGTGAAAAAGGTATAACCATAAGGGGGAGGGCCTTTGGGCTGATTTTTTGGCAACATGAAGGTTTGGCAGAGGAGATTTAACTCTTCATGGAATAGTTTGGCAGATTTCTCAAGTAATTCTCCCATGGACAGGGGAGTCAGGGCTTGACCAAGTTGAAATTGTAACATTTCGTTGATAGACTAAGCAGTTATGGGAAAAAGGACAGTCTAACTCGGGGACAAAACTGCTCGTTGATTAGGATCATAATTTGCATGGAAGTAATGGATTCTCTCAGGAAAAATATGGACTGAAGGAAGAAGATACATGGAAAGATTGGATTCCCATAATCCAAAAATGTCAGAACCTTTCAAGTAACTATCTCTGCAGTAGCAAAAAATTCAAAGGGGATTTTCACTGAGAACCAGGTCTTTAATTTGGAAATCTAGGGGTGCGACATTCAGAGCCACGGGAATCTCCATTTCTGGTTCTTGTGGATTCAGAAATGAATTCATGCTTTGATGAAAAAAACAGGCATAATCACAGGTTTAGGAATGCAATTGTAGTTTTGGGAATTTAGGAATGAACTAAAGAGAAATCTTGAACCATGTTTCAGTTTTTCGTGTGGAATTTAAAACAAAAACCCAAATTTTTATAGAGCTCAACGGGAATTTGGGTAAATACCTATTTTCCGGGAACTAAACAGTGATGAAAACAGGTGCTCGTTATGGCGGATGAACTCTGAATTACTTGACTGCAACTTTCTTCGGCAAGGTAACGGTTGGCAAACTTCGACAGTTGATTTCGAAATTCGTTGCATGGGACACTGGTTACTGTATGAAATAATAAAAATGACGTGGGTTCTTTTATTTTATTCACAAAGTCAAAGGTTGGTGGGTTTTTTATTTTTTTAATGGATGACATCAGCAAGTACGGAGGCTTCGTCACGGGAGGCAGGTGGTAAGCGGTTTCCATCGCACAGCTTTTGGAGAAGAGTGGTTTTCAGCGGAGGGTGAGCGATTCCATATGATGGACGACGCGTGGCACGACACTGTTCAGAAAACCGCTTCGCCATCACGCGTTATCGTTCGGACGTGGATGCGCAGTGATATTGATAATAACCGTAGATCTGGAGTTGATCGATCGAACGGTCGTCAAGAAAGGGAAGATGACGGGGAATTAAAATGGCGGGCCCAAATGCACTTTATTAAAAAAAATCGCATCGGGGACAATTTGATCGGCATATTAGGTTATTAATTAACCTGAAGGTTTAATTAATCCCTTTATATGATGGAGGGTCGGGTTTATTTATTAATTGGAAATTTCAACCAATTAATGAATTTTAATAAATATATGGTTATTTTTCAACCAACGGGGCGAGATACATGTTAATTGGGAAATTTTTATTTAAAATAATACGAGAACAATGGAAATTTGCATAGGGATTTAAATAATAAGTCAGAAATTAATATGGAAAATGAACAGAAGCGCTAAGTATAAAACACCAAGGTAATGTATTTAACTTATGCTTTTATGAATAGGGTTTTTATGAAATATTGCATGATTTTCCTAAGTAAAATGGGATTTTACTTAGGAAAAGATTTTTTAGAAGTGAATGAATGTCATGATGAATGATTTTAAGTACTTAATCTTTTCCAATTATTGGGCTGAGGGTTCGGTCCCTCCAAAAGTCAAGGAAATGCCTTGAGCCCCTCTAATTTTCAAATATCTTAGTATTTAGGGGAAATTAGTGAAATTTTTTAGGGAAAAATGAGAAGGGAAGTTAATAATTTGACTTTTCTTTGCTTGAAATTCTTCCAGTGTAGTGTCTACCTTTGCACTTGTGATGAAAGTAAAGATTTAACACATCTAGAGTCATTATCCATCACATGTAATTCTGTAACATCATCTACCTACCCTACCTACTTTACTCTACCATTTTTTCTTCTTGATTAGGGTGCACTTAGACTGGCAAACCCTCATCACACTTTTTCTTTTACATTTGGAAATCTATCTAGTTCTAACCTTATTACATCCAAGGGCTCAGATTAGACTGTTGAGCTCCTTTTATTTACTCTACCTATCTACTTATCTGCCAAGATTAAACAGTTTGGTCAGATTTTATTTTCTATCTCTAAAACATAAAATTGAAATATGAACTAGCCAAGCTTAAACTATTTGACTATTCATCAATTGTGGCATAAAATACAAGTTGCACACAATTTTTTTTATTACATAAGAGAAAAAAGTAGTGGAATTTAGATTTTCACACTTTCCTTGGCCTTTCTTTTGGTGGGGTTCATTTTCTTTCACTTTTTTGACCATTTTATTCTTTTCACCCTTTGATTTTTCTTTTAGGGTATACCGTCTTTAATTTTTTTAAATTTTTTGATTTTTTGAGAATATGGAAAACCTTGGCAACAAGAAAAGGTAAGAACATATTGCATAGCCCATCAAGTCAATCATGAAATATGACACCTATTGGTATAGGAGTCTAACACAAGGAAAAGCCAATTTCTTGAGGAGATTTATCATTAATTATGGTGAGGTTATGAAGGGATCTATAAGATTGTGGAAAAAAGGAGTTCCATTTCTATGGGATGACTTTGCTGATCGTTCCTTCAATGCTTTGAAAAGGCATTAACCTTTTCTCCTTTACTAAGTCTACAAGATTATAGCAAGGATTTCCTCTTGTAGCTTGTTGCGGAATAATCAACCATAGGTATGGTTTTGGTTTGGGAAGACGATGATCTCTGTGAAAATTTTGATTTCTTATCTAAGCTGAGACTTGGTAGGTCCTGAATTACGATATTCTCCTATTGAGAAATTAGCTTTGGTAGTTTTTCATGTTGTCAAATGACTTAGAAATTACATTATTCTTCACAAAACTTTTGTTTTGGTAGCTGTCAATCCATTTTAGTTTGTTCTTAGTAGGCGAGTGATTGGGGGAAAATATAATAGATGGATTATTATCCTACAAGAATTTTATCTTGAGTTCTTATCTGATAAATCCAAGAAGTATTTAATATTCGCAGAATTAATCTTGGAGTTTCCTTGTGAATAAGAAAGAGTTTATGAGGAATCAGTCCCTGATGAACAAATTTTCCTTATTTCTTCACAATATCCTTGGTATAGGGATATTCTTATATATCTTCAAGCTTCGAAGTTTTCCCTCTCCTTTTCGAAGGATGAACGAAGAAAATTGTGTCACTTGCTAAAAGTTGTGTTATCATTGGTGACACTTTATATCGCTGTGAAGTTGATTCAATTCTTAGACGTTGCTTTAACCCTAGAATAAGTTGAGTTAGTGATGAGCGATTGCCACAGTGGAGATTGTGGTGGTCATTTATCAGGGCTTGCTATAACCCATTTTTTTTTTCATACTGGATATTTTTGGCCTTCGATCTTCAAAGGTTATGTTGAAGTGGTCAAGAAATGTCATCCTTGTCAAGTCTATACTTAGAATATGCACGCTCATCCATCTCCGCTCTTTCCTGTTATTACCATTGATCAATTCAGAAAGTGGGGAATCAATTTTACAACTTGTAAACCATCTTCAACAAAGGGTCATAAGTGTATCATTGTAGCAGTGGACTACTTCATTAAGTGGGTTGAGACTATGCCTACCTTTGTGAACGATGGTGAAATAATAGCTCTGTTCCTTTTCAACCACGACATTTATTGTTTTGGTATTCCTAAAGAGATTGTCATTGACCATGGTAGTCATTTTCAGAACATTTTGATGGGTGAATTATCTCTCAAGTTAGGTTTCTGGTAGGATCATTCATCTCCTTATTATCCTCATGCCAATGGGCAAGTGGAAGCTATGAATAAACCCTTGAAGGCTATCCTACAAAGGAAAATTAATAAAGCTTGATCCAATTGGCACATTATGTTGTAACCTGCGCTTTGGGTATACCGGACGTCAGTAAAGACTACAACTTCTTTCACTCCTTTTCAGCTAGTTTATGGATTGGAATCAATCTTCCCTATGGAATGTGAAATTCCTTCTCTTAAGCTAGCTATTGAACTTCTTCCAGAAACCAAAAGTCTTGAAGAACACCTTGTTTATTTGGAACGTCTTGATGAGTAGCATCAAGATGCAACCACGATTAACGAAGCTCATAAGAAGAGGTGAAGGTTTAGTATGATAAGACTGTACGACCTAGGGTTTTCTCTGAAGGCAACCTTGTCCTGGTCTATGATCAAGACAAGGATTCCTTGGGGGAAGGTAAGTTTAAGTCCATGTGGTATGATCCTTACATTGTCAAAAGAGTGTTGAAGAAGGGAGCTTATGAATTGGTTTATTTTAATGGAAACAAGGTGGAAAACCCCAGAAATGGGATTTATCTTAACAAGTATTATGCCTAGGGTTGTGCCTAGCATTTACTTTGGTTTTGTACATATTGTATTTTTTTATGCATATCTGTCTATTGGTTTCATTGTGATGTCGATGTTTATGATCTTCCTTGGTAGATATATATGGATGATATGATATATTTATGTTTTGCCGATGGTTCTTGTCAACATACCTGGAATTTGGCTTTCGCAGCTTGGGTAATTTACTATCCATCCAGTCAGTTGTTAGTCCCAAGGGGCATATGCATTGGTCCTACTTCTAATAATGTTTCCAAATATACTGTTTTTATTAATCTATTGTCTGAAGCAATATCTCTTGGTGTTGTTTCGTTAGTAGTATACTTGGATTTACAATAGGTGGTGTATCACTTAAATTACATCTATCGTGTCAGGGATCCTTATTTATATCGCCAATTTCTGAGAGTGTGTTTTTTACAGAGATCATTTAATTTTATTACATTTATTCATATTCCACGATCGAAAAACTCATTTTCTAATTCAATAGCTAATCAAGCATCAGATTGACATATAATTCATTCATCACATTTAAAATAAAAAGTAATCAATCATCATTTGTTGATATATCAGTGTCACATCACGAATCTCTCTGTATATAGATATGAGTCATATGTTCAAAATTTTATAAAAAATTGGGATAAAATTTTCCTACAAAATTAGAGCTTAAGCCGGATAATATATATCACAAAAAAAGATCAAGTCATCCTTAATATATGTCTGAGGGCCCTGCCTTGGATGTGCATCCCGAAAAAATATTATGGAAGTTGCCACACATCGGAAAATTCACACCCACTCCCATGGTACATGAACCACATGCCTCTACATAGCCTCTGGTAGATCCTCCACTTCCTCCATAGGCACTTGGCAGGTTAAACCCTCCAGGTTCCTTTGCAATGCATGAAGGATTCTCTCAGTGTAAGCTTTGGAATTTTATCCATCTCTTGCGCGACGCCTATGCCTAGGCAGACCCTCAGGTCTTATTGGTCCCATATCTGTGTCATGATCAATATTTTTGTAAGAATTTTGTCTTATCAAAAAGAATTTTTTTTTAATATTTTTGAAAATCCCAAAAAATCAAATGATATCAAAACCTTAAAAAAATTCTTACCAATGGCTCCCCATGCAACATCGGGTGGAAGCAATAGATCTAGATCTGCTCTGAAGTCCATTCCTACATAGGGGTAATCCTCAATGGCGATGACTAGTTCTCCCCACCAAAGGAAAAATTTATTCCTAGGGACCTCGCCAGCCCCTAGTATTTTCATCAACTCAGCCCATATTTCTATGCGCGGATCTCTTGGGCAGCTGATAGTTGAAATTATCTTTGGTCGAAGACCTATTAATCTCTCAAAAAATAAAGTAAAAAGTATTGTACCATATCCAAAGTGTTTGGTCTTGTTATTCCGAATAGAAGTTAATTGCTTTTTCATATTGGTTAGTAGAGTAGTGCACCAATCATATAATGTGGTTTGGAAATATATCACCAAACGCATTGTAGCATGTCATGCTTGATATAAATATGTTGATCCAGCTACCATGAAAATTTTGAAAAGGATAATTCTAATATGTAGTCCCTCTACAAATCTGATTGGGGTATGTGTCCCTACCTTCTGGGTATCTGCTGAACAATAGAGGCAAATGTAGTCATCCACATCGAGGCCTCCTCGGGCCTTCCCTTGAAAATTTAATAGCTCTCCTATTTCGGAAAGTCAAGTGATGAAATATATATCCTCTACCTTGATACATAGGGGCATATGATCAATCTTAAAGGCATCCTCTTCTAGATCCCAGTAATTTACAAGAATTTCTAGCAATCTTGTATTTGTTTTCATGTTTTGCATTTTGAATAATTTTAATAAACCACACCCTATAATGGCATCTAGTGCCAATGGATCTTCCATCACTTCATTTTCAATGGAACTATGTTCCTTTTACCTCCCACTGATAGACATCCTGTATCATTCAAGGATTTTCATTTCATCAAAATCATGTTTCAAAAATTGCGATGCTCATACGCGGGTTACCTTCATACATAGTCGCATGTACACGTGACTTCAACATGCTTAACCCACGTATATGCAGAGGTTAAATCTAAAAACAAAATTCCTACAATGAAATTTCTTGGAAATCACTCGAAATGATTAAGAAATTCACTAAGAATGTGATTAAGGGTATTACGTAGAAGATTCATGGTGATTTGACTGAGAAATTGGGCGGATTGAGGTTGTTATTTTTTTCTCCATAGCTCTTTTCTCCAAATGAAGAAAACAAAAATGAAAATTTTAAGTCAAAAAGGTGTATTTATATTGAAATTTCAAAATTTTTGAAAATCCACTTTTATAAAGTTTATGTCGATTTTTATATATATTTTTAAAAGTTTATGACCTTTTTTGCTTCAACTACTAGTGTTGTGGTGGATTCGACACACAGGTGTACGCAATCACACGATCTTAGAGAGTGTGGTCTACTCTCTAAACTATTGGTAACATGCAATATGTGGGGGGAGCTCAAAATCATAAAACTTAAATGAAATAATATGTTGAAGTATGCTCTGTTTAAAAAAATAAAACTAAAAACACAAAAGAAGCTATATAGAGAGTTCCAAATAGTAATAATGAAAATGATGGCTTGATGGCCTCTTCTTATTGAAAGCTTGGAATAAAAGAAAATTTTACCCACTTGCCAAAGGGCCCCTAGGGAATGGCTCTAGGTCCCGATGCAAGGATGTTTGTCTTTCAAGTTCTGCCTTTTGATGCAGTCTAACTCTCTCTCTGCTGTGGTGGACTAAGACGTTGGGTGGCCAACCATTGAGTCCTCTTTAGCTACAACTCCTTGGGTCACACACAATGCTGGTGTTGCTTGGGCAACTTTGGCCATCATTACTTTGCGATCACCATTTGTTCATCTCTTGGTGGGTTTCTATAGGTGAGCTTCAAATCCTCCTTCCCTCCCTTGGTACATGATGGATGGTGACCCAAGGGAGAGGTGTGATTCCATTGTGTGCTCAAATTTTCTTTTGTGTGATCACATAATGTCTATGGAGGCGCTCGTGGCTATCCTTAGGCAGCTTTCACATAAGGAGTAACTGTCCTTTGCTTTTAGTGGTCTCGGAAAGTGACTTTTTTCCATTTCCAGGAATGCGCGCTTTTCGGGAAAAAGGGCACGCAAAAGGCACTCTTCTCGAAGGAAAAAGCCCACATTTGAGCATTTATGACTAGTTCAAATTTAATTTTCTCAAAACCTTAGAGATTTTAAATACTTCTTGATTCCATAATGTATTCCTGTCCTATAAATCCTTGGGCTCAACATTAATTGATGTCGTCTTCTGCTGTACAATTTTCCAGTGGTAACAATTGCTCCCTAATGTGTGAGGTCTAGGGAGAACTGTATAGCCGAAATACATTAGGGTTTATTTCCTGGATTCGACACATGGGTGTACGAAATCGCATGAGCTTAGAGAGTGTGGTCTACTCTCTAAACTATTGGTAACAGGAAGTATGTGGGGGGAGCTCAAAAGCATAAAAGTTAAATGAAATAATATGCTGAAGTATGCTCTATTTAAAAAACTAAAACTAAAAACACAAAAGAAGATATATCGAGAGTTCCAAACAGTAATAATGCAAACGATGGCTCGATGGCCTCTTCTTATTGAATGCTTGGAATAAAATAAAATCTTACCCACTTGCCAAAAGGCGACTAGGCAATAGGTCTAGGTCCCGATGCAAGGATGTTTGTCTTTCAAGTTCTGCCTTCTGATGCAGTCTAACTCTCTCTCTCTGCTATGGTGGACTAAGATGTTTGGTGGCCAACCATCGAGTCCTCTTTAGCCCCCGCTCCTTGGGTCACACACAATGTTGGCATTGCTTGGGCAACTTTGGCTAGCATAACCTTATGATCACCATTTGTTCATCTCTTGGTAGGTTTATATAGGCGAACTTCAAATCCTCCTTCCCTCCCTTGGTACATGATGGATGGTGACCCAAGGGAGAGGTGTGATTCCATTGTGTGCTCAAATATTCTTTTGTGTGCTCACATAATGTCTAAGGAGGAACTGGTGGCTGTCCTTAGGTGGCTTTCACATAAGGAGTAACTTTCCTTTGCTTGTATTGGTCTTGGAAAGTGACTTTTTTCCATTTCTAGGAATGTGTGCTTTTCAGGAAAAAGGGCGCATAGAAGGCGCTCTTCTCGAAGGAAAAAGCACGCATTTGAGCATTTATGACTAGTTCAAATTTTATTTTCTCAAAACCTTAGAGATTTTAAATACTTCTTGATTCCATAATGTATTCTTGTCCTGTAAATCCTTGAACTCGACATTAATTGATGTCGTCTTCTGCTGTACGATTTTCCAGTGTTAAAAGTTGCCCCCTAATGTGTGATGTCTAGGAAGAACTATATAGTCGAAATAAATTATAGTTTCTTTTCTGTATCGTACACAGAGAGAGAGAGAGGCCTGCGTGTACTTTTGGAATAGACAACTCCTTGCACCATTTCTGAGATAACCATGGCCTAAGGGACCCCTTGCAAGTAGACAAAATATACAACATATTTACAAAATTTCAACGAGGCGGGCATGTCCCATGCTCGTGATGTTGTGGCTAGTTAAACAAAATTGACAGATACATGTGCTGTCTATGTCACTACAGAGGTAGTGATGCTGGTGGTTGTTGACGACGAATGCTGATGACCTCAGGGTCAGTTTTTCTTTTACGATAGGTGGAATGTGGTACCCATATGCGTAATCTTGGTATGGCATATCATTGTGCAATGTACGCATATGTACTGGCTGGGACCTTCCCATGTAAGCATTGTTATTAGAGATTCTTATAAAGGCACGGGTCTTCAACGGATCTTGATCAAAGTGCAATGGTTGTAAGGTACGATACCATCGTGATATGAAATCTTTTGCTGTAGTCAAATGTCAAGAGGATCGATGAAATCTATGGACAATGATGTATCCCATAGTGCCACCGGAGGATACCCCTTTGCATGGGGATGGGTCATCTAAGGTACCGCTTCCTTTTTGGAAACGAGGTATTGATGTCGGCAAAAAGGAAGCCTTAACTGAACCATAATGGGTTTAACACAGGCATGTTGGTGAGCGGTAGTTGAAAACGGATGATGGGGATTCAATGGCCCAAGGTCAAAGTATACTTTAGCAGCTGGGCGACAGTCATAAATATTTCTAAAGGGAAAAGTCCCTGGAGTCGGTAGGACTTCCAAGGCGGGTATGAACTAGCTATGATTGTCATAATGGTGCATGCATGGGGGATATGACATACTTCGACCTAGGGAGATGGGGGACTACTGCGATGGGAGAAAAGGTGAAATATGAGGGTGATGTGGCGAAGGGCATCGTTTGCAGTCTTTGTAAACTTACCAAAAGAATAAAATAATGGGGTTTGGTTTGTACAAAACATAGAGACAAGTACCCCAAAACATGAAAGAGGGTCGCTCACTTGAAGGTGTGAGGATGGTGTTTTGATGGGGGTAGGGGTTCCATTGGTTGGTCTCATGTGCGGGGTTGATGAAGTAGAAGATGTCGCAGATGGGTTTATGTTGATGGAGGTATGGTGTGCTAAATGTAGTGCATGGAGTTGCGCTTTCATTCTGCTTGTGCAACTCGATTGTCCGGGAAGGGGGTTGAGTTTAAATGGTGAATTTAACCTTATGCATGATATATGGATGGGCATGAGGTGCTTCCCGAACTAAAATGGTATGGCCATGGTGTCACTTATGGGGTGATGTATGGTCTACTTTGGATGACGATCGCCATGGAGGGGAGGCTCTACCGACCATCACGGACGTTTATCATATGTAGGGTGAGGTGATGATAAACGTGGTTGGGTATGAAGACCCTATGGTTTATTTTTGATGTAGAAATGATGTCAGGATATGCAAAGTTTTCTGGGATTCTATCATGCTAAGGGTAGAATGATACCTGCTCTAGAACTTTCAGTGGTTAGTGTTGTGAATGGTTTGTAGGTTATTCCTGCAAAAAAAGCTACCTCAAGTGAAAGAATATTTTTTTCATCCAATATTTTTGAAAAACATGAATTTTGGAAAGGAAGATGGGAGGGCGCATACCTGTCGGCGCTGAAAAAATTATTTTTTCAGGAGTGCGAATGTGTGGCATCGCCTCTATTTGTTAGGAGATGTTACTTGGCTCATAGTTTTGATTTCAGTTGTGGTTTCCCCTAGACTGTGATACTGGGGGAGGGCGTTGCCAGTTACTGCCCCCCGTCTAGGATCTCCCCAAATATAGATTACTGCTGCCTAGGTGACCTTAGGTCAAAGACCTGACCAAGCTGTTCGTAGTAATCGATGTGCTTGATAACTCAAGAGGATGAGGCAACCAGGTTTCCTTTTCCCTGGTTGGTGTATGGTGGCTTGGGGGGAGGAGGGACAAATGGTTGTCGATCTGGTGACCTTCGTTCCTCTTGTAGGTGCCAGATGGTACACGGTTCATTTCCAGATGCCTAGATGGAGGGATCCTTTTGATAGGATTTCTTGACCACATATAAGGCATCCCTGTATCACGAGACCTCTGGGCAATGATAGGTGTAGTGCTCGTAGATGCCACAGATAGAGCATGCGTGATTGGTACACAATGGTTTTCTTGTAATTTTGGTGGTAACTTCCTTTTTATGGGAACATCGTTTTGAGGTGCTTGCCTCGCAGCCGAGGAGTGGTTTTAATTCATCCAACTCTGGGCATATGTGAGTAGGGTGTCCTGTGACATCACGTGTAGCGCAGGCTGATGATTCCCTCTGCATGGTGGGGGTCACCACTTTCTTTCCTTTCTTGGAAATTTTCTTTATCCTCGTTGCTAGTTTCACAGTGCGGATTTCCCTTGTGGGGGCGGTTTCGACTGCCACTTGGGTAGGTTGGGGATCATCGGGATCGGGGGGATTTAACCCAAACACAGTAACATTGGTAGCTGGCGTTCCTGGAGGGGGAATGAGATACCACATTGGGAATGCCAATGATATATTGGGTAATACCAGTGTTGCTAAGACCTGCTAGGAGGTGAAGCGAAGAGGTGGGTAGAGGAAAGGAGTTTGGGAGGTGGCATAGACTAGGAAGGCTGCAGTAGCTAATGCTTCAGTGTCATTACTTCTTGAGTCTGTGTCCTGACTAACCTCGGTGCTTGATGTGGACATCATGCATACCGAGACCCCTGTGGCATCGAGTGATACCTCAGGGATAATAAGAGGATCTCCTAGGAAGGACCCTAGGATAGACGACAGTTTGAATTGGCCAGGGCCATACTCTTGGTACTGTAAAAGACCATCTATGGCTGTATCTACATAGGGTAGAACCATATATGTGTTGGCCAAAGGACGCTTTTTAGTGTGTGTCAGCTGGTCTACTGTGATGATTTGATCCTCGTGGGGGAATATCATGATGCGGAAAATGGAGGATGCTATGGCAGACATGGCATACATGTAACTTCGCCCAAGGAGTATATTGTAATCCAAGTGAGCATCCAAGACTTCGATGTCTATGTGGACTATTTTGTCGGCTAAGCAGAACGGTACATTTTGGAAGAGACCGACGGGGGTTGAGGGACGACCGTCGTATGCTCTGAGTGTCATGATGAAAGGTTTGAGTTCGAGGGCTCCTAACTTCTGCCTTACATTCTTTGACATGATGCATGTGGATGCACCCTCGTCAATGATACATCAGTGAATAGTGATATTCTGTACCGATACTGGTATCTGGAAGGCGACCATGGAGGGAATTCTAGGGGTGGCTTTGTCTAAGTCAAAAACCATCATGCATGTATCGGTAGGGTCGACAGTGCCTAATGCAAAAAGTAGGGCTTTCCGTTTCTTCGGGCACGACTGCAGTACCTCTAAAGAGGACATAACATCAGGTAACAGGGCTAAATTGTCTACGATGCCGTAATTGTGGGCTGCTTTGGAGTAGTTACCTGCTCGCCTATTAGGTGCCTTTATCATTTTTGGAAATGGTTCCAACAGAATATTTGGAATGGTTAAAGGTGCAGTCGACACGCTTGTACTAGCCCCTGACATACTGGTGTCTGGTGGGGTGTCATAGTTGCGATTCTGAGTTTGAAAAAAAAATTCTTCCCCAGCCATGTAAATTTCATGGTTGTTTTTCCGGGAATCATCGGAGTTTTGCTGCTGAGTGCTGAGCATTCCTTGATGGGGGAAGGGTTCTTGCATAACCATAGCTGTCTAGGAAGATCCTCCTTGTCCTCGGTTAATCTGAAGCTTTTTAAGCTCAGGGAGTTTGGGACAGTGGTGACTATAGTGCCCATAGTCACCACATATTAAACAAGAATGATTTGTTCATAGAGGTGGCCTTTTGCCTTGCTTCTGGGCATTGCTTGGCTCCTGGTTCTGGTTCCAATTGGAGTTATCTCCAGCCCGGGATCACGATGGGCGTTGTTGGTTGCTACCCCCCTGTCCAGGGTTCCCTTCGGGTTTGTTTTTTACCTTTCTTTTAACCATGTTAGGAGGGTAGTTCTCTTAATCATAATGGTGTGGTTGATTTTGGGACGGCTGCACAAAGTTCACCTGTGCATTGTTTTGTGTCGGTGGGTTATGTGCTTGGGACTGAGCATACAACTGTCCCATGTTTGCACTTGGCCGTTGGGGGAGAGTTCTTTCGTAAATTTTTCTTCCTGTTTACTGGGTCCCCTTAGCCAGAGGGTAAGGTCCTCCTTGGTGATACGCTAGCACCCTATTAGTAAAATTTTGTTGCTGTATATGATGACTTTGAAATTCGGGTTGAGACATGTTCTGGGTAGACCCATGTGTGTAACCGGGATTTTGACTGTTGCTACTTAGGTACCCTTGGGTCATTGACCCAATAAGTTCTTCTACAGAGTTCGACGCGCCTGGCAATTCTTGATAAGATTGCAGCTGCAGGGCGTTGGGCAGGATATTGTATATGTATCCTGATTGCGTGTAGATCAATTCAAGATGTTGGGCTTTACTGATTGTGTCTTCTTTGGATGTGGGGTTATGTTGCACCACATCCTTTGAAATCTCTGCCGTTAGAGTCTTCGAGAATAAATCTAATAGGACTTGGTCGTTGAGTTGTGCTTTGCATAAACTACGATGTCGTCTCCACTCATGGAGATGTTCTGAAATATGGGTAGAGGGGGATTGTCTAAAATGAGTCAATAACTCCATTCCCGAATTGTGGTGAATGGGTAACTGAAATTATGTGAGGAACGTAGTAGCGAGGGCGCTAAAGGTTCTACGTGAAGTAAGGGGTTTCTCTACGTACTATTTCGTGGCCACTCCCCTAAGAGTGTGTTGAAACAGCCTCAACCAAATAGTATCGTGAATGATGCTATTCGATGAGCACCATAGGTGAAAGGTCATTATATGATTTCCTGGGTCTTCTGCTTGCTTGCCTTCAAACTTTGGTATGTTTTAAGGGAGCTACGTGGGCATGGGAGGCCAATTGGGGTCATGTGCGATGGGGTCATTAGTGAGCTTGGTTAAATATGGTAGATTTAACGCCGCTAAGAAGGGTGATTGAGAGGTTGACGCCATGGCAACATGTGAAGACACGAAGTTCTGGTTAGAATGAGGGTTAGTCTGTGACGTACCCGGTTGTGAATTTAGCTGGCTTCCCGTATGGGATGCACTCTTCTGCCCCTTAGGGGACAAGGGGGGAGTGGTGTGCGATGTGTTGTTATGAGACTGGCTAGGGTTCCCAACTAAGGTTGCTCCAAGAAAGGAGGAACCAACCACTGTGGCAATGTTCCGTCTTTAACACCTAAATGGCAAAAGACTTGGAACCCCTCCCAATAATGGGGGAAGGTCCAAAAGATGCCTGGATCGACAAGGTTCTGTTGGAACCGTTTGAGTGTCGACCAGGTTAGATTTTGGAAAAAAAAATATTTGAGGGGATTTAGTCTGTGACCACAACAAATTTATGGCCACATACATAAAAAAAAGTGAAAATGAAATGAATTTCCCTTTAACTTATTATATGTGATCAATCAAGAAAAAAATGTTTTTGTTTGTTTTCACATGATACTCAAAATCCTAGAAGACTTAAAACGTCCTCACAGACTCAAAAGTAACTGGGCCTTGAGAGGATTTCTTGTGAGTGCTGGCACAATGTCCCGAAAGAGCTGGCGACGCCCCCAGTCAACCAAAGAGAATCAACCAAGGTAAGGGTAGAGTGTCTGGCGCTTGCCTGCACTGTCACCTATAGGGTAAAGGATGCCCTAGTGTTGGCCACTAAGAACCACCATCCCACGTGAGCGTTCGAGTCTTGGGCTTCTTGGTAGTCAGCTAAGAGTACAGAGTATCACTTGGGTTAGGTAGCCCCAACAAATACCGCATGCACTGCGCCTAAGCCTAATCCCCTCTGAATCGGGTCTCTGCCACGCTCAAGTTTTCTTTTCCGTGGGCTGATAGGTGGATTTTGAAGCTCCCTAAAAATGAAACTTCTATGTTTCAAATGTGAAGCATGATCAAGGCGGCTTATTAGATGCCTACCCCCTTGATCCTAACTTAATATAT
Organism: Pinus albicaulis; assembly: GCA_034641835.2. NCBI lineage: Eukaryota > Viridiplantae > Streptophyta > Pinopsida > Pinales > Pinaceae > Pinus > Pinus albicaulis. The sequence continues at coordinate 1,311,296,874 of CM076578.1, read as the reverse complement.
AATTTCTCTTGTGGCCCCTGTGGGGAGAATTTAGTGAGTTGGTTTAAGTTATTTTTAGGAGGCTTTATTTTCTTAGTGGGTGAATGTGTGTGAGAATATGGTGAAAAATCTCATAATTTGAACATACGGATATCAGTGATTCTTTACAAAAGTCCCCTAGTTAAACTATGTGATGTTGTTCCTTGCTTAAATAGAAAGCAATTGCGAATAATGTGCCGCTTCCAAAACCTCCTAGTTAGTCTATGTGTGTGACTAAAGGGAGATGGCGAATCACAAATGTAGAGTGTTCATATGCTTGTCTAGGGTCACCAAACGGTGCAAAGACAGTAGTGATTACTTGCTCTAATTTGTGATTCAATCCTAGTCCCGCAATTTCCTAAATGAAAAAAATTGAAATTTAAACTAACAATTTCTACACTAGCTTATGCATGTGTGGTCATGAGCGACTTACTTGGACTAGTTAAACTAAGTGTGCATTCCAGAATTTGCAAAAATCATAAATCGTTTAGAAAGCAATGGTTAATTCGCCCCCTACCTAAGTTATGTGAACACTTTTTGCAAAAACCAACTTAAATGAAAACTAACTAAATGCCTACAAAAAGCAACAAAAATTAGTTCTCAGGAGTTGTGGGGTATCAACACAGGTGTTTGCAGATACATTAGGGGCTGCCCAACACACTTACGAGTAGAAAAATGCAGAAAATAGGGAGAAAAAATCTCTCTACAATTTGTGCTCAAACGCCTCTGACATGTGCGCTTTCCTGCACGCAGGTCACTCCTGAATGTGTGCAATACACTTTTGTGTGGAAAAATTACGTGCAAAAGTCCTGCAAGTAAAATATTAGGAGTTTCCTTCTTCAGTCTGTCACCTCAGTGAATCTAGGGACTGCAAGATGGGTCAGAGGACTCTCAGCTCCACTCCAACATAGACTAAGGGTCTCCCACAAAAGATGGCACAACCACATGTACTTGAAACACGTCAGTGGAGTCGCTAATCCTATTGTGGTGGATTCGACACACGGGTGTACGAAATCGCACGAGCTTAGAGAGTGTGGTTTACTCTCTAAACTATTAGTAACAGGCAGTATGTGGGGGGAGCGCAAAATCATAAAACTTAAATGAAATAATATGCTGAAGTATGCTCTGGTTAAAAAACTAAAACTAAAAACACAAAAAAATCTATATAGAGAGTTCCAAACAATAATAATGCAAATGATGGCTTGATGGCCTCTTCTTATTGAATGCTTGGAATAAAAGAAAATCTTACCCACTTGCCAAAGGGCCCCTAAGCAACGGGTCTGGGTCCCGATGCAAGGATGTTTGTCTTTCAAGTTCTGGCTTCTGACGCAGTCTAACTCTCTCTCTAGTGTGGTGGACTAAGATGTTGGGTGGCCAACCATCGAGTCCTCTTTAGCTCCAACTCCTTGGGTCACACACAATGCTAGTGTTGCTTGGGAAACTTTGGCTAGCATAACCTTGTGCTCACCATTTGTTCATCTCTTGGTTTGTTTATATAGTTGAGCTTCAAATCATCCTTCCCTCCTTTGGTACATGATGGATGGTGACCCAAGGGAGAGGTGTGATTCCATTGCGTGCTGAAATATTATTTTGTGTGCTGACATAATGTCTAAGGAGGCACTGATGGCTGTCCTTAGGTGGCTTTCACATAAGGAGTAACTGTCCTTTGCTTGCAGTGGTCCCAGAAAGTGACCTTTTTCCATTTCCAGGAATGTGCGCTTTTCGGGAAAAAGGGCACGCAGAAGGCGCTCTTCTCAAAGGAAAAAGTGCGCATTTGAGCATTTATGACTAGTTCAAATTTGGTTTTCTCAAAACCTTAGAGATTTTAAATACTTCTTGATTCCATAATGTATTCCTGTCCTGTAAATCCTTGGGCTTGACATTAATTGATGTCGTCTTCTGTTGTACGATTTTCCAGTGTTAACAACTGGGATAGGTTGTTTTTTAGAAAAAATTGAATACTTTGAGACATTTTTCACCACTTAAATTCCATGAACGTTAACCCATCATGGCAGGTATTGTTTTCAGAATTGGTATATAGGTTAGGGAAAACCACTTTTCCATTGTATTTTGCAATCTAGCCTCCATATTGTGATATGTTGCCATAGGGTTGATCCCATCATGTTATGATTCTTAATATTGTTTTCACTTGCCGACTTATAAAATCATGGCATGATGGTAGATCCATCCTTTACATGGGCTTCCTAGTTAGATCCTGTCTAGCATCTGTTTCCCATGCTGCAAAAATTGCGTAGGTTCGAGAGTCCTCTTTAGCCTCACCATGACCTATGTGATGAAGCTTCATTCTCCTTCTTCTTCATTATCTTGATGGCTTGATACCCTAGAGGCTCCCTCTTGTTGAGTTGTTCTGTTGCATTGCATGTTGACTATTTCTATCCTTTGGCCTTAAGTTGACATCACTTGGACTCATGTATAAGCCACTTTTTGACCATGTCTTTCAGAAAAATCAACCTTGCAGCACAGAGAATTTCAAACCAGCCTCTCTGAGTTATTCGATGGGTAAGCATAGTGAAAGAGTTCAAACTTCTCTACAATTAAGGCTCAGATTGCATGCTTATGAAGGAACAAAAATCCACATTTTCAGTGAAGTACAGTCTCCTTGTTTCGGTGAAGTTATAATGAATATGGCTTGCTGTAGTTGCAGTCATATTTATCTTTGTGGTTCTTTTCTATACTTGGATAAGGTACAATACAGTAGCTTGGTGACACAATGTTGTATGGTACATTGACTACACACAGACTCGGTGCTATAAGTTCGGTGTTATATACGTCATGAAGTTCGATGCCACAAGTGATGCGTGATGATGATCAATGATGCTTGTATGGCATTCAAGTGTTGTGATGCTCGGTGTTATGTTGCTATCCTAACCTTAGTAAAGATGATACAGATGAAGTTTGGGTGCAAGCAAGAGAGATCTCGGTGTCGTGAAGATCTTGGTGCTTACACAATGAAGGAATGACTTGATAGAGGAAGCCTATAGTCTAAAGGTCTTGGTCGTCTAATCTTGAAACTATTGAAGAAATAATTTTGATTGGGTTTTCCCCAAGGAGTGGGGTCTTTCCCTGGTAGCGTGCCTACATCTTGCATCTTCTTCTATTTGCTTGGCATTAGTATTGATGATGAAAGATAAAACACAAGAAATCATAATAATAATCATAAGATAATGTCATAATAAGATAAGCTAATGAACTGTCGTTTATCTAACAAGACAGACCTCTAATCCTTTACCTTTACCTTTTTTACTAGTGCCTCATATTGAAAATTTTAAGACAAAATATTTCTTGTCTTAAAAGCCCCCTCCATGTATTAGTGCTAAATGCAACGACAAACAAGTTGTGTCTAATCGTATCAACAAAAATCGAAGGGACAAAAGAGAAATTGATGTCCGAGAAATCTTGTCAGGAAAAATTGTTGTGTTCTTAAGAGTCAACTACCCCCATAAAATTAAGAACCCAACAAATCATTTTTTTTATATGAGATAACATGAATGGAAAGTGAAATAACAACCTTGGTATAGGTGCAAAAAGTCTAGTAGTAGCATGCAATCTAGCGGAAATAGGGCACATTGTTAGAGTCAATTTTGAAGTTGTTAGATAACATTTTCTTAAATTGATATGTTTTTGTCTTAATTTTTAATTGTCTTAAATGAGTTTAGTCTTAAGTGGTTGTTGTCTTAAATATAAAGTTTTGTCTTAAAATATTTTTGTTTCAAACTATTTTTGTCTTAAATATAAAGTTTTATCTTAAAATAATTGTCTTAATTTTTGTCTTAAATATAAAGTTGTCTTAAATATTTTTTCCTCAAAGTGTTTTTGTCTTCAAATATTTTTGTCTTAAAGTGTCTTTGTCTTGAAATATGTTTGTCTCAAACTGTTTTTTGTCTTAAATTTTAAGTTTTTTCTTAAAATACTTTTGTCTTAAACTCTTTCTATCTTAAAGTACTTTTGCTTTAAAACGTTTCTGTTTTAAATATATAAAAATTTCGTGGATTGCACTATTATACTATTGCTACCAGCATAGATTTATTAGTTTTCATTGTTTGAGTTGTATTTTTGAATGCTAAATAGAGTATATATAGGACCAAATCAGCTTTTAACTATAAAATTTTATTCTTTCATGATATATACATAATGTTTTTAAAATAATATATAATGTATACCCAATTTACATTAAAATGTTTTACATAACATTTACATTGAGGCATTTTATGAGGCAAATTAAAATGATTTTTTATTATGTAATGCCAATATTAATTAGTACTAAAATATTCTATAAATTACCAAATTATAAAATGTAAAGATTGTGTTCACACATTTTTTTAGTTCTAGTTATTTTACAACATATTCACTTTTTATTATCATACCAAACATTATTTTTTACTTTTATTTTTATTTTTATTTTAAAAGGAAACGAAAAACACCTAAACTTTTACATCCTTCAAACACTCTGAACTGTAAACATAAAAACATGATATAAAAAATAAATTTAATAAAAATGATTTTTTTTTTCAGCTAAATAATATTGTAATTATGAATACATTAAACTTAAACTAAGACAAATTAAAGCAGATGATCTGTACTCTTATTATTTATTTTTTCTTTTAAAAAAAATCAAATCTCACAGTAAAGAGGTTGAAATTCCACGAATCCAATTCATGCATTTCTGATTCGGCTTTCAATAACGCCGAATTCCTTGTAATCGCCGGTGTCTCCTCAAAAAGCTTCGCAAATCAGGAATCCCTTGCAATCTCCCGTGTCTCTCGAAAAAGCTTCGTAAATTTTGGGAACGGTCGAAGATTTGTATCCAAACCATAGTTACTAAATTTGAATTTGAAAAAAGTTGATGGTGTTGATGGTATAAAATTTAATATTGGAAAAATTAGAGAATAGAATATTTTGTAAATATTAATTTATTGATTTTTTTTCAAAATTTAAAATTTTTGAAATACATTATAATTCTAGTTAAAATATTAATTAAAACTCATTACATTTTTTCTTATCATTCTGGTTTACTTATATCTAACATTATTGTTTTTTCTATTTAATATCATCATGAAATATTAAAAGACAAAATGCAATCAAATTTAATTTATTTGTATTTCAGATTGGAAAAACAAGCAAACAAAATCTAATAATGTGAGTAACAAACACTAAATGTCGAAGTTCAATATAAGATATATATCTTATATTAAAAGTAAGTTTAAAGTAATTTGTTAATACTCAAAAATTTATGTGTCAATTTATCTAGATTTATTAAAAAATAAGTATGTGCATTTTAATTTTTGTGGTGAACTGTCAAGAAATTCATGTGTCAAACTATCTAGATTTATTCAAGAATAAGTATGTCCATATTAATCTTTATAGTAAAATACAAAAAATAATCTCTTTATTCAACTTTCACACTAATAATTCTTATTTTCCCGTCGATTACAAGATCTTCCAACATTATAATCACAAAAAAATATATATCTCTTAAAATTGCTGTAACTTTCTAAATATAAAACTTACTTTTCCTTTCTACAATATTTTAACCCAAAAAAACTTACTTTTTCTAATACTACTATTTTTCTAATATAAAATTTCTATAACAGATTTAATTCAGAAATAACAGTTTTTTAATTCAGAAGTAACAGTTTATTTTGTTCTTTACATTGTTTTAATATAAAACTTCTTGTTTTTATAACGAGTAAATTTTTAATTATAAATTTTATTTTATTTTTAATTGAAACTTGCAGCTTTCTCGAACTGGTAATTTTTAGTTATAAATTTTTTAATATGAAACTTGCTGTAATGTTTTTAGTTATAAAATATAATTATCTTTTAATCGAAACTTGCTGTTTTTTGTAATTTTTAGTTATAAAATTTTTATAGTTTATATTTTTAGGAGTTATAGATTTTTTTTATCAATCTGATAGTTATTATTATTCGAAGCTAATCGCACGGGAGAATTTTCGAATTTTTTTTAAGCTTATATGGTCGACCCTGGTAACTATGGTTAAAATGCTTATGTCGCCTCAATTTTTTAGGCAATAATTGAGTCAACATGGCCGAACTTGTAACTATTTTTCTTTCTAACCATAAGGTTATAGACTCGAGGGCTTCTCTCGGAGAGAGAATCTCCCGCACTTATGTAAGTACCCCATTTCATTTTCACATGATAATTAAAATGAATTTTTATTTTATTAATTTAAAGATACATTTGAATTGATTAGTAAAAGGACATTAATGATTGTGGTTATTCATATTGAAAAGAAAAACTAGATTTTTAATTATGAATAAATTTATATTGAGAAAATATTTAACTAAAAGGTAAGAAAAATTTAAAGGTCCAGTGTAAAGATTGAGACGCAGTTAGCTTTCTTCCAAAGAGGATAAGAGGAAATACTAAGGGAGAAAATGGGGTTCTCTTCATAAAGAAGAAAAAGAAAAAGGTTGAAAACCACAAGGTGTGGAAAGGAGTTGTACAGAGCTGGCCTAGAAGTAGTGGAGCTATGAAACAAGAGATTAGACTGGACGGAGGTCCTGAGGCCTAAATTCTGGCTATACTCCTTTCTAAAGGACTATGGTGCAGATCTCGGGGGAGTATAGGGCGTAATAGACTCTCTCAAGGTTGGGAGGAGCCTTCAGTTAAGGTAAAGAGAATATAAGATAAGTATATAATTCTTTGTTCGCAGTTGATAAACTACTGCAAAAATCTCTTATTTTTCCTGAATAGTTAATTTATTAATGTTCTGTTGTTTGGAGCAAGAAATTAGAAAATTTTCAAGAGAAATTAGGTAAGGAAATAATAGCTATCTAACCATTTATTAAACTTCATTTCAGAAAAAGATTGGTTATATAACCTGTAAATTAAACCTCAAGGAACAGTGGCAATTCTAGTATTTTACAAGCATAATAACCAACAAGAAAAGAGACGAGGCCATTTGTATTATCTCTATGAATTTACATTTCATTATGTTAAGACAGTAAAATAGAAGTGTAAACTTACAGTTAATGAAAACGATATAAAACTATAAATTACAGTAAACTTGTAAGAATGGTAAAACAATGTACCAAGCTCAGGGTTACAACTTGCACAGAGGTTTAGACCTGAGATGGGTCTGGTCCTCTGGCTTTTGAGGTTCCATGCTTATGATAGCAGTTATATCTTATTCAAAGAAAGGAAAAACCCACAAATTACAGGAAAAATAATAATGATGACCATAACAGAGTGGCTAATATTAACAGTAAATATATTACGGTGGTAACATAAACATAAACAAACTATAGCCGTAATCAAACCTTTGTCAGCAGAAGAATAGATTCTCATATTAATAGTAAATATTATACACAAATATACTAATCGATACAAAACTCAAAATTACGAGTCTGCCTGAAGAAGATTTATTATAAACAGAGAGAAATTGGAATTCACATGAAACAAAAATCCAAGGGTTTGAAACCCTCTAGAATAGTCTGCATGTCTATAAAAACTATACATCTATGATAAAAATTGGATAAGCCAATATGCGCAGGGCAGGAGACCTCTCTAGTAAACAACTTAACCTGATTAGGGTATTAATATGATAGACCTATACATACAAAAAGAATGGTACCTCAGAGGCCATACCTTAAGGGTTGAGTGCAAATTGAAACAAAGAAAGCTGGAGGTCGAGATTGTATAACTTACCTGGAAATATGAAGGCGGTCATGGTCGTGAGAAGGAATCACAGCCAACAACGAGACCTCGGGTGTAGTGGTGCCTTGTAATTCAAGGAGAATGGAGAAAATAAGTGCTATACGTAGGAATCCATACCCAAAAACAATAAGATTGTAGATAATAAAAAAAACAAAGACTGAGACTATGGTAAGCCTCACACTCAATCTTCAAATATTGGGAAGACAAATCCACCATGGACAGTGAACAAAAAGCATTTTTGTAAACAAGGGACCCAACTTCAATAGGTTTATTTCCATGCACCAACGTAATTTGAGAACCGTTAGGAGGGAGTTGATAATAGACGGAATGGTAAAGTAAAGAAAAAACTCGTTTCAAAACTTACCCTGAAGAATAAAACATCAATTGTTGAACGAAGTAGTGAGAAGGTAGCCAAGCTTACCATGACAGAACAAACCCTTACACAACCTCCGACAAACAAACCCTCTCTATTAACAAAGCCTCTCACCAGCTCTAGAGGAATCTTGTAGATTATTCTACCAGAACAATGAAAAAGCTTAAAGTTCATGATACAGAGCCATAGAAAGAAGGAAGAAGGTGTAAAACTTGTTATAGACACCTTGCAGAGCAGAGCCACAACTGCGGACAAAATAAATGAGCAAATCCGGGCAACGATGGGGGCAATATTTACCCTAAGGTAGTTGTTGGGATCAACACCATCCAAGTTAGGGTTTGAATGATCGACGTCTCAAAAAAAAATATGGGATGGAGCACAATTGCCCAATTCCTGGTAGTACATTCTCATTAAGATAAGCAATCAATAAAGTAAAAAACCTTTGATTAGAGATAATACACCAAATCTCTTGTATGTACCCATCAAACACTATGTATATGTAATCAATGAATAGTGAATGTAAACATAAATTCGATGAATAGGAATTGATAAATATAATCCAAGGTTTGGTAATGAGATGTACAAAAGAATATAGTTATAACCTTGACATTTCACCAGCCGGAGTGGGTAAAAAATCCAATAAATATGTTAAAGTTGAGTGTCTATATTATAATGGTTAGCACAAGACAAAGCACATGCTAGTAGAATTTTTATGTCATATATATAAATATATTAATGCATGATAACACAAAGGTGATAGAAATAATTGTTAGGATTAAGACCTTAATAAAGGTATGAACCCATTCTATGTTTATATGAATTTATCACAAGTTAACTATGTAGAATTTAGATAAGTAAAATGTTTTTTTTTTTTATAACCGTGACATGTGGTATCAGAGCGAAGTTTACACGCTGGGCCAGATTGGGCCAACTAAATAATTCTAGATGTTTCATTAGTGTTATTCTTATGCACATATCAAAACTATAAAAAGAATCCAATGAGGAGAAATGCAAGCCAACAAACACAAAGGACTACAAGAGAATTCCACCCCCAGCTAAATCCAAAAATGAACCCAGAAATGTGGATACAATTGAACATGGATCATCACCAACAAACTCATATATTGTTGGAAGAACAACAACGAAAAACCACTCAATTGTTGGACACAGTGAAACAAATATAGACAGAGATAGTTCGTGTAAGAAGTGACAATGAAAGACTAATGCGAGATCATGAAATAATCCTAAAAAGCCTTTCATATCGATAGAACCATCCTACATCATAGCCTAGTCTAGAAAGGAATGCTCATGAAGAGGGCAACAACAACAAAAAATTAATGATCATCCGGAAGGAAGTCATACTCAGAAGAGTAACAAAAACAAAACTTATCATGAAGCAGAGTCTGGAAGTGCTTCGGAATAGCAGGAAATGAAAAAGTAAAAAGTAGAATTACGAGGTGAATTCTGGCAGATTAAACCACCTAATTTTTATGGAGAAGCGAAAGAAATGGTGGAAGAATGTATCATAAACATGAATAAATACTTTCAGGTTTATAAATATATCAACAAGCTTAAGGCTTGATTGGATATTTATCAGTTGTGGGAGAAGGCCACCTTATGGTGGGAGGAAATGAAGAATGTGCGGGGAATTTAGGATCAGAATATAACATGGGATGATTTCCAGCTATACTTCAAATAAAAGTATTTAACGGAATGATCTTACGATTAAAATTTATGAGATTTTCATGAATTAAAACTGGGACATCTATCCATGGATGATTTCATCACAAATTTCACCTCTTTGTTAAGATATGTACCATATCTAAGGGACGAGAAAGAAAAGGTGCAAAGGTTATTATGTAGTTTGCCTACTCACATGAAGGAGATAATTGAATTCGTAAATCCAAATACCATGGATGAGGTAATTCAAAAAGCACGAATGTGATATCAACAGTATAAGGCTAAAGGAGAAATGGGTAGAAATTGGCCACCAAAGAAAGGGTAGAAAAGCACCCCAAATTTCAAGCCTAGTAGACCTGTAAATTTCAAGAATGCTGCAAGAAACTCAACAAATAGACCATTTGGGAAAAATTAGCAGAAGCCTAAATGGATAGCAGATGATAGGGTCACTAAAGCATCTCGTAGGCTAGAATTGGGATAGTCCCAGAAGCCGCTACTATAATGTTGGGGATGTGGAGAAGCACATTATTTTAAGAACTACCCCCATCGTGAAAGGAGCGATAGTATTTTCAAAGATTGATCTGAGATCTCAGTATCATCAGACCCTAATTAAAGAATAAGACATATCCAAAACAACATTCTGTACCAACGACGGAGATTATGAATTTGTGGTATTGCCATTCGGGTTAACCAATGCACCAACAACTTTAATGATCCTAATGCATGGCATATTTCATCCATTTATGGATATTTTTTTTCTAATATTTATTGATGATATACCGATCTATTATAAAAATGATAAAGAACAAAAGGAAGATCTCCGGTTCGTACTGAAGATGTTGCGTGAACATCAAATTTATGCCAAATTTAGAAAATGTGATTTTTATAAAGAGAAAATACAGTATTTGGGTCATGTAATATCCACTTATGGGTTCCTAAAAATGTAGTGGATATACACTCTTTCATGGATTTGGTTTCTTATTATCGGCGGTTTATTGAAGGTTTCTTTAAGATAGCCTCCCATATCACTTCTTTGTAATGAAAGGGGCGAGTATTCAAGTGGACCAAGGAGTTCCAAGCTAGTTTTGAATGTCTAAAAGAACCATTAACTACTGCTCTTGTATTAAAGGTGGCAAAGCCAAATAAGGAAGTTGAAGTCTGCACAGATGCATGTAAGGAAGGGGTAGGGGTCGTATTAACACAAGATTGAAAATTGATATCATACGAGTCCAAGAAGTTAAGGGATCACAAACAACGATACTCCGCTTATGATTTGGAGCTAACTGCAGTAGTGCATTCGCTCCGAATCTGGAGGCATTACCTATTGGGAAAAAGGTTTTTGTTAAGAACCAACCATAGTAGCGTGACCAATTATTTTAAGAAAGCTGATTTGAATTCTCACCAAGCAAGGTGGAATGCATTCTTAAGTGAATTTGACTTTGATATTCAACATGTAAAAGATAAAATAAATTGCATCTACAAACTCTATTTTCATCAAGAAAAAAATATATTTTTGGAGAAAATTATGGAAGCAGCGGAAAAAGACCCTAAATATCAATTTCTGTGGCAGCAAACAAAAGAAGCAGAAAACAAAAAGAAAACAATCTGATTATGAAATTAATGACAAACAACTTCTGTTATTTCAGGGAAAGATATACATACCAAATCAAATGAGCCTGAAAGGGTTGATTTTAGATGAATACCATCGGAGTACCTATGCAGGACATCCTAATTATCAGAAAATGTTGACAACAATAAGAAAAGAATATCATTGGCTTGAAATGGATAAAAACATTACAAAATATCTGAACAAGTGTTTAGAATGCCAACAAGTTAAGGTAGAAAACCAGCATCTAGCGGGATTGCTTCAGCCTATCCTTGTACCGGAATGGAAATGGGAAGTTATATCCCTTGATTTCATTACAGGCCTACCCAGAAGTAAAAGACAAATGATTCAATTATGGTGGTAGTAGATAGGCTCAATAAGGTAGCTCATTTTATACCTTTTTAGTCAACCTATAAGACTGTTCAGATTGTTGACATCTTTATGAGAGAAAATTTTAAACTGAATGGAATTCTGAGAGTTTTTATCTTAGACCGAGACGTAAAATTTATGTCAACTTTTTGGAAGGCACGATTTACGGGACTGGGAATGCAGATTCAAATTAGTACGGCCTATCACCCCCAAACGAATGGTCAAACTGAAAGAGTGAATCAAATACTAGAAGACATGCTACGCATGTATGTCATACAACAACCCTCTATATGGGAAGCATATTTTGATTTGGTCGAATATTTTAGTTTGCAGCTCAGACCGGATATGTAAGAGGAGATGGAGTGTAAAGTAAATACAATCTGAAAAATCTAAAGGCAACTCAAGATAGGCAAAAAGTGTATGCAGAAAGAAAAAGAACCTTTCGAGAATTTGAAGTTGGTGACCATGTCTATGTATGGATTAAGCCCAAGAAAACTTTAAGGTGGAGTACATTTGCCAAATTAGTCCCCAAGTACTGTGGACCCTTCCAAATTCTTGAAAGGATAGGATCGGCAGCCTTTTGACTAGCATTTCTTTGCCATATATTGGTGCACAATGTGTTTCATGTGTCACTACTGAAAAGATACATACAACACCGCAAGCATGCGATACAATGGAAGAATGTAAATGTAAGTTATTTTTATGCTATAACATTTAGAACTATGGATTTAAATTCAGCTAATGTAAAAAATTCTGTGTCTGCAGGTGAATCGAACGACGAATTTCTTGTAGAACCCCAGTGTATTCTCGATCAGAGAGAAAAAATGCTCTAGAGACGAGACATTCCCCAAGTTAAAGTGCAGTGGGAGCACTTTAGCCAGGCGGAGGCCACTTGGAAGGATGAGAACTCCGTATGAGAAGTCTACCCTGCACTGTTTGCTGGAGTGGAGTAAACACTGAGGACGATGTTTGCCTCTAGTGGGGTAAGATGTACCACCCCATTTAATTTTCACATGATGATTGAAAATACTTATTATTTTATTAAGTTAAAGATACATTTTAATTTATTAGTAAAAGGACATTAACGATTTTGGTTACTCGTTAGTGAAAAGGAAAACTAGAATTTTAATTATGAATAAATTTATATTGAGAAAAGATTTAACTGAAAGGTAAAAATAATTCCAAGATCCAGAGTAAATATTGAGAGGCATTTTTTTTGACAGTTACCTTTCTCCCAAAGAGGAAAAAAAGAAATATTGGGGGAGAAAAGGGGGTTGTTTTCATAAAGAAGAAATAAAGAAGGTTGAAAACCACAAGGTGTGGAAAGGAGTTGTCTAGAGCTAGTCTAGAACCAATGGAGCTTTGAAACTTGACAGGATATTAGACTGGATGAAGGTCTTGAGGCCTAACTCCTGGGTATAATGCTCTCTAAAGGAATCTAGTGTGGAGCTTGGTGGGAGTAGAGGACGTAATAGCCTCTTTAAAGTTTGGGAGGAGCCTTTAGTTAAGCTAAAGAGAATCTAAGATAAGTGTATAATTCTTCTGTTTGCTGTTGAATATACTGCGAAAATCTCTTATTTTTCCTGAATAGTTGATTTATTAATGTCTTGCTTTTTGGATCAAGAAATTAGAATTTTTTCAGGAGAAATTAGGTAAGGAAATAACAATTATCTAATTGTTTATTAAACTTCATTTCAGAAAAAGATTGGTTATATAACTTGTAAATTAAATCTCAAGGAACAATAGATATTCTAGTATTTGACAAGCATAATAACCAGCAAGAAAAAAAACGATGCCATTTATATTATCTATGTGAATTTACATTTCATTAAGTTAAGATAGTAAAATAGACTTGGGTAAACTTACCGTAAATGAAGATGATATAAAACCATAAATTGCAGTAAACTTGTAAGAATGCTAAAATCATCTACCAAGCTCAAGGTTACAACTTGCATAGAGGTTTAGATCTGAGATGGGTCTGTTCCTCTGGATGTTGAGATTCCAAGATTTATGGTTTAGGGTGAAAATTTGAAGTTGGGTTACACTTTTTGCCCTTTTATGGGTAAAAAATTTCATTTTTTTGTATTTTTCAATATTCTACAAGCCAAAACAATTTTTCTGTTCAGAATTTCATTTTGTGATAAAAATAAAAGTTGTCAGAAATTTTATTAGCTTTCTATTACTTATTTTTTGGAATTTTTTATTCACATTTGATATGCCAACTTAGCATTTATTTGAGTGTGTGTTTTTTAAAAATCAAAGGATTCATAAGAAGTCATGTTAATACGCACTATTGTATTCTTTGAAACTTTGTGTTTTTGAGAAACAAAATGTGTTACAACAATCTAAACAGAGTCTTCTTCGGTTTCATTATATTTACAAAGCCAACTAATGCATATCATAATTACTAGAATTTTTTGAATTGGTCCTATATAAAAAAACTCCATATTTTGAATATGTTTCGGTACGCACGAAATTTCTTAACATATAAGTTATAAACTAAAAATCTAAAAAGTACCCATTATAGACGACGAACCAATGTAATGCACCATAATTTTTTCAATTTTTTTTACAGTGTATTTTGGAAGATACATAATTATGAGTGCACTGAATCATAATGAACTTCAGAAATTGTTTGCACCCGTTTTATTACAAAATTAATTAAAATTAGTAAATATTTATGAAATTCCATAAAAGTTATATTTCTTGAAAGTAGATTGAATTCTGAAAATGCTTGTCTTGGTTTCGATAGTTAATTCATAATGTTTCATGGAGTTTAATCAGTCCAAAGTTGAAGATATGTATTCAGAGCTTGGTTATGTGTAATTGCAGATGTGTTAGTTCAGCCAAAATCTTAAAAAAATTTCAGCCAAAATGTTTTTGCGTCGACAGCTCGTCAAGTCTAACAACAGAAAAGTTTTGCCAAATTTTTACCTGACTTTCCGTCGGCCAGAAAATACCACAAAGACCCTCCAAGAAAACATTTCATAGCAATATAAATTGTTGGAAAGCATTCATTATTTTTGCATATTTGGTTTTATTTTGCAAAGGTCTTGGTATGATTTTGCAAAGAATTGTTTTGGGTTTAAGGACTTTTCTTGGAGGTACATTCAAAGGACAATTTTACAAAGGATTGTTTTGGGTTTAAGGAATTTTCTTGGAGGTACATTAAAAGGACAATTTTGCAAATGATTGTTTTGGATTTAAGGAATTTTATTGGAGGTACATTCAAAGGACATTTCTTGGAGGTATGTGACATAGTTTTTGGATTATTTTTGGGCTTGATTTTTTTTTGAAGGTATGGATTTGGGCTTAATTTTAATTTCTTTTAGAGGTTTTGGGCTTAATTTTCAAAGGAATATTTTTAGGCTTAATTTCGAAAGGACTCTTTTTAGGCTTAATATTCTAAGGAAAATTTTTGGAAGTATTTTTTAAAGTGATATTTTTTTAGAGGTTTTTTTAAAATATTTTTTAAAGTGGCATTTTTTAAGAAGTTGGAATTAATTTTCAATGGACATTTTTGGAGGTATTTTTTGAAGTGACACTTTTTTAGAGTATGTGTTTTGGGTTGAAGTAAATATTTGAGTTTTTGTCTAACTTTTTAAATGAATTTTTTTTGCAGGACTTGGAAGGAAATATTTTAAGCTTTTTTTCATTTTTATAAGAAATTTTTTTCTCAGATTTTTTAAAGTAAGTTTATTGGATTGAAGTATGTATTTTTTGCAAAATTTTTAAAATGAGTTTTTTAAAATTAAATCTTTTGTGATGTTTTTTTAAATTGATTTTTTGTCTAAATTTTTGAAGAAATTTTTTTGAGCTTCATACTTTATTATCATGGGAAATCGAAGGAATTGCACGAGAAAATGTGATCGAAAAAGAGACCTTGAGGAACGTAGAGAAGAGACGAGAGAATATATCAAAAGAAAGAGAGAAGCAATCTCAAATATTGAAAGGGAAAATCAACCTCAACTAGAAGTTGAAGCAGGTATGTAAATGTAAATATTATGAATTTGATGTTTAAAGATTTCCTAGTTTAAAATGTGAAGCTTAATTTTATTTGATGAACTAATTTGAAAAATAGTTTGCAATGTAAATAGAGAGAGATATTTTTCAAAACATTGATGATGAGATACAAAATTTTGAAAGAGAAAGTGAAAGAGATATTGAACCGATGATTGAAGATGGTGAAAATGTTGAAAGAAATTCAAGTGAAGAAATTGAATCACAAGGTATATATATATATATATATATATATATAGCACATGCATGTATTATTGAAATTATACATATTTATTAATTTAGTTATTTATTGAATATGTAAAATTATTATGTACTATTCATTCGAATATGCATAGATGAAATCAATATCGATGATGAGATGTTAGAAAATGTTGGCACTCACACATATGGAGATAAAAGAGCTAACCATGTTATAAGATATCGTGTTAAACACATTTTTGATACGTACTTCATAAAGTAAAATGCGATAGTTCAAGCCCAAATGTTGAAAGGTATCCTATCATTAAGGAAATTAAAAGAAGCTTCGACTTTATTGCGTATTCGAAAATCAACAAAAGATAAAAAAATGAAGGAAAATGTGATAAAAAATATAAATAGTGCTATAAATTCAATTAAAAGATCTAGACAGAAAAAATGTTTCAGTTGTACGTAGAGCAATACATATGGTAGTGGTTTCATCAAGTACTAAAGAGAATTGCTTGGTAAAATCTATGGCACAAACATTAGGAACCTCACGAAAAGCTTTGCACAAACATCAGAAATTTTGGTTTCAAATAGATGTAAATAATGAACTCGCTTGTTGGAAAGCTATTTGTAGGCAACCATACAAAGATAAACTTGGAGAAAATGTTAAAAAACAATATATGAATATTGGAAGAAAAATTCACGTGTTTCACCAAACGCAAGGGATGTGATGCAAAGAAGAATATCACAAAATCAATACGAAAAAAATGAAATATTTTTTGGAAACCACTCAGATAGAGTTGTTCAACAAGTTCAAAGAAAAGAATCGTGAAATTCATGTCTCAATTAGTGCTTTTGTTCAAGAAAAACCATGGTATGTAAAACCTATCACTGTACGCGACACTTGTTGTTGTCGTTATCATGTGAAATTTGAGCTATATTATGACACATTCCTCAATTTTGGTAGAACATTTTGGAAATATTCACCTCCTCCTTCCACTATCCATGATTTCATATCTCAAATTATATGTGAAAGAGAAAGTGATGAATTATTTTACGAAAATAAATGTGTTGGTGGTAAAAAATGCGATGATTGTGGAAATTTGACTAAATTTCAAAACAAATATCGTATTGATATAAATGATCAATAATTGTCCAACATGAAAGTGAAATGGAAGAGATTTGAATATATCTATACATTGATTCAAGGTTCAAATAGTGCTAAAAGAATTGGATTACAAGAAGAAGAAATTTGTGTGATAGATTCTTTGAGAAAGTTTGAGGCATAAATTTATAAATACACCAAGCATTCCCATAGAGCTTGATGGAAATAATTGCAATTCAAAAAATCTAGTGAAGTTTTTCCACCATGGACCATTTTTTTAGTCATTGATTTTGCAGAAAACTACACATTTGTTCCAGAAAAAAAAATTCAGAGTGAATACTATCATTCTGACCAAGTCTCCATGCTCGTTCATTTTTTATATAGGCATGTTGAACAAAACTTCAATCATATAGAAAGCACCAGTGAGAATCAACATGTTATTAAAGAATATCATGTTTATATCAGTGACGATCGTACATATGATACATATTTTGTACAACACTATTTTTGAAGGATATATGACTCCTTGAAAAGTCATGGAATAGAATTCAATGAACATTGGATATGGTCAGATGGATGTGCAGGTCAATTCAAATATTCACGATCATTCTTTTGGTTGTGTTGTCTTCATAAGAAAGTCTGAATTAAACATTATTGGAATTTCTTTGAGACTGGCCATGGAAAAGGAGAACATGACGATGTAGGAGCATGCATAAAATGAGCAATTCGAAGATATCAAAGGAATTCCTCCGCAAAACGACTTCTGGACACTAAAGAAGTTGTTCAATGGTGCATCACTACTCTAAGCCATGAGACTAACTGATCAAGGGAGGTGCGTAGGTACATTCAATTTAATTTTTATTGGACATTTTAAACCGTGTACATTTATCACAATGATTGTCTTTGATGGTATTTTGATATCATATTTACATTCTTGTTTGAATTTTCCATATATAGGTTTTTTTGGCATATTGGGAATGAATATGTAGATAGATCAATTGGAAATGGCGTTGAAACAATAAAAGGGACTTGAAAATTGCATTCAATTAAAACAAATTTGTCCACAAATGTGTTTGCATTGGATAAAATAAAAAATTCTTGTTTTTGTCAAGTTTGCATAGACAACACATAATCTAATGACGTTTGTGAAAACAAAATGTATGTAAAATATTGGAAACATACAAAGCTAAATACAAAGGGGAAAATTTCCATTGCAATGTTTGAAGAAATGTAATCAGAGGAGACTACAATATCATCTGATGGTGATCGAGTTTCTGATCTTGTTAGAGAAGGTAACATTTGAATTTCTTTCAAATGACAGAGATCTAGAAATAAATTTAAATACATAATTTTGTTAATTTTGTTTTATTGTGCAGGAGATGTTTTTTCTGTAATTGAACTTCACATGCCATGCCAATTGTAATTCAACTATCCAATAAAAAAATTTAACATTATAGCACATGCCAAATGTATATCAACCATCCAAAACTTAAGTCTTAATTTAGCAAAACATTATAGATCAGGCCATTACTTCACATGCCAAATGTAGTTCAAAAGAAAAACATTAATATAGATCACAACATTACTTCACATGCCAAATGTAGTTCAACCATCCAAAACTTAAGTTTTAAAAACAAAACAAATTATAACACAAAATTACTTCACATTCCAAATGTAGTTAAAAATAAAAACATTAATATATATCACAACATTACTTCACATCCAAATTTAGTTCAACCATCCAAAACATAAGTTTTAAAAACAAAACAAATTATAACACAACATTACTTCACATGCCAAATCTAGTTCAACCATCCAAAACTTGAGTTTTTCAAAAGCAAAACATTAATATATATCACAACATTACTTCACATGCCAAATGTAGTTCAAACATCCAAAACTTGAGTTATGAAAACAAAACATTATAGATCACAAGTATCAAGTATCAAGTAGCATTACTTCACATGCCAAATGTAGTTCAACCATAACACTTTAAAAACAAAAAAAATTATTTAACACAACATTACTTCACATCACATGCCAAATGTAGTTCAACCATCCAAAAATTGAGTTTTAAAAACAAAACAAATTATATATAACATTGTAAAATTACTTCACATGCCAAGTGTATTTCAACCATCCAAAACTTAAGTTTAAAAAAAAATTATATATCACATTCACACGTACCAAATGTATTTCACATAAAATATGTCCAAAATTTGTAGATATCGGGTGAAAATGTGAAGCCGGGTTACACTTTTTGCCCTTTTTTGAGAAAAAAATTTCATTTTTTTCGGTTCTTCAACATTCTGCAAACTATAACAATTTTTTTGTGTAGAATTTCATTTTTCGATAAAAAGAAAAGTTGTGAGAAATTTTGTTAGCTTTCTATTAATTATTTTTAAAATTTTTTTAATGTAGATTTGATGTGTCAACTTAGTGTTTCTTTGAGTGTGTGTTTCTTAACAATCAATGGATTCATAAGAAGTCATGTTATGACGCAATGTTTTATTCATTGAAAATTTGTGTTTTTGAAAAAACAAAATGTGTTACAACAATCTAGACAGAGTCTACTTTGTTTTCATCATATTTACAAAGCCAATGGATGCATATCATAATTACTAGAATTTTTTGAACTGGTCCAATACAAAAAACTGTGTATTTTGGATATGTTTCACGTAGCAAGAAATTTCTTAACATATAAGTTATAAACTAAAAATCTAAAAGCTACCCATTAGAGACAACAAACCAATGTAATGCCCCATAATTTTTTCAATTTTTTTTACAATGTATTTTGGGAGATACAAAATTTTGATTTCACTAAATCACAATGACCCTCAGAAATTGTTTGCACCCATTTTATTAGAAAAATAATTAAAATTAATAAACGTTTATGAAATTCCATAAAAGTTATATTTCTTGAAAGTAGATTCAATTATGAAAATGCTTGTCTTGGTTTCAATAGTTAATTAATAACCTTTCATGGAGTTTAATCAGTCCAAAGTTGCAGAACCGTTTTCAGAGCCTCATTTTTGCATAATTGGTGACGCGTTAGTTCGGCAAAAAATTTAGTCCAAGTTCAACCGAACTATGTTTTCCGCTTAAGGCTCATTAAATCTAACGCCTTAATAGTTCAGCCAAACTTTTCATCAAAAGTTCGGCCGAACTATTGTATAACTCTCTGTCGGCCGGAAATTTTTGCGGAGCCCCTACTAAAACACATTTCGCATCAATATAAATTGGCGCGAAATGATTCAAAATTTTCGCACATTTCGCACACTTCATCTCATTTACAAAGATCTTGGTTTGGGTTCAAAAAAATTTCTTCAAAGTTTGGGTTTAAGAGCATTTCTTGGAAGCAAATTTATTTTACATTTTTGGGTTTAAAGAATTTTTTTAGAAGACATTTCTTGGAGGCAGCGTGATTTTGGCAAAAATTGTAAAAAATTTCTTGGACGTATATTCAAAAGACATTTCTTGGAGGTATGTACGTGTTTTGAGTTGAAGTAAATCTTTTGAGCTTCGTTTCATTTTTATAAGACATTTTTCTCTCGAATTTTTTAAAGTATGTGTTTTGGATTGGAGTATGTATTTTTTACAAAAAATTTACACTGAATTTTTTTAAATTAAATCTTTTGTGATATTTTTTGTAATTGAGTTATTGTCTAATTTTTTGAAGGAAATTTTTTGAACTTCATACCTTATTATTATGGGAAATCGAAGAACTTGTGCAAGAAAATATGATCGAAAAAGAGACCCTGAGGCACGTAGAGAAGAGACGATACAATATCGCAAAAGAAAGTTAGAAGCCCTATCAAATATTGAAGAGGAAAATCAACCTCAAGCAAAAATTGAAGCAGGTATGTAAATGTAAATATTATGATCTATTGATATATATTTAAAATTTTCCTAATGTAAAATGTGAAGCTTAATTTTTATTTGATGAACTAGTTTGAAAAATATTTTGTTTAAAGTAAACAGACAGAGATATTCCTCAAAATATTGAAGAAGAAAATCAACCTCAAGCAGAAATTGAAGCAGGTATGTAAATGTAAATATTATGATCTACTGATATATTTTTAAAATTTTCCCAATGTAAAATGTGAAGCTTAATGTTTATTTGATGAACTAGTTTGAAAAATATTTTTTTTAATGTAAACAGACAAAGATATTCCTCAAAATATTGAAGAAGAAAATCAACCTCAAGCAGAAATTGAAGCAGGTATGTAAATGTAAATATTATGATCTATTGATATATTTAAAATTTTCCTAATGTAAAATGTGAAGCTTAATTTTTATTTGATGAACTAGTTTGAAAAATATTTTGTTTAATGTAAGCAAACAGAGATACTCCTCAAAATATTGAAGAAGAAAATCAACCTCAAGAAGAAATTGAAGGGGATATGTAAATGTAAATATTATGATCTATTTATATATTTAAAATTTTCCTAATATTTATTGACATATTTATTAATTTAGTGATTTATTGAATATTTACTATTTTTTCGAATATGTACAGATGAAATCACCATCGATAATGAGATGTTAGAAAATGTAGACACTCACACATATGGAGATAAAAAACCTGACCATGTTATACGATATCGTGTTAATCACATTTTTGAAAAGTATTTCTTAAATGAGCAAGTGATAGTTCGGGCTCAAATGTTGAAAGGTCTCCTATCATCAAGGAAATTAAAAGAAGCAACAACACTATTGGGTATTCAAAAATCAACCAAAGATAAAAAAAATGAAGAAAGAGGTGATAAAAAATATTAGTACTATAAAGTCAATTAAGAGATCTAGAGATAAAGATGTTTCAAATGTACGTAGAGGAATACAGATGGCAATGGTTTCACCAAGTACTCAAGAGAATCGTTGGATAACATCTATGGCACGAGCACTGGGAACCTCGCAAAAAACTCTACAAAAACATCGAAAATTTTGACTGCAAATAAATGTAAATGATGAACTCGCTTGTTGGAGAGCTATTTGTAGGCAACGATACAGAGATAGACTTGGAGAAAATGTTAAAAAAATAATTTATGAATATTGGAAGAACAATTCGCGTGTTTCACCAACTGCAAGACATGTGATGCGAAGAATAATAGCACGAAATCAATACAAAGAACATGAAAAACATCTCTTGGAAACCACTCATATAGAGTTATTCAACAATTTCAAAGAAGAGAATCGTCAAATTCATGTTTCACTCAGTGCTTTTGTTCAACAAAAACCATGGTATGTAAAACCTATCACCGTACGTGACACTTGTTGTTGTCGTTATCATGTGGAATTTGAGTTATATTATGACACATTCCTTGATTTCGGTAGAACATTATGGAAGGATTCACCTCCTCCTTCCACTATCCATGAATTCATATCTCAAATTCTATGTGAAAGAGAAAGCGATGAACTATTTTACAAAAAGAAATGTGTTGGTGGTAAAAAATGCGACGATTGTGGAAATTTGACTAAATTTCAAAGAAAATATCGTATTGATATAAATGATCAATCATTGTCCAACATGAAATTGAAATGGAAGAGATATGAATATATCGGGACATCGATTCAAGGTGCAAATAGTGTTAAAAGAATCGAATTACGAGAAGATGAAATTTTTCTGATAGACTTTTTGAGAAATTTTGAGGCAGAAATTTAAAAATACACCAAGCATTCCCATAGAGCTCGATGGAAAGACTTGCAATTCAAAAAATCTCGTGAATTTTTTCCACCAGGGACCATTTTTTCAGTGATTGATTTTGCAGAAAACTACACATTTGTTCCATAAAAAGAAATTCAGAGTGAATACTATCATTCTAACCAAGTCTCCATGCTCGTCCATATTCTATATAGACATGCTGAACAAAATGTCGATCATATAGAAAGCACGAGTGAAAATTGACATATCATTAAAGAATATCACTTTTATATCAGTGACGATCGTACACATGATACATGTTTTGTACAACATTGTTTTGGAAGAATTTATGATTCATTAAAAAATCGTGGAATAACATTCAATGAACATTGGATATGGTCAGACGGATGCGCAGGTCAATTCAAATCTGCACGATCATTTTTTTGGTTGTGTCGTCTTCATAAGAAACTTGCATTAAACATTGTTGGAATTTCTTTGAGATTGGCCATGGAAAAGGAGAACATGACGGTGCAGGAGCATGCATAAAACGAGTACTTCAAAGATATCAAATGAACCACTCTGCACGCCGACTTGTGAACGCTGAAGAAGTTGTTCAATGGTGCAAAACTGCTCTAAGCCATGAGATTAACCCATCAAGAGAAGTGCGAAGGTACATTCAATTTAATTTATATTGGTAATCTAATTTTAAACATTGTACATTTATCATGCAATGACTATTTTTAATTGTATTTTGATATCATATTTACAAATTCTTTTTCTAATTTTCCATATAAAGGTTTTTCTGGCATATTGGAATCGGAGACGTAAATAGATCAATTGGAAATGACGTTGAAACAATAAAAGGGACTCGAAAATTGCATTCAATTCAAACAAAGTTTTCCACAAATGTGTTTGCATTGGATAAAAGAAAATATTCTTGTTTTTGTGATGTTTGCATAGACAACACAAAATCCAATGACGTTTGTGAAAACAAAATGTATGTGAACGATTGGAAACATACAGAGCTAAATACAAAGGGAAAAATTTCTGTTGCAATGTTTGAAGAAATGAAATCAGAGGAAACTACAATATCATCCGATGGTGATCGAGTTTCTGATCTTGTTAGAGAAGGTAACATTTGAATTACTTTCTAATGATTTAAAGATCTAGAAACAAATTTAAATATGCATAATTAAATTTTAAATTTATTTTACGAAAGGTGAGATAAGCTTCATCGTAATTGCACCTATTGACAACGATGAAAATGTGAAGTAAATATTTGATGCAAGCAAATCGAACGAAAAATGAAATTATTACAAGACTATAATGATCACGTGATTTTCAGTATGACAGAGGGTCTATTATATTGAAAGGTTATTTTTTTCAGACAAACTCATCAAAGTGGAGACTTTGTTTACTTTGAAGACTATGAACCTGATTCCATAAGTTGTCAATATAGTCACTTGGTGTGTGCAGCACGGATAAAGTTGATAGAAGTTCAATCAAAGAAAAAATCGAAAATTAAAAAATGGAAAATGTCAAAATCCGATCATGAACGGATTATTGAAGATGGAATTCCATTAGAATTTTTTTCAGTGAAGTGTCCAACAATTTATTATCTTTGGATTAAATATGTTTTAGAACTTCCAGTACTCAACTAAAAATTGAGCTTCTTATGTTATTTGTGATTTGCACATGTTACAAATTGTTTGAGTACACGTGTTCTAGTATCAACCCAAAGTAGTTTTTCTACACATGTGTATCGATGAAAAAATGTTATATATATATATATATATATATATATATATATATATATATATATATATATATATATATATATATATTCTAGAATGAAATTAATTGTTCTTGTAAATGTTTTCCGACCGTATGGTACAAATTATTTCACTTTATTTTGTAAGGTCAGATTCAGTCCCCATATGGCCTAGCCTCCAAGGGATGAGATAACAAGTGGTTGTCCCCACTTGCCCGAGTCTCAGCTTTTAAGTACAATTTTAATGTTTATGGTAGGCATCTTACATGATGTCCTAGCCAAGGATATATTCTCTTTGTTTCAAGTTTCCGGTAAAAGTTGTCACCGAATGACCTACTAGGATATTATAAAATCATTTGGCATTCGGAAAAATTCGAAAGTCTTAGAGTCTGTCTAAAGTTTAGTTTCCCTGCTCTACATCTGTGAGAAGTTTCTCGATCTGCTTGCATCACGGTTAGTTTCATTGAAAAACTCTTTTTTCAATTAGAGCTCAATTGATACAAGGTTAGTTGCATTGAAAAACTCTTTTTTCAATTAGAGCTCAATTGATACATGGTTAGTTGCATTGAAAAGCTATGTTCTTCCTATTGGAAATTTTTTCATTCAAACAAAGCTACATGGAGAGATCAAAAGCAATCTTAAAATTCCAAATGTACTTCAACCATCCAAAAGTGATTTGTGCAACATTACTTGACATGCCATGCCAATTATATAGTGAACAACTATCCAATAGAAACATTTAATATTATATACCACATGTGCCAAATGTAGATTGAAACCATCCAAAACTTTAAAATTTTAAAAACTTTTGATAATATATCATGCAACATTAAAACATTAAACATCACATGTGAAATGTAGATTGAAACCATTCAAAACTTGAGTTTAAAAAACTTTAAATTATATATAGATCGTTACTTCACATGCCATGCCAATTATAGTTCAACTAGATCCAATAGAAAAATTTAACATTATATGTACCACACATGTGCAAATGTAGATTGAAACCATCCAAAACTTTAAGTTTTAAAAACCTTTTGATTAAATATATTGTGCAACATTAAAACATTAAACATTTAAAGTTCATTAAATATCACATGCAAAATGTAGATTGAAACCATCCAAAACTTGAGTTTTAAAAACTTCACATGCCATGCCATTTATAGTTCAACTATCCAACAAAAACATTTAATATTAAATATCACATGCCAAATGTAGTTCAGATGACAACATTACTTCACATTCACATGCCAAAAGTACTAAAACCATCCAAAAATTAAATAAAACAAATTATATAATAAAAATGTAATAAAATATGTCCAAAAATTGTAAATCTCACAAGTATCAAACCGTATCAAGTCTAACAAATTTTAAAACCATTCAAACTTCAAATCAAATTCATCGTAAATTAAAATTCATCAAATGAGAATATCAATTGATGCCTTTTCCCCACTAGGTTAAGCCACGTCCCCATCTCGTGAATGGGAACTCATATACACAATGCACATGTACTTGAACATTAAAATTTGAAGTTTTAAAAATGAATGAGAATATATATATATAGAACTTCATGTAAAAACAAAATATAACAAAAAAATCATGCAATACCTTGTAAGGTTCCCTCTCCATTTGATGAACAGGTTCTCCCATAGAAACATCTGCAGTGGTAAACTGTACAATATACATGTACAGTTAAATGTAAATAAATAAATATATATATATATATATATATATATATATATATATATATATATATTTTCAAATGAAAATGCATGTGTACATATATAAACTTATTTCCAATAATATTAAAAAAAGGAACTAAAGACAACTTGTTCAAATGTTGTGGATGTTCCTATCTCCCTCGCCAGAGTCCGCGGATTAAAGAAATCTTCTATAGTAACCTAAATAGCTCAAAATATAGATCTCTCTCTCTCTCTCTCTCTCTCTCTCTCTGTATATATATATATATATATATATATATATATATATATATTTTTAATGGAACTTTTTGAGGTAGAGAATATATATATATATATATATATTTTAAACATAAATTTTAAACTTGTGAAAAACTGTCCATACTTGTGGCTCATCTCCCAAGGAAGTAAAAGGTACATCTTCCAAGGAAGAAGAAGGTACTGCCATCCCAAAAACATTAAACGGAATCGGTACCTGTTAAAACATTTTATCAAATTATATATATACATACATGTACATGTGTGGCAACAATTATTTGTTTTAGAGTCACTTAAAAAACACTAACATTTTCCAACATATCTTGATGGTCAGACCCATCTGCAATGTTTGAACCAGAGGTCCCGAACTTGATATTAACATTTTCTTCACGCATCATGCCTGAGAACTGCAAATGGTGTTTTAACATATAATCATACATTTTTGTTAGATTAATGTACACATATAAATAAATGTATACATGTACATACACATGTATTTATTAAAAATTGTACACTTGTATATGTAAAAATATTTTCAAACCCTAAGATCACTAACACATACCATTCTGATGCCCTCTTCCTCATGAAAAATTAAGTCTTGCAAACCATTGCGACAATTTTTTGCATATGTTCGGAGATCTTCAACATTCATGTTGTCAATCTCCTCATCTGTACAATAAACAAAATTAGCACGTGCATTTTCACGTGCTCTTTGTCGATTTAAAGAAAAATCGACTCCACCCAATCCGCTATGAACATTCTTGATCATAACATCAATTGCTTCTCAACTTATCTGAGAAGTCGCATCCATCTGTGATCGCAAAGTTTCGACTCGAAACGGTCGATTCACCAATGGCGGCTCAGGGCGAGGCAACTCCACATCTCGCTTAGCGCCCTTACGGTCATATAATCGACCTTTCCCTGGGCCAAAAAATTCTGAAGGAAGGTCATTTTAGTTGGGTTTCATACCCAAAAAAAATTCTGCATAAAAAATTTGTGCAAAATAAACCGGAACCTCATCGTTCCATGGAAGCCTTCCATAGGCCGCAAGATGCCATTCATACAAATAACTAGCTTTGTCTGGGTGCTTGAAATACTGCACCTTCAACATTTTTCTTTTTGGCCCTTCCTTGTAATTAAACATTGACTTGGCCACTACTCTTGTAACTTTTTGTTTTATGTCCTCCCATTTATCAGGACCCATCACTGTTTCTTTTCTCTTTCTCATCAATTCTACAAATTAATCAGTGGTCAGCCCCAGATTTCTGTACAAATTTATCATTTCACTCAATGAATATGTAACTATTTCAAGGCTTTTTCGACTCTCAGCAGGTAGAGACAAAACCACGAGATCTCTTTGCAATTTTTCATGAAGGCTTTCACACCTTTGTAAGGTGCATTCCGCCATGTTGGTTTCCCATGGTATATCAGTAATCTCATCCAGATAAGTTGTGCTGGGTTAACAACCTTCTTCTTGAATGTAGCGAGCTGCCCTGCGTCTATTTTGACCACTAGCTCGAACATTTTCGGCCTCTGCATCAATATATATAAAATTTCGTATATTAGAAAAAACACGTGTAAAAAAAGTTGTACAAATTTAATGAAAAAATATTGAAATTGATGGAAACCTTGATGTTGTTGGTTAACATCTTCTCCAACATGACCTTGCTGAGAACTGCCCTGCACGACGCCGCCGAGAACTAAACCTAATGACGTCGAGAACTGTGTTAGTCGTTGATTGCTTTCGAGAAATAAACATTACCCTTTCGAAACTCGTTAATACTCATACCTCGACCGTTGAATTTTGCCACGCTCTATGGATGTGAGTTGAAACTCGTTTCTTACCCTAAAATTAAACATGAAACTTATTAACAATTAATTCAACTTCACAAAGTTAATAAAAAAACTGTTCCATATGTACACACATGTATGGAGATTTAATATTATATTTAAATACCATGAACATTCCCCGATCCCTGAACCTCCATATGGGATTCGGCTGATCTTCGTCATTCATCCTCCATGATATATATCTATTGGTTGACATTTACACAAAATAGATTTCAAAAAATCATTTTGTAATTTAGTATACATAAATTATTTAGAACACAACTTTCAAAGCAATAATTGATCATGTGTGAAACTAAATTTAATCGAAAAAGAAATTATAAAAATGATAAGTTCACCAAATTGCGCTTTACATGGTGGGAGCCGACTTGCTATAAAATTTACCACTTATACACTTTAGTTTATGGGAGAAATGACACATGTACATATTTTACCTTAAAGTTGTTGTGTTTTATGAATATTAGAATGAAGAACTTCTATTTAGATCCATTCCATAGATTGACTGTAGGGGCATTTACTAGATACATCACCTTTCATAAAAGATGAGAGATCCGTAGCTACCTTGCCTCATACTATGCCTATAGAACTTGTAGAAGTAGAACACTAGAGGTGACATGAACTATACCAAATAATGTTTTCATGCTCGTACATGGGAAATGTGTCTTTTTACCACCCAAAAATTTAATCAAGGTAGTTAATTCTTCAAATACATCATCAAGCAACAACGTGATCATCTCCAACTTAATTTTCATGAGCATTAGGCTTGAATCCCCACAACTCGGGTGGATGGAGTTGAATGAAACTAGGCCGTACATTATTCCTTTTACAAAACACACGTTATCTACATGCAATTACCAGGTTGGTGCTGCGAACAACAAAGTGGCAGAAATGTTTTCTCCTCGAGGTTGTCCAATTGGGTGTGTAATACCAACTTCACCCATTTCCTACCAGGTTTCTCTCTTAGGTTACAAATGTCTTCCACCTTATTAGTTATATATTTTAAAATTTCTCGTGGATTCCTTGAATTTTTTCTCCTACCATCTCCCTCTCTCACTCCCCAAATTATTTTCATCAAACATGCCGCATTGAGAATCTGGAGCAATGTTTGCACCATACTTAGAACTGTCATTGCTACTAATTGAAATTTGAGTCATGTATACTAGATTGCTTGCTTAAGTGGCTCTTACTTGGACAATATCTTGAGATAGTTTGACATGATGGCCATATGAGGTTGGAAGATACTTAGTGTAATTTTCCTTAAATCGACTTGTGTTTGGTTGATGGTTTTGTACACCAATATGTAAGAGTACATGGAGATATTCAGATGATGTGAATTTTTTTTTCTTTGAAGGAGAAAAATGATATGTCAGCGAGCTATGTTTCTTGCATGATGTGTTTTCAGTTTGATGGTTTTGTTTGTGACAAGACGTCACAAGATTTTGGGAAGGTCCACTCTTGAGCGAGAGCCTCATGATTACAACCTAATCATGAGAATAAAATGGGAGAGCATCCTTATTTTGAAAACAAATAGGATTCTAAGCTACCTAGGACTCAAACCATTATTTTTAAGTTTGAAATATCATGATGTGTTGTTTCAATGCTTGAATCCACAACCCTAACATAAATTGTTTTATTCTTTTTTTGCAGGATTTAGTTGGTTATATTACAAGCCAGTTGAATTTAAAATTCTTGGATTAGTGGCATGAACCAAACATATTGTACATATTAAATGATTAGGTTGAGTAGATATTCTACATATTGTACAAGGCATAGTTGAGCCAAATGTTGTTGAGGAAGGGCCTAATTATTTCAGTCTTGGTTATGGAAAACATGATGGAGAATGCCCCAAAGCCAAGGAGGCACATGAAGTTGTTCCAAGAAGGAATTTTATTTCGTGTTCAATACCTCAAGCTTGTGAAGTTTGTGTTCACGATGAATGGAAAAGTTTGACACCTACTTCACAAGAAGATGTTAATAAACATGCAGCTAATGAGAATGTAAAAGAAGAGGATGTTGAAAGCTCTATCTAGTCATTGAATTCATTGCTAGTATTCGGAGGAGAGCCACTACCTCATCAAATTCACCTCCTCAAGAAGGAGACAACAATGAATGTTCAAGGTATAAATTTGCCTTTAATCAAATTGCTTTTGATTATGATAAACATGGTAAATATTCACATAAGATATAGAAAAGAACTTGCACATGTTCCTTTTGTGGTTTGAATAACCATAATGTTTATAGATGTTGGAAGAAGATATCCATGCACATTGAAACTTTCTAAATAAAAGAGGCAAAAAATCAAAGGCCCATTGGACAAGGAAAATGATGTTGAAAATAAAATGCAATTGTTTATTACTCATTTCCATAAGAAAGGTCACCTTGTAGACAAGTGTTAGACTTTGTATCCAACAAGTCATCCACAACATTTGAAGAAGGTGGAAAGAGATGACGACAAGAATGGAAAAGAGGATTCCATAATCGATGAGGGTCATGATGATTCACATGATGATGAAGTGCAACTAAAAGAAGCCCCATTGAAATGGTTTGCTAACAGATGGTTAGATTTCTAGATCCAATTAAGGCCTTGAATGTATTTTGATGTTTCATGAATTTCTTTGCAAATTTAAAGTATGGTGCATGTTACATGAAGCAAGATGTTGAAAGTAGAGTTATGTTGACACACTTAAATGCAACAAATATGGAAATTTGTACATGAGCTATTATTTGAGTTGAGAGTCAGTTGTTTGAAGAGGCGTGTTTTGTCGACTTGTGTTTGGTTGATGGTTTTGTACACCAATATGTAAGAGTACATGGAGATATTCACATGATGTGAATTTTTTTTCTTTGAAGGAGAAAAATGATATGTCGGCGAGCTATGTTTCTTGCATGATGTGTTTTTCAGTTTTATGGTTTTGTTTGTGACAAGACGTCACAATATTTTGGGAAGGTCCACTCTTGAGCGAGAGCCTCATGATTACAGCCTAATCATGAGAATCAAATGGGAGTGAATCCTTATTTTGAAAAAAAATAGGATTATAAGCTACCTAGGACTCAAACCATTATTTTTAAATTTGAAATATCATGGTGTTGTTTCAATGCCTGAATCCACAACCCTAACATAAATTGTTTTATTCTTTTTTTGCAGGATTTAGTTGGTTATATTAAAAGTTAGTTAAATTTAAAATTCTTGGCTTAGTGGCATGAATCAAACATATTGTACATATTAAATGAGGAATTTTGCTCTCCCAATAATTTCTAAATCACCCATATCACCAAGAAAACATGTTTTAAAAGAACATACTTTGGTATGGGAAAGACCTTAGGTTTCAAATATTATAAGAAGGTTTTTTATATGGTTGAGAGAATGTGGAAAATAGAATCCATAAAAAAATTATTTTTCAAAACGTATTACTTTCAAAGTATCAACAAGGAATGCACAAGGGTGTTCAATGAATTAACGTTATTTATTTAAATTCCATGGTGTATATCTTACTCATAATTTTAAAAAATTATTAAATAATGATCTAGATTGGATAATTATATTATTTGTCATATATTTTGATGCTTATAGAGTGAAAAAACTGAAAGAATCAACTTGTAGGGTCATTTTAATGGTGGTGGAGAATTGGGATCCAAAACCTTTGGGGCTGCCTCGAGGTTTGAATTTGATATTTTGAAGCCAAACAATTCAATTTTGTAATCAAATTTGATTAACATTTTTCTACACTTAAAGACATATCCAATGGTGCAAGAAAAACATCAAATTAAGTTCATTCAAAATTTATGCCTTTAGTAAGTTGACCTATCATGTTGACCACCATGGTACGAGAGAATGCCATTTTAGCCCTATTACTCATGCATAGCAAGCTAGCTACATGTGGAATTTTAACAAGACTCTAAAAGGTCTAAAATCACAAACCTCGTTAATGGTTGATGGAGTCAAATCTTACACCTAGTTGGCTATCATGCTATGTTAAATACTTCGCCACTAGGAGGAATAAGAGTTCCATTTTGTGTTATTGTATTTTGTTCCATAATTGAAAATACAACTAGGAGTGTGAAGTTAGAGAGAAAAATGTATGAAGTTAAGTTTTTATAGCAACCTTACACGCCAAAAGTCTTAGCTAACTCTAGAGATATTACCTTAAACATATTTTCCATACCAGAAAAGAGAGAGTAGAGCATGTTTACATTTTAGTGTTGTTTTTCTCCCATAAGGATTTCATAGGGAAAAAGAGTCTAGAGCATCATTACTTTTTAGGGTTGCTTGTCTCCCATAAGGATTTCCTAGGAAAATAATTTGTGTTGATTGTCTAGAGAGATATGTATGTGTGTGTTTCATTATATGTTCTCTATTTCTTACGTTGTGTTTCATTATGTTTTATATTTCTTACATTTTTGCCCTCATATTTTTCTTTCCAATCAAGGTTTATAAAGTAACATGACAAGCAACATGAGACTTGGAGTTCAATCATTTTCATTATCTATATGGAAGGCAAGAAGGATTATATCCCCTTAAGCCTAAACTTATGTATTTTGTCAATTTTTATCATATATTTTTTGGTAAGGGTAAATGTTTTTTATCTATAGTACTTGAGTCATGAGTTCCCCAATTTTACCTTATGTAAAGAATGATTCTAGGATAACTACAATTTGTACTTGGTTTTTTATTGTGATGATGCCCTGTCTCAATCACTTGGCCATCTCTCTATGGGTAGTTAAATCTTTATAACAATACTTAAGTAATATTTATCTATTTCTATTATGTGAAATGTAAAAATGGTATACTATTTTTCATAAAATTGGGTTGAGTTTATCATATATTTCTATGAAAGTTGATTATATGACACGTTTTCTTTAAAAGGATCTAACAATTTTGTTAAGGTATGAATTTTCAATTTTGTGTGGCTCTCTATCAACCTTCACTTCCTCATTTCTAGAAAAAATCTACTTGCTAATTTGTATACCCACTTTCTATTCAAATGCATGAGTTTTGAACTCTCGATAACTATGTTTTTCCACACAGGAAAATTATATGTCACATTTTATACTAAAGTTCTTTAAAATATTTTTTTGAAGTTTGGAAATTATTGTTATTATTTTATATAATTTAACATTAGATATAAGTTTAAATTGAAAGCTACTTAAATGAAATATAGCTTAGATATGGCATTTGCAAATTATTATCTATTTATTAAACTAAAGGACATAATTATTACACATGTTTAATTTACATTCAAATGCTTCTTTGATTTATCTCCTATAGCTTAATGTAATACTAGATATATAATTTAAGTTGAAGGCCCATGAGATAAATATGACTTCTATGTGACATTTGTATTGAATCATCTATTTTTTGTGTTATATGAACATAATTGGTATGCATATCTAATTTTCATTACTAATATGTCATGCTTCTTTAATTTATCTTTTATAGATGACCGGAGCGCATCCCTTTTGACTTTGGATATGTGGGCAATATTCATCCACACATTTTTCTATCATAAAGCAGTGAGTAAAATTGTAAATTCCATTTGTGTCAATGTTAAGGTTAAGCACATGGATTAAAGTTTTATATATTAGATGAGGAGGATATGTATTACATATGGTCTTGAATGAGCATTTGGACTCTTTAGATATCTAAAGAGTCCAAATGCTCATTCAAGACCATATGTAATACATAGCCTCCTCAACTAAATTAGCTAGGGATTTGCAATACTATATTTGAGTTGGCTAGCTCCATTTCAAGATATTATAATGTTAGATTATTATTTCTATATATTTTGATTATGGTAGTAAAATGTTACAAAAAACCGGAAACTACAAATAATATTATTCTAGATATATGTAAAAAGGACATGGTAGAGAAGATCAAACAATATTAAACTTTTCATAAATAGTTTAGATAAAAATAAATTTTCTAATTTTGATTGTAAATTCTAAGGCTTAAAGCAATAATTTTTCTAATAATTTTTTTTAATTAATAAATAAAAAAGAAACATTTTCAATCAAAATCACATACATCACATAATAAAAATAATTTAAAAACAATTTAAAACTTCATACACTATATGATGTTACTATGACAAATAGCATAAAAATATATAAGAAAAAAATACATACAATGCATCCATTACATTTGAGTCTTCAGAACATACAATGCATACATTAAATTTGATAGAATTATTCATGACACAATTGGTGTCATTTGTTCATAAAAAAATTGTTCAATATGAATGTGCAAATAAGGAGGTTTCACATTGGCTAATTAAATCTGGGTTAACATGGATCTTTGCCAGTATTAACAGATGTCTATAACATGCATGGTTGGATGTATACAATTTTCATGGTTTTTTAACTAATTTACGTTAAACTGGTTAATCTATCATTGTGAAATAGGCATTATCTAAGTTTAATTGATTTTATGCTTAACTGAACTCTTTTCAAACTCAAGTACAGTGTAAATAGCCTGTAACACTCGCAAGTTTCTAATAATAACTTCAAATCAAAGTCCAGTGAGGTTAAATCTGGAACTCTGGCATTTAAGAAAATTCCTTGACGAAAGGCAGAGTGAGGCTACAACAAAGCCAGACTGAGATTTAGTGTACTTACAATGCACCAACTAGACCACCCAGCAAGGTTCAATTCCCCTTAAGGCATAAATAAGAGGTTGAACTAGGTGCATTCTGGAATGATTTTGAAGGAAAAGCATACCTCCTTGGGGCAACATCTTAGCCAAATGAAAGTGCCTGAGATGAATTGTGCAAATAAGGATGTTTCACATTGGCTAATTAAATTTGGGTTAACATGGATCTCTGCCAGCATTAACAGAAGTCTATAACAGGCATGGTTGAACGTATACAATTTTCATGGTTTTTTTAACTGATTTACGTTAAACTGGTTAATCTATCATTGTGAAATAGGCATTATCTAAGTTTAATTGATTTTCTGCTTAACTGAACTCTTGTCAAACTCAAGTACAGTCGTAAATAGCCTGTAACACTCGCAAGTTTCTAATAGTAACTTCAAATCAAAGTCCAGTGAGGTTAAGTCTGGAACTCTGGAATTTAAGAAAATTCCTTGACGAAAGGCAGAGTGAGGCTGCAACAAAGCCAGACTGAGATTTAGTGTACTTACAGTGCAATAACTAGACCACCCATTGTCTTTTCTTATTCTCCTCCCTGTAGCAGCATAGATTCTTTGTGGATGATCGGCTAGCAATGAGACCTTAACAATGCAATCTGACTAAACAACAATGGCGAATAAAGTCAAAACCAAGTGAAGACTATAGCCACCAGCCAGCTCAGACCCTCCTATGAATGAACTAGAGGACTGTAAGGTCTCTTCCTATCCCCTGTTCTCGTACTGCAACTAGAACAAGTAACTTAGAATCAAACCTTCGTGAGCATGTTGGATGATAGAACTAACTGTTCAAATGTATAAACTCTTGGCTCTCCTATCAGAAATCTAGTGAATTCCCCCTGTTGTTGCAACCTCTACCTCCTGGTCTGGAATCCTCAAATGAGAAGGTTCAATTTGGCGGTCCTCCCCCACGAGAACAAACATGGGGATGACACAACTGGTGGTTTCTTTAGTTAATGGGTTGGTGCTAAGGGGAGTACCTCTTTCAATCAATGTGAAACAACTTGTTACAATGGAAAAAGTGAAACCTATATATGCGGGTTCAGAAATAACTACTTAGAATGTGGAAAAGTGAAACGTATATATGAAAGAACGCGCATTAAAATGTACCCAAAAAAACAGGAAAATGTACCCAACAAGCTGGTATCAGTGATATCATAGTTGCATCATTGTGATGGCATTCTGTTCTAATCATACCAATGGCAACTAATATACTATATACAACCTCAGGTAGGGAGGTAGAACTCATACTCGATGAAAACGCGCGAACAACAGCGGGGACAAGCATGCAACAACAACGAAAACGCACAAACAACAACGGGTACGAGCATGCAGCAATAGCGAAAATGCGCGAACAACTGCAGAATAATGAAACCGGTAACCCGAATAACTTCGCGGGTGATTATTTTATAGAAATTAGTTTGGCCGAACTATTAACTCATAGTTCGGCCGAACTTTTTTCAAAATTTCGGCCAAACTTTAGTTGCCAGTTTTCCAATCTCCGGAAAAAATTCTGTTTGCCCGCACCGTCAGTCAAAACGGAATAACGAGTTTGGCCAAACTTTTTAAAAAAGTTTAGTTGAACTATTACATAGTTCGG
Organism: Pinus albicaulis; assembly: GCA_034641835.2. Taxonomy (NCBI): domain Eukaryota; kingdom Viridiplantae; phylum Streptophyta; class Pinopsida; order Pinales; family Pinaceae; genus Pinus; species Pinus albicaulis. The sequence goes on along the minus strand of CM076578.1, from coordinate 1,311,260,364 downwards.
TCGAACTTTATAAAATGTTCGGCCGAACTATTGCCGAATTTTTTTTTCAACCCTCGATTCTCACAAAAGTATAACCCAGCTTCACGTTTCTGCCCTTTTATATATTTCAATATAAGAACAGTTCTGTTTCAACTCAGAAATCTAAACAACGGGATTCCTTATTTTTATTTTTATTGTACTTTCTTATTACTTATTTATTACTTATTAATCTGAAAGCATTTTTCCTTTTTGATCAAAATAGATTCTACCTAAACATTTTAATCTATTAATTCCTGTGAATTTTATGATATTCATTAACACAACCATTTCGAAAAGTTTGGATTTGTCTTTTCTTTCAAAGCCAAAATATATTAAAGCGTTTTTTTGTAATTTAGAATGAAAATTTTCCTTTCAACAAAGATTACTTTCACTGGTTTTTTCCAAAATAAAATGGCAAAGGACATCATGTACATACCCATTATATAGATTGCGTAAACTTATCATGTTATTCGATAGAAAATTAACTTTTAGTTAATATTTAGTCGTTAAATGGTAAGTGACTTGATGTAAGGCCTTGAAAATTCCATGCACCCATTTATTAATCTTTCATTCTTACTTTTGGGAGGAAGAGTGGCCACGAAAAGTTCCAATCACCTATAGTGCTTGCTTTATGGTAATGAATATTTTGTTTGCTTTATGGCAAATTTAAACATAGGGTTTTGTCGCAAATTCTCAACTTGACGTGTTTGTATTGGCCCATGCTCATAATTGATGTCCTGAAAAGGCCTAGCCTAACCATATAAAAATGCAATTTTTATCATTATTTTTAACTTTTGAACACTTCTAATTCATCTTTTTGTTGGTGTTAGAAATAGAGATCTAGACCAAGGAGAAATTGTGCATATACAAATTATACAAACTGTTTTTTTTATCACGTTAGTTACATATATTAGACATAATCACTCATTTTGATACATTTATATCACAACTACAATTCACACATACGAAATTGATGACTTCTAGATCTACACTTAAGGACTCACAACGACAACTACACATGACATAGAAGCATTACTTCCAACACCCTCCCTTAATGCTTGCATGGAAAATATTGAAAATATATATTACAACAACAATATGGTATATATTTGGCTCGTCTTCATTAGCACTCACATCCACTCTAGAATCTTGCAAATATCATTTTTTCTTCAATACCACATCTTCGACTTGTCACTTGACCTCCATTTAGAACATAACTATCTCTCACAATTGTTGATGAACTTTGTACAATTGACTCTTCTTAACTACTCCGAAGAATAGTCTAGATATTGAATATCTCTATGGAGATGCTTCCATCATAGTAGTATGCCTCGAAATACATACTTCTAGCTATATAGCTAAATTGTCTATATATTCAGTTTATCCAACAATCCATCATACAATTGACCTTTGTAACACTCAAGGATATCATAAAATGACTTTTTATTGATGCGCTTGAAGTAGAAGCCCAACAAGATCCATCGACATATAAAATTTGGGGTACATGTATTTTTATTACACCTATTCAAACCTGAAAGAAGAAAAACAAGATGAGAAGAACCAAAAAAAAATAGATAAGCATGGTTAAGTGAAAATGTGTGAAAGGAAGACTTATATATATATTATTTTAATTTTTAATTTTTATAAATAGTGTTTTTAATTTACTTATGAATCGTTTAAATATTTTCATTTTCTTTATTCTAATCAAATACTTGAAAAATGGTTAGTTTAATTTTGATATATTTATAATTCTTCATTTTAATTTTAGATTTAAAATATTTATAAATAAAAAATAAAAAAATTAAGATAAAAAGATGTTCACTAAATTTATCTTTACTCTAAATTTATAAGATAAATCCTCTAAAATGATTTTTTTTCCTTAAATCCATTTTAATTTTAAGTTTATATTAAGATAATTTTTTTATCCTAGATGCAGGTGCCTCATAGAGAGTAGATGGCATGCTAGAAGGGCTCCCCAGCGCCGAACAATTGTCCTTTCCACGACACAACACATGGACCTGACATGGGTGCCATTAAATATGCATTGATGGTTTTGCAGTCTGGCATAACTGACATTCAATTCCTTCGACATGAAATCACTCCTAGATGTCCTATTTGCAGAGCGCCCTAGCCATTTATGGGCAATGGCAAGGACTACTTGCAACATTTCTCCCTTCGTTTCTCTGTCGGGTTGGCTCTCAGCTCTATTACTTCTTGTCGTGCCTCCACCCCTCTCTCAGCCCTTCACATGCCCTTCGCCCTCTCGCTCCACGCTGCCTACATCTTCATTGTTCGCCCTTCACACTCTATTCATTCAACTCACCTACATTATCAGAACTCTGCCGACTCCATTGCTTTCCGCCATTGTATGCATTGTTGCAGAGGCAGAGGTCGAGGCTTGCCTGCTCACCGTGCTATCCCTGCAATGGCAGAGCGCTCTATAGATTTTTCCTTCGCCATGGATGTGTCGAAGATTCTTGACCCTCAGCACTTCTCTACCCATATCTCTCTCTAAATTCCTGAAGCCCAGTCTCGCCCTTCTGGTTCAGAGTCCAGGAAGACGATGCGGAAATCAACTCTCTCTCTCCATCTTGCCCTCAGAAGCCTAGGAAAATGGTGGCTCTGCCCATCAAAACTATGAGGATTCATCGAACAACGGAGGTAGCAGGAGTTTAGCAGAAGGGGGAAAAGCAGAAGCAACAGGTGCTCGTTCTACCTCCATGCCTGAGCTAGATCCACAGCTCTCCAATCCAGAGGACGACCCCTCCGATTATGGTTGCTACATAGTGGAAGAGATGCCTCTTTAGCAAATTTAGAATGTAAAAGACCAGAACGTTTAGCGCCATCGTTCCTCCTTTTCTAGCTTTTCCCAGCTTAATTATAGTTTCTATGATTATTTACGTTTTGTGCAGCAAACTTGGCTACTAGGTTCTACTGTTTAATGTTGGTTTCCCCTTAAGGGGTGGCTCCTATTATGCTCTATGGACTGGTATATGGGTTGGTTTCCCTCCAAGGGGCAACCCCATTTTGTATTTTTGAGTTTTCTCTTTCCTACCAAAATTGGCTAACTTAACAATTTTGTTCTAGAAGTTGTGATGTACATTTGTATTTTGTGTATCATATAATACGAAAGAAAAAGAAAAAAATTATTTTTAGAAATTTTTTTTTTTAATAAACTAATTTTAATTTTATATTTATAAAGAAACATTTTTTTTTAAATAAAAAAAATTTTGTTCAAAGATATATATGTAGATTAAAATTAAATTAAAATGGAATAAATTAATACCCTTTTATATACCTTTCCCAATTTAACATAGTGAAAGTATTAAGAAATTTATTTCTAATACATATATTAAAAATAATTTTTTCCCAAATTATTTTCTGATTAGAATATGTTAGTACCTTCTAGCTTTATTCTCAAATTATTTTATGATTGGAATATGTTAGTACCTTCTAGCTTTATTCTCATCCTGAGAATAAAGCTAGAAGGTACTAACATATTCCAAACATAAAATAATTTATTAGTTTCGACATAAATATGCTCAACCTTTCACTACCGCTCAGCACACTTCTTATGTGGATGCTCTGTCCCCCTACTAATCTTAAAGCTAGAAGGTACTAACATATTCCAAACATAAAATAATTTATTAGTTCCGACATAAATATGCTCAACCTTTCACTACCGCTCAGCACACTTCTTATGTGGATGCTCTGTCCCCCTACTAATCTTTTCATGGTCCATACAATTTCTTCATACTTTCGGTAAATTGTAGCTTGAAAAGTAGTTTGGCATCTGCTGATGCAATTTCCAAATGCCCTGGAGAAGGAAGTGTCGTAAGCAGGACTTCCGTCGCAAGAAAAGACGCTTTCCAGAAGAAGAAAACAAAGCATATTCAGGGCACACAACCAGGGCATGCATTTCTCAGGAATAACGATTCAGCCTGAAGCAACTTCAATATTCCATTATTACTACTCGACCTCGACCATGGTTAACCTCTATTACTCATGAACGAGATCACAATTTTGTAAAAAGAAAAGGGTGTCTAGACTTCCTATAATTTTTGTAATAAGCATCTTAAAAAAACCCAATTTAATTTTAACAAATTAGCTAACCTAAGCTTATGCTCAGTTTAGTCCACCAAGAAACCGAATAAACAAAATTGTAAGTTATATTGATTTCTTACCTTCTTTGGCATACAAAAGGATTAGTTTGAAATTTGAGACTTCCATTTTATCATATATAACAATCTCTTTTTTCATTTTTTTTCATTTTAGGTATTATGTAATCCCATTAAATATATTTATTTATTTATTTATTAACTCAGTGTTATCATAGGCATTACAGAAACATCATTACTCTACTAAATCTTGTGAATTTTATGATATTTATTGACACAATCATTTGGAAAAGTTTGGATTTGTCTTTGCCTTAAAGTCCAAAATATGTTAAAGCTTTTTTATGGTTAGAATGAAAATATGCTTTCAAACGCAGATTTTTTGCACTAGTTTTTTTCAAAATTAAAATGACAAAGGACATCATGTACAAAATTGTAATGACCCAGTGTATAGATTGGGTTAACTTATCATGTTATTCAACAGAAAATGAAATTTTAGTCAATATTTAGTCGTTAAATGGTAAGTGACCTAATGGAAGGCTTTAACAATTCCATGCCAACATTTATTAACCTTTCACTTTATTCGACATACTCACTTTTCTAGAGGAAGAGTGGCAAAAAAAAAATTCAATCACCCAAACTGCTTGCTTTATGGGAAAAATTAAACATAGGGCTTTTTCGCATGATTCTCAATCTAACATGTTTGTATTGGCCCAGTCTCAGAGTTGAAACTGTTAAATCTATATTGTACATTGATCAATTCTGATATTACATATATACAAGAAGTGTTGTCTCAAGATAGGGAAACTATCTTGGACACACAATCTGTTGGTTGAGAGATTATCTCAACCACACGCCAAACCAAGAAACAACTCTTAACTAATAGGAACAAACTCCTTTACATAGAAAGAATAACAACTAATACAATTAGGAATTACATTTTCCAACACACCCCCTTAATAACTACTTGTCTCGATATCAATCTGCAAAAATCTAGATCTCGTTCAGTAATTACACCTTATACCTTGTTCATGCAATTGTCAATATCCATATAAAGGAACAACCATCTACTGGAATGCTTGCATTCCCAACCACTGCAACCGCCAGTCTACTAGGAAGTCTTTCACATACATGGTTCATCGAACCTTTCAATGAACTTCCCCTAGATATAAAATTCCAACTCATGGAGTCTAAAACCAATACGACCTACCAAAGTGTATCCATCCCACATGACACACTCTTCCAGGGTGTTAAAAATCTCTAACATAGGGGACACATAACAAAGGGGTATGCATGCCTCTCTAGGTCTTACATCATGTACATAAAAACATTTCAAGGACCACAAGTAACCATTAAAAACTAAAAATGACATGTCGATTATCTCTAATTAGAATATGGGACTCATAATTTACCATGGTCATGAGTCTATTCTACACACATAAACAAACTTTGGCCACACCATTCATATGTTGGAACACACCACTACTCTGTTTTTGTACTTTTGAGTCTTTGGTATCTTCATTTTTTACTTTACCATGCTGGTCTTGGTCTCGATGTTTTACCTGTCATCAATTAGAGTTGTGAATTCTAAAAAAATGACATCATATTGAGGTCGCAGATCTCAATATTTATATAAATTTCCAAGACTTATTCACCTTTACCCATACCAAAAAAAATAATACCAAATGGAAATATAATCACAAGCAATAACCATGACACTAATGCAATATCCATAAAGAACAATTGGCCTACAAACGTTCAACACAGGGCCACACCATTCACTACTGTGAACAGACTACCCCAAACTTCAGTTCACCAAAATACTGCCGACATTGCTATTATGGGCAGTTTCAAGATCATAAATTGAATGTTGTCTTCGATCTGATCCCTGACAGATCGCTTACAACTGATCACTCCATGATGCTTCACGAACAGGCACCAACAACACCATTACACCTACTCATTGGTTTACATTTCGACAAGCAACAATTCACCACCACCGGTTAGGAACTTAGCCTCAAGGAGATACAATGTAGCCATGAAGGATCAACTCAGTCATCAAGGCTCTCAATCCAGCCATGAAGGCTCAATTCAGCCACCAAGGCTCAAAATAGCCACCAAGACTCATCACAACCACAAAGGATCAACTCAAGCACCAAGGCCCATCACAGCCATAAAGGCTCACCACAGCCGCCAAGGCTCATCACAGCCACAAAGGCTCACCACAACCAAAAAGGCTCAACTTAACCATGAATGCTCAACTCAGCCACGAAGGCTTTCCAGCGAAAGAGGGCCACAAATCTGCCACTAAGGCACACCAGTTCTTCTCAAGAGCATGCATCAACGCATAAGTTGGATCTGCAGTAATGTCACCACAAAAATGTGGATCACAAAACAAATATCCACACTCACCACACCATAGTGATCTCTCCACCGTCATTGATCGGCATCTGGTAACGACAAAAGAGGCTTCCAAACATGAATCCTCGCACTGGCTGTCAGGCTGCAACAACGAGGAACTACTTCCAGGCTAATATCCTCACATTGGCCCACATCGGGAACCTCACCACAATTTTGCTGCGCCACACTACAATGAAGGGGAGTTTACCAATATCTAAAATTGGCTTTCAATATGAGTGAGGATTGAGTTTCCTCCACATCCCAATCTCATTTTTACTGTCATGTTTTCATCATCTCTACAAATAAGTTTTTCTGATGTTGGAATGGCTAGTTCCAACACAGACAAAAATGTGTGACAATAGTTGGACAAGCTAAATATCACAACAACAAAGTGTGAAATTATTTCAACCAAAATAACAAGACCCAATCAAATTTAAATTCAAAGTATTTAAATTAGAGGATTCAACGAGCTTTGCCATGGAAAAATATGCAAGTCTTCTACCAATGTTTTCGGATCTTATGGTTACATTGTTGCATATGGAACTTGAACTATGTAACATTGTATCACACAATGATCATATGGTTTCCACTTACACAATAAAACTCAGTGTTGTACTTTGCCACCGCGCCTAGTCAACTGCTTTGAAATCTTTGCTCGAATCCCAATAGCCACACCTCAATATTGTTGAATGGGTCTCACCTAAACATATTATCACCCGGGCGATGCTTGAGCGCATTGAGATTTCCTCAAGGCCAATAATCCATAGCCCAAGAAACAATCTTGTTGGTCTCCACCTGTCATTGCTCCAGTCACCAAAATGAACTGATATGTTATTTTACACGAATTCAAGCTAAGGGATCAAAGAAAAAATCTGGGATTTCCATAATTTTCCTTCACGGATGCTGGAAATGGAAATTGCAACAATTTCAAGAGGATGTCTATGAATTAAATATACATTGTTGTTAATATTGAATTAAAAAATAATACAGAGGGATGTGTTTCCCCCACAACACATAGACTCTGAATAATGCGGAAAAATAAACAATCATACATAGGTAGCGTAATCACAGGAGCGAAATGAAATTCGTTTTTCTATTCCATCACACTAACAAAATGAAATTACATTTATTTTAATACAATAATGGTCGTAGCCTGAAAACCTAATCTATTTAATGCAATTAATTGTTGAATGGATGTTCAACAACCATTTGTCCTTGGGCTATCAAAAGGCCCATATCTTCATTAAATCGGCACGTAGGTTGTATTCTGGTTTATATAGGAAAACACGTAAGAACACATTCAAAACATAAACTAGCGGATATCAAATATTATTTGTTCCAGCTCTGAGTCCTCATCGCATCTGTCTCCTTATCACAGATCACAGATCGACGATCTTAAAATTTAACTGGCACGAACATGGTTAAACATAAATACTTGTGGGCACGATGTGTGATGGCACGATCACGTTGCAAATCAAACATCTTAACTTGCTGGTGCTAAGAGGTAAACTCAAATGGTTTTGAATGTGATGTGCGATAGCATAATCACATCACATAGAAAATAACATAACTTATGGATGGCAGAAAGCTAAGTGGTAAACATTGTGAAGTGTGGTCTACAGTGCGGCTAACTGTTGGTAAGTGCGATAAGGGAAATATGCGGAATACAAAGGATTTCACAGTTTTGCAATTTGGTAAGGTATATGGTGGGTCTCGCCGGATATTGCATCAGTGGTAGAATAACATATGTTGAATGGATTAAATGGTAAAGAAAAAAACTTACGATTGCACGCTGCAGGAAAAGGTAAGTCAATCTGATGGTTCAAAGTAATAAATGGAGAGGATGGCTCCGATACTATCTTTGTTGTGGTTGCGTGAAAACGCCTTTGGGCTCTTGGATCCTTGCTTGTCCTTCTCTACACAAAATTAATGAAGTGTAGGTTGCTTCTGCTTCTGATTCATGGCGGTGGTTAGGAGTATAATTCCAACACTCCTCCTTAATCATAACTGCTGCCATCGGTAATTCCCAAACACTGTCTGAGATAAACAAAACTATTCTATCCTAATGGCTTTGTGAGGATATCAAAAAATTGTTCCTCTGTCCTGCAATGGCGCAAAACAATCTCACCATTTTTAACCAATTCTCTTATAAAATGATATTTCACATCTATGTGCTTTGTTCTCTTGTGGAAAACAGAATTCTTTGATAGTGTTATTGTTGAGCTATTATCACAATAAATTGTGGTTCCTTTGTCTTGCTCATGACACAAATCTCTCAGCATCATTCTCATCCAAATAGCTTGATAGGTTGTTATTGTTGCTGCTACATACTCTGCTTCTGCTGTTGATAAAGAAACTATTGGTTGCTTCTTGGAAGCCCATGAAATGGCTCCCGATCCCAAATGAAACACATATCCAGATGTGCTCTTGGTGTCATCTACACTTCTAGCCAAATCACTGTCACTGTAACTAAACAATTTAAAACTATCAGTTGAGGAGTATAGAACACCATACTCCTTTGTTCCATTCAAATACCTCAGAATTTTTTTGGTTTCTTGCTAATGTGTCTCCTTTGGTGTCTCCGTGAATCTGGAAATTAAACTTACAACATACATAATATTAGGCCTAGTTGTATTCAAATACATTAAATTTCCAACTATGATCTTATACAATGTCAGATCGAATTTTTTGTTGCAATCTTAATTGCTTAATTTTAACCCCATGACATTTGGAGTTACTGTTGCTTTATAGTTCTACATGTTAAACCTCTTCAACATTTCTGCAACATATTTTTCTTTGGAAATACAAATTCCCTTTTCATTTTTCTTTACTTCCATGCCGAAGAAGTATCTTAATGAACCTAAGTCAGTCATTTCAAATTCACTCTTCATGACTTCTTTGAAATCAACAATGAGAGAAACTTCATTTCCTGTGAAAATTAAATCATATACATATGAAACAAAAATAATGATTTTACCATAATTTTATTTTATGTAGAGTGTGGGTTCACCATCACACTTTTGAACCCATTATTCATTAGGTAAGCATCAATCCTTCAGTACCATGCTCTTGGTGCTTGCTTTAGTCCATAAAGGGCTTTCCTCAACTTGCACACTTTGTGCTCTTGGCCATCAATTTCATAGCTAGGAGGTTGTTAAACATGTACCTCATCTTTCAACACTCCATTCAAGAATGTTGATTTCACATCCATTTGGTATACTTTCCACTTTTTCTATGCTGCAATGCACAACAGTGTCCACATTGATTCCATCCTTGCAACTAGTGCAAAGGTTTCTTCATAATCTCTTCCTTATTGCTGCTTGTAGATTTTCACAATAAGTCTTGCTTTATGCCTTTCTATCTTGCCTTAGAAATTTCTCTTGGTCTTATATACCCATTTTACTCCAATGACTTCTTTACCATGTGGGAGGTCCACTAACTCCAATTTGTCATTATTTTCTATTGCACCATTCTCTTCATTCATTGCTTCAATCCATTTTTCTTCTTTTACTACGTCTTCGAAATGGATTGGATCATCAACATGACAAAAAAAAAAGAAAATAAAGAATTCATACCATTATTGTTATTAGCTTCTTGCTCATAAATTTCACTCAAATTTCTGAATCTTCATCTTCTTGGTGTGCTTGGAGTTTCACTAGATCTTGAGGGAGTTTATGATCCCTATGGTGTGCTTGGAGAAGTGTTTACTTGATTTATTAAGGCTGTTCTATTTCCTGCTTGTGGTGTGGTTTGTTGTGCTTGAGTAGGTGGAGGAGGAGCCACCGTTGAGGAATTACTTTTTGTTGTGCATTCCTCTTGCTCTTTGTGAGACAAATATGTCTTCACATTCATTGTTTTCTTGAAGCTTCCATCCCAAGTCTCTTCTTCAATGAACTGCACATATATGGTGATTATTAGCTTCTTGGCTGATGGATTATAGAGTTTGTATGCCTTGGATTCATCACTGTATCCAAAAAATATACACTTCTCCTCCTTGTTGTCCAACTTCTTTATTAATTGACCTGGGACATGTGCATATGCCACACATTCAAATACTTTCATTGGAGTGACAGAACACTTTGTTCCACTCCATGCTTCTTATGGGACTCTATTCATAACAACTTTGGTTGATAATTTATTCAAAATATACATTGCACAATTGACAACTTCAGCCCAATACTCATTTGGAAAGTGTTTTGCCTTCAACATACTTCTGACCATGTCCATGATGGTTGTGTTCTTCCTTTCTGCAACACCATTTTGCTGTGGTGTATATCTTGTGGTAAACTGCTTGTGTGTGCCATTCTCCCTACAGAAAAATAGGAAATCTTGGGAGATGTATTCTCCACCTCTGTCAGTTCTCAACACTTTTATGTAGTGCCCACTTTGCTTCTCAATAAGAGATTTTAAGTGGTAGAACTGTTCAAACACTTCACTTTTTTGTTTCAAGAAATAAACCCATCTATTTCTTGTATAATCATCTATAAATTATAATACATAGTGACTGTCAACTAATGATGGTGTTTGCATTGGTCCACACAAGTCTGAGTGGACAATCTCTAAGGTTGCTTTTGCCCTTATACTCTTCCCTGCTGGGAATGCTTCTCTGTGTTGTTTACCCAAGATGCAGCCTTCACATAGGATGTCTGTTTTCTCAATGACTGGTAATCCTCTTACCATTCCTTTTCTATGGAAGAGGTTCAAACCTCAAAATTTGAGATGTCCAAATCTCAAATGCCATAACCAATTTTCATCTTTCACTTCTTCTTGAAAGACCTCTTGTGTGACTGCTGCTACCACACGTCCTTCCTTCAAGTCTGTTATGACCTTGAGAGGAAACATACTATTCTTTGTCATATGCACTTCTGCAATGACCCTTTTACTTGGAGGTATGTCCATGATAGTACACACATTATTCTTAAAATATACATTGTATCCCTTGTTCACGAGTTGTCCAATGCTCAGAAGGTTACATTTCAGGCTAGGTACATAATAGACATCTAGCATAAATTTATTTTCTCCCTTCCTTGTGAGTATTGATACCCTTCCTTTCCCCATGACGGAGACTTTTCTTTCAGTCCCCATTGTCACTTCTACATTTTTATCCAAATTGGAAAACATTGTTATGTTTCCAGTCATGTGGTTGCTACATCCTGAATCTAAGAACCATACATCTTCATGTTTTTCTTGTGCTACATTACATGCTAGAAGCACATTACTCTGGTTTTGATTTTCTTTCACAAAATTAGCATTTTTCCTATTATTCATGTCATTTTGTTTCTTTCTACATTCATTTGCATAATGCCCATAGTTTTTACAATAATGACAGACAAGAATTATCATATATTTTTCGTTGTGCTTGATTTTGGCTTGAGCGTTTGCTTGAGCTCTGGTTTTTTCCCCTTCCACTTGTTCTTGCAGGGTTGTTTCTTCAACCTCTTTGTGGGATTCTTCCTCTTCCTTGGTAGTTTGATCTTCCTTGACCTCTACCTCGACCAAAATACATTTGTGTCTTGAAAGCATGCTCCAATGAGGATTTCGTTGTTCTGTTTAGTTTATGTTCATGAGACATCAGGGATGCACAAATCTCATCCACTAACAATTGTGAGAGATCCTTTGTCTCTTCTATTTCCACTACTATGGCATAAAACCTGGATGGTAGACTTCTCAATATTTTCTCCGCTATTCTTCTTTCCTCAAGTGCCTCTCCATGATACCTTATCTAGGTAACCAACCCAATCACATGTATGAAGAATGAGTCTATGTTATCAGACTCTTTCGTACAGAGATTTTCAAATATCTCCTCCGCATTTGTATCTTTGTTGTCTTCCATTTATCCATGCCTTGATAGGCTGTCTTGAGGATATCCCATTTCTCAGACTTTTTTGTTGCTAAAATCCTTGGGAAAATAATCTCGTGTACTGTCTAAAAGAGATAGAAGAGGAGTTTTGATTCCTTCTTCCTATTGCATTTAAGAAAGTCTCTTTTTGTTGTTGGAAAAGTAGTAAGAACTGTTGCATCTACTGGTTCTGGAGAGCCATTTTCCTCCAGATCCCATATATCTTGTGAAGAAAATGGGGCCTTAATTTTAATGGCCCAATAATCATAGCTTTTACCATTGAAATGTGGTAATTTTGGATTTGTCAGGCTTGTGCCTACTACTGCCATAATGACTATGTTAAACAAACAATATTCTTGACTGTATAAAACAAAATCTTTCTGGCTACTGGAGAAATTTGCTTCTTCAAACCAATCTTACAATTTCTACAGCAAAGAGAGCGAGCTCATGCTTCTCTGAATGAGAGCCTAGACCTACTTTGAAACCATGTTGGTAATATTGAATGAAACAATAATACCGAGGTATATGTTTCCCCCACAACACATAGACTCTCAATAATGTGAAAAATAAAGAGTAATGCACAGAAAACGTAATCACAGGAGCAGAACGAAATTCATTTTTATATTCCATCACACTAAAAAAATGAAATTACATTTATTTTAATACAAGAATGGATGTAGCCTGAAAACCTAATCTATTCAATGTGATTCATCATTGAACGGATGTTCAACAACCATTTTTCCTTGGGCTGTCAAAAGACCCATATCTTCGTTAAATCGGCATGCAGGCCATATTCTGGTTTATACACAAAAACATGTAAGAACGTGTTCAAAACATAAACTAGCGGATCTAAAATATTTTTTGTTCTAGCTTTGGGTCCTCATCGCATCCAGCTCCTTATCGCAGATCGACGATCTTAAACTTTAACTGGCGCAAACATGAGTAAACATAAATCCTTGCAGGCGTGATGTGCAATGGCATGATCACGTCGCAAATAAAACATCTTAACTAGATCGCACTAAGCGGTAAACTCAAATGGTTGCGAATGTGATGTGCGATAGCACAATCGCATTGCATGGAAAATAACATAACTTATGGATAGCGGAAAGGTAAGTGGTAACCATTGTGAAGTGTGCTCTGTGGTGCGGCTAACTATTGGTAAGTGTGGTAAGGGAAATATGTGGAATACAAAGGAATTTCACGGTTTTACAATGTGGAAAGGTATAAGGTGGGTCCCATCGAATATCGCATCGGCAATAGAATAACATATGGTGAATGGCTTAAATGGTAAAACAAAAAACTTGTGATTATGCGCCATGGGCAAAGGTAAGTCAATGTGGTGGTTCAAAGTAGTAAACGTAGATGATGGCTTAGGTACTCTATTTGTTGTGGTTACGTGAAAACTCCTTTGGGCTCTTGGATCCTTGTTTGTTCTTCTCTGCACAATATTAATGAAATATAGGCCGCTGTCGCTTCTCATTCATGGAGGTGGTTGGGAGTATAATTCCAATAGACATGAGACTATGGTGAAGCTCACCACATCTTAATGAAAATTGGCTAAGATAACCTTGGATCTAATTCATATTTAGACACGAAGACATTTTCAAAAAAAAAAATTATTCTATTAATGGAGGACTACTGGATGTGAAATCTTTGAACCGAGAATGGGGATACCCAAGGTAGAGGACCCAATGTCCACGTCAATTTCAAAATAGTTTGAACCCTTTATATAGTTACACCTCAGTGCCTTCCCCAACAGGCAAGTTTCATAATTTCCCACGACGATATTCACGATCCATGAGCCCTTCACAATGTGGTTCACAATCCTTAACCTACTGTTCCTAAAATTATCGGTAAAAAATCGAACATGTCGATATTGGATCATTGGTAACATAATAGAAAACAAAACTGTGTGGCTCCCTCCTGGGAACTTGCAAAATCACCACAAAAACGAGATTTTTCAAGCCTTTCACATCGCAGTTCACTTTAGTCAAAGTTGCCATCACTCAGTTATCAGGGCGGGCGAGTACATGGTCAAGCTTCAAATTGGCCTTGAGCCACTGCATGCCCAGGGGTTTCAGCAACCAGTCTCCAGCAAGAATTTTTTGTCTCTTGGTGATATAATTCGAATCGTTGAGCACCAGATCGGCTCTAACAATTGACCAGGTTTTCAAACACAGCATGAGCTCCAGCGAAGATATCTGCTTACGCTCACCAATACTAGGCTCATTCAACCATTCAAAATCTCCAATATTTGTTGGTTCTTCAACAACACCGACAAATCCCAGTAGTGATCCTCTCAGATCCTGTAGATCTCGCGATCTCAGCCACTTGTGTGGAGGCACCGCAGAACACATTCCAGCAATTTCTCAGCCTTCACGGATCTCGACCTTGAAGGCTTCAAGCTCTGCACTAATAGCTTCAGGCTCTGCACTGAACTGCACCAATGGCTTCCAGAATCCTCTTGTGTGTTGAAAATTGCCCATTTGGAGTGATCATATTGATGCTTGGAGGCTTGTATAGATACTCGAGAGGAAACTTAACCTTCCCATCATAAACTCCACCTACAAACGATGTACCCTCACTTCCTTCTAGTACATAATGCTAATCGAGAATATCATTTGGAGAAGAACGTGCTAGAACATTAGGAACCAGTTCTTTACACAAATTTTAGAATTCTTTCTACAAACGTTTGACACACCTCGATTTTACCATTCAACAAGCGCAACAGGCCACAATCAGATTCTCTAAAAGTAACTCTAAGAAGAAGCCAACTCAAATTCCTACCTCATCTCACTTCTCACGTTTCATGAAAGATCTGTAGCAGGTTCGATCCTCGGTCAGAACGACTAATTTCTTGAAATATATTTTGGTTTTGCAATGCTTGAATCGAAGAAAAATCGAAGGCCGGATGTAATTCAACTCCAATTCGAACGGTATTTCTTGTGCCTCTGACTAATACCCCTCAAATGCACAGCCTATATAGGATAACGAGCTGCCATAGAGCAGATTTGGTTCAGTCACGGAAGCCACAATTCACCACCATGGTGGAAGCGATCCACCAAATCCACCAGAGGTGTGTCAGATCCATCAATCCATCAAATGAAATTTGACCCACGCTTTAGCTTACACTACTTTGTATCACTGTAGGAATATCCACGCATCGTTGTGGCCAGATCGATAGACATTAAATATAATTTCATCCTACGCTTCCAAAAACAAAAATTTGTTCCATCAAATTGGGGAATATTTCCTCATGTTTTCTGACTCTTCATTGTGACCTAAGGATCCTTCTTCTAGTTGTTAGGTTGATTATGAAGAAGTTGGCTGTGATATTTCCAATTGTTGGAAATACTGAGAGTGGGGTGAATCAAAATTTATTTTGAATTGTTATGTTTACTAGTTAATATTCTTTATGATTATAATACAAAAAATAAGTAATAAATGTTTTATTATAAACAACTCAGGACATCAATCCTATTTTACAAAGATTTGAGTACAATGATGTTTGAGGGAACCGACCCTTCAATCTTCAAAGCTCCAACCTATTTCCAAGCACCAAATTGGGCTTTTGTGAGGCTCCAATCTCTATGGCTCCAACTCTTTTCTTCTCAAGGCTCCAACCCCTAGGGCACAAGCCCTTTAGTATTTTAATAAAAATGAATAGGTAACTTACTTGAATTGCTCCTCAATAGTTGATTCTTCACTACTCCAAAATTTTCAATTCATTGTTCAGAATAAGTGTTTATGTCTTCAAATTCATCACAGTCCAATTCTTCATGAGCACATCACTATCCATATGTTTTAAGTTAGGATGATAGGATGATGTGTAGACCTTGTTCAATTGTCACTGGTCAACTTATTGCCACAGATTTGAATGTATAAATATTTAGTAGTCTAAACTTTTGATCTGAGTTATTTATCCTTCAATCCAAGGTTCTTCTTTGTCATAGGTTCCCCAACAAATTAAACTTGTTCTCCTTCATAGTCCTTAAATCATGCTTTAATATCTAAGAGCATACGTCTTTATCACCCACCTGAGCCTTAGTTACCTACAAATATTGAATTTTTATGCTCAAGCATGAAGCTTGTTTGAGATTTTGTGGGCAAGTTCAAGGCCTAAGCATTCTTCCAAAGTTTGTGATTAATATAAAGGGATGCAAGCCTTATTTGTTTTTCTGTGGTGATTTTCAAAGTCCCATGTCTTATCCGAGAGACTGTGTGTCTAAAACTAGATAGTGTAAGGCACTGTCTCTAATCACCTATATGAATTTTTTTGGTTAAGTTGTTAAGGTTTTGTGCCCAAGTCCAAGTTTTGGTGTCAAGAGATAGAATTTTTGCACCCAAGTTCGAGCTTTGTGGTCAAGTGATAGAATGTTTATGCCCAAGTTAGAGCTCTGTGTTCAATCTAGGTCTGTTTGCTCAAATTTTCGAAAGCTTAAGTGATCCAAGCCTTTAATTGTTTCCTGTAACTAAGACTGAGGTTTTAGATTCTTGTAGAATAGTCTGACCCTCCATTATAGCTGATTCACATGTCAAACCATCCAAATTTCTAACCCAATCAAAAGAAAATCCTTCTCAACCTCTAAGTCTCCTCTCTGTGGTGTTGTAAAGTTCATGAGTTGTTAATTGTTCACTTCTTTATGTAATCCTTTACCGAATTGATAAGATGAATAAACATATAACTCCTTATATTTATATGAATTTTGGGTTGTAAATGAAGGGACATGTCTTATTGAAGGAGGTTCACTTGCGAGACAGAGTATAGGCTGGCTAGACTACAAAAATAGGATATATGGCCTTAAGAAATCGATTTATCTTAGACTATTTGGAGTTAGGGGTTGAGTGAGGGATCGTTGGAAAGAGGAAAGAGTAATCTTGAAGATGGTGAAGGAGAAAATATGATAAGATGCCTCCAAGCTAACAAAAAGTAATTGTATTTGTGACTGTTTTGAATTTTCTCTATGTATAAGGTTATAGGGACATTATGAGGTCCTTAGGGTTTTAAGTGAGATCTTCAATCATCATACATGTGTCATATATAGTCTTCATTGTCATGTCTTCAACCATGTCATCATATGGTCTCCAAGTTTGTAACTTTCAAGAGTGCTTGTATTTTCATAAATGACAATTATTTACCAACAAATGTATATTGTAATTGCTTTGAAATAAAATTATTGACCAGCCTAAGTAAAGAAAATAGAAACACCAGAAAATCATAGAAAAGTTGTCAGTGAACTAATAACTCTTCATAACGACTCGGTAGCACAAAGTCATCTTTCCTTTATGGTTGACACATGTTCGATGAAAGTTGGGTTGAGATGACATCCATGTGTTAAGAAAATTGACCTCTCAAATCTCTGACAACTGGCAGGTCCAAAACATGAGTGAGACTTAGTAGGCAAGGGTTGAACAACACCTATGTAATACACTTTGTTTTGGGTATATCTCCCAAACTGTAACATATTTTTCAAAAGTAAAGGAGTTTATTTTATATGATAGTGTTGGGAACAAAGAACTCTCTCTGTTTCTGCAAATCCTTCCCCATATTCTCACAAAATGCTCTGCAAAACCATGGCTCAAAACAAAAAATTTACAAACTGCGAAAAATGAGCTTTAAAGGTGCATTCATAACACCTGATCAATTACACCTATGAAAAAACTCGTAGGGGTTTTTATAATTTGGCCTGTCTTAAAGAACAACCTCTCTCATTTTTCCATAATTGGCCTTTATCAAATTGAACCTTCAACTTGCGTGCATGGATATGAAATTTAACAAAATGTAGAGCAACATCTTCTTCCTTTCCATATCCGAATATTGGGAGGTAAGTTGACCAATCTGATTTGGGAAACTAGTAATACGAGATCTGTCCATATGTGCATATGTGGAATTTGTTCTTGAACCCATATTGAACATAGTCAACCAAGATTAATGACCTTTGACGAGTGGAGTTGCCCTAAAATTTCAATTTGTTGGATCCTTTGAACTCGAAGTCGCCATGTGAATGATTCAGTATTTGGATGTCCAAATGTTGTTCACCATCAACAATTAGATTTGATCTTTGTCCTTCATACCCAAGGAAAATGTGACTGTTTGGTCTTGGCAACGACGCCAATATGTTAGCAGTCTCTGATATCTACTAGGTTGGAAATAGACTCAATAAGGTAACCACTAACCACATTTGGTCAGGGTACTGGTCTTTCGCAATTGGAGGGGGCTCCCTCACTTAAAGAAACTAGAGATTTGAAAATTATAAACCCACAGAGACCAGGTTTGCTATAACTATTTCATAATTCATTCTATTGGGGGTAGGTAAAAATTTATTTGAAGAGAGTGTTTACAGTTCGAAAACCCTGCAGAAATCATGGCTTACGCTTAAATAACCACTCATTCCCAAAAATTCTCAATCAATATAACATCTCAAACATTCAGAAATTGTAGCATAGGGGAACATGATTGAGTAAATACTCATTTAAAATGAAACAACATCATAAATTTAGATACTGCACTCATAGGAAATAAGCATTTTAGAAGAAATTAAACACAGATATAAGCACCATCATTGCCACTGAACCAAGTTGTAACACCTAATTTGGAGCAATGTTAAATTGAATTCCAAATAGCCTCAACTTGTACTTATGACAGACAAATAGATAGACTTTTAGCGGAAGAGAGACAAGAAGAAAAAATATTTTACAGGAGAAAAACAAATATGAGATCCCATACCATGAGTATCTTTGCCAAAATATTAGTGGATCAACTAATACACAAAATCCATGCATAAACATTCAGGGCACAACACAATCACACAGTAACACTCTTGCCAAGTCTTTTTCCAAACCAACGAATTAACCCTTTCTTCATTTAGTTCTCTTCATTATATAGGCAAAATATCATAGTGTAATAGACAGTTGCATACAAAACATGTTTGATCCATGGAGAGGATCAACACCAACTGGAAAAGTAGAAACATCATAACTGAAAAATAGAAATATTATAGTTGTGTAAACCATTTTCAAAAATAAAAAATGCAATCCTAAAATACTTAAATTCACCCTAAATAAATAAAATATTTTAAACCATTTTTATATTTTAATCTCATCCATCCTGAGTAAGGAAAATAGAAACAATAGAAAATCATAGAAAAGATGCTAGTGAACTAACAGCTCCACGCAACGACTGGGTAGCACAAAGTCATGTCTCCTTTATTGTTGACACTTGTTCAATGAAAGCTGGGTTGAGATGGCATCCAGCTGTAAAGCAAGAGGACCTCTCAAATCTTTGAAAACTAGCAGCTCCAAAACATGAGTGAGACTTAGTAGGCAAGGGTTGTGTAGCACCTGCGTAGCACACTTTGTTTTGTTTATATCTCCCAAAATGTAACATATGTTTAAAAACCGAAGGAGGTTATTTTATATGGTAGTTTTGGGAAAAAATACTTCTATCCATTTCACCAAATCCTTCCCCATCTTCTCACAAAATTCTCTTCAATATCATGGCTCAAAAACAGGAAATTTTCAAACTACAAAAAATGAGCTTTAAAGATGCATTCATAACACCCGATATGTTACACCTGTGCAAAAAATGGAAGAGGTTTTTGTACTTTTTCCCATTTTAAATAAAAACCTCTCTCAATTGTCCATAATGGGAATTTATATTATGGTAGTTGTTATTTCAAAAGGATGTAGAAAAGAGAGTATGTGCAACACTATGGAGCGAGAAAATCTAATTAGCATTGTGATGCTTTAACCAGATTTTTTGGAGCGCTCCACCTGACTTGGCATGTGAATCACAACATAGGTAATTATTAAGTATAAGGGGTGTGATATCCATTTGGTATGGGAGTTTCATATATGAAAATGGGTTATTATGCATGAAGGTTATATGATATGAGTATGGGAAATGGTAATGTTAATATAGGGAATGGTATAGAATGAAAGGGGGAAATAAAAATGGATGTAATATGATGATAGGTTAATGGTATATGGGAAGGGTGTAGGATGTAAATTTATATGAAGGGGGATGAATGGAAGATAAATGGGTAAATGGGGAAATAGGAGGTGAAATGGATAAGCATAAGGTAAATAAGAATGACGGATAAAATTGTAGGATTTTTCAAATGACCATACCTTGTAACCATCAGAGCTGTGACTACAAATGAGCTAAATTTAGACCATTCTGATAGAAAACTCACTAAACCCCCTTTGACTTGACATGAAAAAAACATGTGCTATCATGACTCCCATTAACTTGACACTCTTTCAGAATTTGAATGAACCCTTCATGTAAGAAACTCAAAGATGTCAGACAACGGTCTAGAGGCCATGAAAACAATAATAGTCGTAGGTTCAACTTCTCAAAACTGAAAACTAAATGCTAAGGAAAAACATTTGATAATAAAACTTATGACCCTAACACACATGACCAAAATACAAGTGGTAAACCAAGGAATTTAGCTTGGAACTAATTTCTTTCGTGGACATTTCAGGTATGGATCAAATCCCACATGTCAGTGATTTAAAGAGAGGAAGCCAAAACCACGAACCCAATATGATCCCAAAATATTCGCAGCATTTCCATCATTAATAAAGTGCAAGCATAACCATTGATTGTATAAAATGTTGAAAAGAGGAGAGTACTTAAGAATATGGTACCAATGTTCTTTAACCTAGGATGCCATCTGAGAGCCATCCATTCACAGATAAAACCACTTACCCACCAAATCCAATTATCGTAATCCTACCACCCAGTGCCAAAAAACATCAGAAACAAAAATGAGTTTATAATAATCCATATCAGGCTTAATTAAATTCCTTCTTTTTCCAGGAATGATAGAAAAAAATTTTCCGTGGATTACGACATTGGGTTCAATAACCAGTGGGGATACTAAAACTTTTGAATCCATGTGTATAGTTTCATGTATAGGAGATGTACCATGTTGGGGTTCCCATGTTTTGGCTAGATTCGCAAGACCAAAAGATGAGACAACATCAGCACCACTTTTGGGCCCTAGGATCTAGCCCTCCTGGACCCGGAGAGGGATCTCTCCAATTAGAGCAAAGAATGATATATCCTTGAAGCTAAAGATGAGATATTAGGCTAGTTATGAAGCACAAGGGGTTTTAAATGGTTTGGTTGAAGGGTTGTTGGGTTGGTTAGGAGATCATGGACTGGGAAAGCAATGGGAGAAAAGGAATAGAGCAGCTGGAGGCTTCAGTGAAGAGGACAGGCCAAGACAGTGCCATCCATTGGGCTATGGAGTCATGAAAGGAAATTACTTGCATCCACTAGCCAAGGCTTTCAAAGGGCAAGTCATCTACACTAAAGGATCTTTTAGGCAGATGGTGGAATGGAACATTAAGGGGAGAAAGTGGAAGAAGGAAAGACAACCAATTTTTTGTCTATAGATCAGGTCAGAGGTCATTTAACTCCAGACCTGCTTGGACATACTCAAAGGCAGCTCTCAAAAAGGGACGAAGGGGCAGCTTATAGATCAGACCAGAGGTCATTTAACTCCAGGTTTTCTTTAGCAACTCCAGAGAAAAAACAGAGATAAGTTAAATAGAAGGGATCTTAGAAAGGCCAGCTGGTCGTGCCAGGATCCTAGTGGACAGGGCTAACACTCATCCCCAGTGTTCCCAAACCTTCCAGCTTAAACCCAGCAAGAACATCTAAGAACTGATTCAACCAATTCATACATCAGAGAGTAGGCAATAACATCCACTACACTGGTTAAATCAAATGAAATCAACTCTTAGATAGAAGATGAGGCAAAAAACATTAAAGGTAGGGAGAGCAGGAAACACAGGGCACCTAACAAGGGTGAATCCTATGTTATACTTCTGTTGCCTACCAGAAGAACATGAAACAGTATGAAAATGTGATATACAGAGTTAGAAAAACATCACCAATAGTAATAGACCAGGATCCTGTGAAATGTGCTTTGATTGATTGATGCAAAACCAGTCATGTACACTGAGCTCAATGGCTAATACAGTCTAGACATTCTCCTCCCAGCCTATTACATACAACTACTTTGTAACTCCCTCCCAATACTGTTCTAACAATCAAGAATGAATCCCTCTAACAGCAACTACCACACCAAGGCAACAACAACAACCTTTACATTATGTTCTCGGGGATCTCTTATAGGAGAAGAGGAAGAAATAACAGTACATAAACAAATAAATGAGTCTTATTAAGACAGTAAGGCGGAATTGTTCACGCCCATACCACTTAATGGCTTTCTGCGGCATTGCTTGTACTCTGTGATCTTTCTGGGGAGTCCCTGTCGGGCCGAGATCGACCTCGGATATTTCTTTGGGGTCCTTTCTGGTTCTTGGAGCTTTGCGCTAGCCTTCTGAATAAATGAACTGGGTGAAAGGTCTGCACGGCTTCTCCTTTCCTTCATTACTGCGGCTCAGACAGTCTTTAATGGAGCTCTTGTCTGTGTATTTAATTTCTTATGGGCTCAAGGAGGCATGGAGAACCCTGTAGGTAAATATCCGTCCTGGAGAAAACGTTCTGCTGATATCAAAACACGGATATGACCCTTTGCATGCTCAAGTCTTCAAACTGTGCCTTTCCTTTGAAATGCGGGGTTTAAGCATTAATAATATCAACAACCGCATTAACCCCCTCGGAATCCCTTTTGCTAATTCGGTGGCCAAGGCTGAATAGACCTCCCTGTGATGTCTGCACAATTTAGAATAAACCTGTTTAAAGCCCGGGCAGTGGTGGCAGAGGAAATGCTGTAGAGGCGGTGATATGGTGGCAGGATAGTGGAGAAACAGTGAAAAACGGTGGAGAAATGGTCGCACAGTGTAAAGCCTGAAGATTATCGTTTGGGCAAATAACAAAGAAAATCACCAACAAACAAGGGAGAGGAGCCTTGGCAGTGGGACCGGGGCGCGCATCGCAAAATCGCAAATGGAGAAAATGTGATGGCGGAGAGCAGCACCAAACAAAACTGCGCCTTGCGCTATCGCGACGGGGCAGAATTTCGATGAGCGCAGATCACAAAGTTGGAAAGTGCGATGAGGGCAGATCGCAAAAAATGAAAAACGCGATGGGCGTTAAAATAAAAATTGAAATCTGTGATCTGCGCTTTGCGCTAGGCATCAAAGGGTTTAAAACTTGGTTCCAGGGTGTGAGCGCATGGAAGAAAAGGGGCTAAGGGCGCAGTGGAAGGGGCTAACCCTTATTATAAGGTCGGAAAGTGGGTTTTGGCCCTTTTTAAACAGAATTTGAAGGTTGGGAAGGGGAACGATAGAGAGATAAAGGGGGAAGAAGGTCAACAATGGCTAGGGGGGGAATTTAAAGGGGATTATAGGGGGAATGAAGGGTAAGAAGGGAAATAGAAGGGGAAGACTAGGGAGATAAAATAGAGACTCAGTGGGGGGGAAATAAGAAGGAAAAAGAGGCCTTTGGGCATTTCTTCATAACAGAGAAGCTTTATAAGGGAAATTAGCAGAGGGGATTCCTTCAAAGGATAGAAGACACATGGAGGCTTCAAGGAGACTGTGTTTTCAGAGGAAATGCATTCCTTGAAGACTCAACAATGATTTAGCCCCCTATTTTCTTGTCAAAATTTTCATAGGGGGGCTAACAGTGGCTCCACATGGGGATGGCTTCTTCTTGAAGGAGTCAAGAATTCAGAAATTGATCTCTTGGTGTAGGCCAGATGCCTGCTGCTTGGCACATCCCTTTCTTTCTTTGACCAGCTGGCACAAATCCTGAAGACATCATATCAGCAGTAAAATTTCTCCCAAACAACTACCTACCCACACTATAGTCCTAACATTTTTTCTTCTTGGGTGCATTTAGACTTGCAGACCCCTTTACGTCATCAATTTTTTACAAACAGGAAAAACAAACCTATTCTAGTTCTACCCTTATTACTCCATGAGACCAGATTAGACTGTTGGTCTCATAGTTTCTCTACCTAAACCACTACCTGCTAGGATTAGACTGTCTAGCAGGTTTCTCCTCTACATTCTAAGAAAAAAATCGAAAAACAGCTAATCTACTTGCTCATAGGCTGAGCTTTATTGAGCTTTTCCTACCTACCCTACTCTAACTGAAATATTTACAATCTAGCTTACAAACATTGTCTTCCAATGCAACCAGTCCATCAAGTGATCCCATGGCTGGTCTTTTTTGCTCAGCTCCTTGAGCAGGCTGGATAGGCAGGGCAGCTCCCACTCTTTCTCCTTGAGCATGCTGGATAGGCAGGGCAGCTCCCACTCTTTCTGTTTAGTAACAACAGCCTTGAAAAATGCTCTCTCTATTTGCAACATGCTGCTCAAAAAGACCCTTGATCCTTCTTCAAGTATATGCAGGAAATGTGCATAAGGATCATGAAATGATACCTGGCTATGAGTATCTGGTAGGCAGGCTTCAACCAGGATATCTTCTTCTTCCACTGGATCAAGCATGAGACTCCCCTGAGAAGGAGAATATTCCTCATCTGCTTCACCTTCTGAACTGGAGGACTCATCGTATATTGCAGCTGACTCCTCTTGGAGCTCCGAGTTATTCTGCTCTGTTGTGCTGGGCTCTGTGAAAAGATCAATGTATTCTTGAGCAGGGTTTTGGTCCATTGCTTCCTCTTTTTCAAGAGAAAGCTCTTTGCTTAAATTCTGCTCCAAAATCTCTTCTTTTCTTTCCTCCTCGTCTTCTGAAAAGAAAAACTGCTGGTTTCTAGTCTCACTGATGATGTGTGGTAGAGCAGAATGAAGATTCCAAGAATCTTCATCTGCTGATATATTGTCACAGCTCTCCTCATCAGTGTCATAGATAGGCTGACTGGTTTCATTACCTCTCTGAAATTGCTGGCTCTGGTTTTCTTCCCATGAATCTAAGGATGATGGTCCTGCAAGCTCGGCTTCTCTTTGAAAGCACTCACCCTCAAATAGATCATGAAAAGGAAAATCATAACTGTAAGTAATATCACCCTTCAAACCTATCGGACTTTCAACAGGTCTTTCTTCATTCCGATCCACAGAGGAGTTTTCTGAAACTGAATCATCAAACTCATAAGATGAGTGAGAAAGGGAGTGTGTCCTATAGAAGACTTCTGGGGTGGACTGCTGGTTTAATATTTGATCAATCTCCTCTTTTGTCAAAAGAGGAGCTTCCCTCTCATTACGGACAGAAAAATAGCAGTCTTCTTTCTCTTGTGTAAGCTGTTTTGGACGCTGGATGTTTCTTTGAGCCTCTTCTTCCACATCAGGCTCTGCCTCTTTTATGTGGTCTCATGTTTCTTCGAGGCATCTTTCCCTATCAACCTTTGCTAAAAGGTCCTGATATTCTTTGATCAGCGTAACACAAGGCATAGGTAAGCAATCAGGAAATTCCTGATTACCTTCCTCCTCATCTTCTACAGATTCTTGAGTATTATACGTGTCTTGCTCATTGTCTAGGTCTTGAGTTTGTTCTTGTTCTGGAGAAGGCATAGGTTGTTCTGAATAATAATCATTTGCATTCATATTAGCCATATGCGTTTCCAGCACTTTACCAAACATTTCGGTTATTTCACATAATTTATCATACAAAGCATCATACTTTGTATCTCTGTCCATGTTTGGATCTATATTTATGCAAAGAAGGCTAATGCTTCTTCTCAACTAGTTCAGAGTCTTCTACCAGTGGAGTCATTTGGTCTTTGGATCATAGGGAATGTGGAGTCGCCAGGTGGATGTATATGAATGTTTGAAGCAGGATGCTGTCCACCATCAGCAATTGAAAGCCAATCTAACCAGAGATTGAAGGGTTTCTAAGGTCCTTGTGATATGGAATGAAAAATGCTTAGAATCTCCCCAGTGGAGTCGCCATTATGTTGGGGTTCCCATGTTTTTGCCAGATTGGCAAGACCAAAAGATGAGACAACATCAGAACCACTTTTGGGCCCTAGGATCTAGCCCTCCTGGACCCGGAGAGGGATCTCTCCAAGTAGAGAAAATAATGATATATCCTTGAAGCTCAAGATGAGATATTAGGCTAGTTATGAAGCAGAAGGGGTTTTAAATGGTTTGGTTGAAGGGTTGCTGGGTTGGTTAGGAGACCATGGACTGGGAAAGCAATGGGAGAAAAGGAACAGAGCAGCTGGAGGCTTCAGCGAAGAGGACAGGCCAAGACAGTGCCATCCATTGGGCTATGGAGTCATGAAAGGAAATTACTTGCATCCACTAGCCAAGGCTTTCAAAGGGCAAGTCATCTACACTAAAGGATCTTTTAGGCAGATGGTGGAATGGAACTTTAAGGGGAGAAAGTGGAAGAAGGAAAGACAACCAATTTTTTGTCTATAGATCAGGTCAGAGGTCATTTAACTCCAGACCTGTTTGGACATACTCAAAGGCAGCTCTCAAAAAGGGACGAAGGGGCAGCTTATAGATCAGACCAGAGGTCATTTAACTCCAGGTTTGCTTTAGCAACTCCAGATGAAAAACAGAGATAAGTTAAACAAAAGGGATCTTAGAAAGGCCAGCTGGTCGTGCAAGGATCCTAGTGGACAGGGCTAACACTCATCCCCAGTGTTCCCAAACCTTCCAGCTTAAACCCAGCAAGAACATCTAAGAACTGATTCAACCAATTCATACATCAGAGAGTAGGCAATAGCATCCACTACACTGGTTAAATCAACTGAAATCAACTCTTAGATAGCACATAAGGCAGAAAACATTAAAGGTAGGGAGAGCAGGAAACACAGGGCACCTAACAAGGGTGAATCCTATGTTATACTTCGGTTGCCTACCAGAAGAACATGAAACAGTATGAAAATGTGATATACAGAGTTAGAAAAACATCACCAATAGTAATAGACCAGGATCCTGTGAAATGTGCTTTGATTGATTGATGCAAAACCAATCATGTACACTGAGCTCAATGGCTAATACAGTCTAGACTTTCTCCTCCCAGCCTATTACATACAACTACTCTGTAACTCCCTCCCAAGACTGTTCTAACAGTCAAGAATGAATCCCTCTAACAGCAACTACCACACCAAGGCAACAAAAACAACCTTTACATTATGTTCTTGGGGATCTCTTATAAGAGAAGAGGAAGAAACAACAGTAGATAAACAAATAAATGAGTCTCATTAAGACAGTAAGGCGGAAGTGTTCACGCCCATACCACTTAATGGCTTTCTGCGGCATTTCTTGTACTCTGTGATCTGTCTGGGGGGTCCCTGTCGGGCCGAGATCGACCTCAGATATTTCTTTGAGGTCCTTTCTGGTGCTTGGAGCTTTGCGCTAGCCTTCTGAATAAATGAGCTGGGTGAAAGATCTGCACGGCTTCTCCTTTCCTCAATTACTGCGGCTCAGACAGTCTTTAATGGAGCTCCTGTCTCTGTATTTAATTCCTTATGGGCTCGAGGAGGCATGGAGAACCCTGTAGGTAAATATCCATCCTGGAGAAAACGTTCTGCTGATATCAAAACGCGGATATGACCCTTTGCGTGCTCAAGTCTTCAAATTGTGCCTTTCCTTTGAAATGCGGGGTTTAAGCATTAATAATATCAACAACCGCATTAACCCCCTCGGAATCCCTTTTGCTAATTCGCTGGCAAAGGCTGAATAGACCTCCCTGTGATGTCTGCACAATTTAGAATAAACTTGTTTAAAGCCCGGGCAGTGGTGGCGGAGGAAATGCCACGGAGGCAGTGAAATGGTGGCGGGATAGTGGAGAAACAGTGAAAAACGATGGAGAAATGGTTGCATAGTGTAAAGCCCAAAGATTATCGTTTGGGCAAATAACAAAGAAAATCACCAACAAATAAGGGAGAGGAGCCTTGGCAGTGGGACCGGGGCGCGCATCGCAAAATCGAAAATGGAGAAAATGCGATGGCGGAGAGCAGCACCAAACAAAACTGCGCTTTGCGCTATCATGACGGGACAAAATTTCGATGAGCGAAGATCGCAAAGTTGGAAAGTGCGATGAGCGCAGATCGCAAAAAATGAAAAACGTGATGGGCGTTAAAATAAAAACTGAAATCTGCATTCTGCGCTTTGCGCTAGGCATCAAAGGGTTTAAAACTTGGTTCCAGGGTGCGGGCGCATGGAAGAAAAGGGGCTAAGAGCGCAGCGGAAGGGGCTAAGCCTTATTAGAAGGTCGGAAAGTGGGTTTTGGCCCTTTTTAAATGGAATTTGAAGGTTGGGAAGGGGAACGATAGAGAGATAAAGGGGGAAGAAGGTCAACAACGGCTAGGGGGGGAATTTAAAGGGGATTATAGGGGGGAATGAAGGGTAAGAAGGGAAATAGAAGGGGTAGACTAGGGAGATAAAATAGAGACTCATTGGGGGGGAAATAAGAAGGAAAAGGGGGCCTTTGGGCATTTCTTCATAACAGAGAAGCTTTATAAGGGAAATCAGCAGAGGGGATTCCTTCAAAGGATAGAAGACACATGGAGGCTTCAAGGAGACTGTGTTTTCAGAGGAAATGCATTCCTTGAAGACTCAACAATGATTTAGCCCCCTATTTTCTTGTCAAATTTTTCATAGGGGGGCTAACATACCAAAGGGATAGACTCCCCACTTGGGTAGCCATGACTCTTCACCTTAATAGTGGCATGTACTAGCACATCGAGTAATGGCAGATCACCGCCCTATATTCCTTCAGTATCAAGTGAAATCCTATTGATAGATGTAAAGGCCAGTTGTACAATGGACACCATCGACACTCTGCAATCCCACCTATATGTGCACCAAAGTAGAGAGAATTAGTAAAAAATACCTTACGTAGTACTGTCTGAAAAAAAAAAAAAAAAAACTCGATAAAATATGTAGACAAGGTAAATTAATGACACTTATCAATTATTGACACCACTCGATGTAGGTTATAAAATATGTAGACAAGGTAAATTAATGACACTTATCAATTATTGACACCACTCGATGTAGGTTGTCACTAGCTCAATCCACAAGGAAACCCCTTCAAATAAAATAGACTGGCCAATCACCATCCACTAATTTCCTTCATAAAATCTAATCAAGCACACAATCGACAAAGATATTCAATGACAACAAAAACCATTAATGGATTGTCCCTCATATAATCAATGACCAAATTAGAAAATATATATCCCCCCAGACCAATTAATGACCCCAAGAGACTCCTCCGTGATCAAATTCAAAATTGAAATATGTTACCAACTCTACCAATAAAAATTAATGCACTTATGTAGCAATGAAGATCCTCGGAAATCCTCCTATCAACCAATCCCAACCCAGAGAGCCCAGCAAATTGTTTTCTTTATATAAGATAACGTGAATGATAAGTGAAATAGCAACCTCGATATAAGCACGAGACAATAGTAGCATGCATGCTCGTATACTTAGGGTGCACTATGAGAGTCAATTTTGCAAGTCATGTTAGATAATATTGTCTTCAATTGATATGGTTTTGTCTTAATTGTTAATTTTATTAAATGAATTTTGTCTTAATTACCGTTGTCTTAATATAAAGTTTCGTCTTAAAACATTTTTGTCTTAAATATAAAGTGTTGTCTTAAAATATTTTTGTCTTAAATTGTTTTTGTCCTAAATTGTTTTTGTCTCAAATGATTTTTTTCTTAAATATAAAGTTTTGTCCTAAATTGTTTTTGTCTTAAAATAATTTTGTCTCAAACTATTTTTATCTTAAATATAAAGATTTGTATTAAAATATTATGTGATGTTAAATGATATTAAGTGAAGAATTGTTAAGTGATGTTATATAAATATAATTTAATTTACATTTTCAAATCAAAATTTAAATATTTTTATTTGCATCCTATACAGAACCAAAGAACCACCAAAAAAAAATATAAAAAAAGAGCCGAAAAAAAGCACAGAGCTTGATAATGGGCTAAAGAACCTAATTCAAGAAGATTGAAAGAAATATTCAAAGTCTTGAGGAAATACCAAATTCAAGATGATTGAAAGAAATATTCAATGTCTTGACGAAATACCAATGGATATTATTGGAGATTATGCGTGTAGATATTTTCCCTTATGGCGTTTCCACTCGTGCTTGTAGGTAAACATGGTCTATTGTCCCTGCTACTCCAGAATATGTGATTATTGGTGCTCAAAATATGCCTGGAAATATGTGACTTATAGGGCTGGAAATATGGCTGTAGAATCTATTAGATATGAATTTTCACCTGCATCAACCGAACCTGATACTAATTCATTAGGACAACAACAATTAGCTACATACACCTGAACTTCCACTGCTACTAATTCATTAGGATGACAACACCAGTTAGCCACATACACTGATGGTATAAGTGGCACCGACAATTGCATGATGGTGTAGGTGGCAGCTTTTTCAGTTTAAGTGAAAAGTTTAAGTTTATATAGTTTAAGTGAAAAGTTTAAGTTTATATAATAGAGACGTGAAAAATCAAACATTAAATGTGTAGAGAAAAAATGAAAATTAAACTTATTCTTATACCCGAGATAAAAGCTCATAGTGTGGCCTCTTACCTTGGGAAGAGAGAAATAAGATGGCGATTGTGAAACTTTGCCAAAAATGAAATACAATAAAAAATAAAAAACAACCCAAAAAAAAATAAAAAATTTCAAACTTTAGCCTAAAACAATAAAAATATTATTTGTAACATTTTCATAGAAAAAAACCAAACCAATTACTATAATCCGTGCCTATTTAAGTAACATGTCATTAAGACTAACACTAAAAGGACCATCTCGCTTATTATATTCCCATGCCTTAGGGCAGGGACTAATAAGTATTTACATAATAGAAAATAGTGTTTGCCATTTTTTATTTTAACTATATGGTTTTGGTTACAATATCCTTAACATTATTCTGTTAAGCATCGCTATCGAGTTTTTTTTTTTTCCACTAGGTGTCACACTTCAACATTTATTCATTTATTTAGTGGTTAAGTTTTCAATTTTCTTTTCCATATTCAAACTTCTCATAACTCTCGAATATAAAGAGAGTAGTTTTTAGTGTGATTTTTTTGGAGTCTGAAAAAATTGAGGTAAAATTTTGATTTCAGTTATTTAAACTAGTTCTTTTTTACTGTAAGTATAAATTCAACACTCTAAAAAACCCTAGGATACTTGGATTGTACAAATTACCTATCAAAATTTTGTTTTCAATAAATTCTTGCCAGATTTTAAAGAAATTAAATCATACAAATCCACCGATATAAATCAAAACCAAGACTTAACACCAAAGGCGCTTATCCCTGTATTCTTGATCCATTAGAGTCTCCCCCGTTATAATTAAAAATGTTTTTAGAAATCTTTCGTAAGCGTGACTTGGTTTTATTAAACCGGATATGTTTTTGCTTCCTTTTGTGGTCTAGATCTGGATATCAATCAAGTCAATCATATTCGAGTTCGATATTGGTCGGAATATCACCCTTTGCCTTTGATCTGGGGCTCTAAGCCCGGATTATTGTTCGAAGAACTTTATATCTGGGATCTTTGAGCTAGATACCATAAACCGTATGCCATGACGCCAAATTTCGTGAACCTAGCCAAAAACCTTTATAAAAGTAAATAACACTTTTAACTCGACTAATGGATCCCACCAAAGGGTTATATCAGATGGACGTTGTTTATGAACTCAGCAAATCTGCCCCGATGGAAAATAAGTAAAAAAAATTCTATGAATTTATTCTTAAAAAATATATTAAGTGTTTGAATCTTGTTTTTATAGTGGAAATGAATTCAAAATCATCAAAAATGTTTAAGACACCAAATCTTAAAATTCAACAACTATAATTTAGATTTTCTAAAATTTCTGCTAAATTTTATTAAAATCCTCACAAAATTAACAAATTAAAAGCCTCATTGTTTACTTAGAAAATATCACCACTTCATATTTTAATAGCTTGTCGAGCTCCAAGCCATGTGCAAGAGATGGGGTTTACAGTTCAAGTGTCACAGTCATTAAAAAAAATTATTTTACTTATCTAAATTCTACATAGTTAACTTGTGATAAATGCATATTAATATAGAATGGGTTCTTACCTTTATTAAGGTCTTAACCTAACAATGATTTATGTCACCTTTGCATTATCATGCGTTAATATATATATATATATATATATATAACATAAACATTCTATGAGCATGTACTTTGTCTTGCCCTGACCATTATAATATACACACTCAACTTTAACATATTTCTTGGATTTTGAACCCACTCCGGCTAGAGAAATGTCAAGGTTATAGCTATAGTTTTTCATTCTTCGCATTACCAAACCTTGGATTATATTTATCAATTTCTATTCGTCGCATTTATGTTTACATTCACTATTCGTTGATTACATTTACATAGCGTCTATTGGGTACATACGATAGATTTGGTGTATTATATCTAATCAAAGGTTTTCGAATTTATTAATTACTTATATTAATTAGAGCATACTACCAAGTGTTGGGAAGCTGTGTTTTGCATCCAATCTTTGTTTTGAGTTGTCGATCTTTCAAACCCTAACTTGGACGGTGTTGATCCTTGAGAACTGCCTTAAGATAACTATCGCCCCCATCGTTGCCCAGATTTGCTCATTTTTTCCGTCGACCATTGCGGCTCTCCTCTGCGAGGTGTCTGTAACAGGTTTTACACCTTCTTCCTTCTTTCCATGGTTGTGTAGCACGAACTTCAAGCTTTTTCATGGTTTTGGTTGCATAATCTGCAAGGTTTCTCCGGAGCTGGTGAGAGGCTTTGTTGACAGAGAGGGCTTCTCTATCGAAAGTTGTATAAGGGTTTGTTCTGCTTCGGTTAGCTCGGCTACCTTCACACTGCTCCGTTCAACAACCAATGTTTTATTCTTCAAGGCAAGTTCTGGAACAAGTTCGTTCATTGCTTTATCATTCTGTCTATCATCAACTCCCTCCTAACGGTTCTCAAATTACTTTGGTGCAGGGAAACAAACCTACTGAAGTTGGGTCCCTTGTTTACAACATTGCTTTTTTTTCACTATCCATGGTGGATTCGTCTTCCCAAAATTTAAAGATTGAGTGTGACGATTACAATAGTCTTAGTCTCTATTTCTTTTTATCTACAATTTTATTGTTTTTGGGTATGTATTCCTATGTATAGCTCTTATTTTATTCGTTATCCTTGAATTACAAGGCACCACTGCACCCGAGGTCTCTTTGTTGGCTGCGGTTCCTTCTCCTAACCGTGACCGCCTTCACACTGCCAGGTAAGTTATACAATCTCGACCTCTGGATTTCTTTGTTTCAAGTTGTACTCGGTCGTTAGGGTATGGCCTCTAAGGTACCATTCCTACTGCATGTACAGGTCTATCAATATATTGAGACCCTAACCAGGTTATCTTGTTTACTCGCAAAACCTCTTGCCTTGCGCATAGTGGCTTATCTCGTTTTTATCATAGATGTATAGTTTTTTAGACATGCAAACTATTTTGGAGGGTTTTGAACCCTTGGGGTTTTGTTTCATATGAATTCGAATTGCTCTCTATTTTTAATAAATATGGATCGGGCAAACTCGTAATTTTAAGTTCTGTATCGGTCAATATATTTATGTATAATATTTACTGTTAATATGATAATCTATTCTTCAGCTGACAGAGGCTTGCTTATGGCTCTAATCTATTTCTCTTTATGTTACCACTGTAATTTATTTACTGTTAATATTAGCCACTCTGTTATAATCAATAGTATTTTTTTCCTGTAATTTGTAGGTTTGTCCTTTCTTTGAATAAGATATTATTTAAGCCAGTAAAATTATTCTTGATTGTCACTGCTCTAAATTGCAGATATGATTAGTTTCTATTACATAATCCAATGGCAGTTTCTAAATTCATTGGAAGATGCATTCAGTTAAATCAAAATGTGACTTGATCGTGAAGATGATGACCCTGATAACAAAAAAAACATATTCAGTTAAATCAAAATGTGACTTGATCGTGAAGATGATGACCCTGATAACAAAAAAAACATTACAACCTAAATGAAAATAATGTATGAATATGTAACCAAAAAATTAAGGTGAAATTTTTCTTAAAATCTTCTCGAACTTTCTATTATTTTCCTCACAAAATTGTGATCTAGTTCATGAGTAATAGAGGTTAACCATGGTCGAGGTCGAGTAGTAATGATGGAATATTGAAGTTGCTTCTCAATCGTTATTGCTGAGAAATGCATGCCCTAGTTGTGTGCAGTGAATATGCTTTTTTTTTTCTTCTGGAAAGTGTCCTTTCTTGCGAGGTAAGTCTCGCTTACGACAGTTCCATCTCCAGGGCATTTGCAAATTTGCATCAGCAGATGCCAAATTATTTTTCAAGCCACAATTACCAAAAGAATGAAGAAATTGTAAGGACCATGCCTGAAACGATTAGTAGGGGACACATCACCCACATAAGAAGTATGCTGAGGAGAAGTGAAAGGTTGACCATATCTATGTCAGACCTAATAAATTATTACATAATGGGTTGACTAAATGGGAAAAGTCCGGTAATTTCACTTGCAATACTTACAATGGAGCAAGTGTAGTAGATTATGTAATTTTCTCGCATAGTTTGTGTGAAAAATTGGAGGAAGTGTTGATTGGAGATCAAATTTGGGACTTAAAATTAGATCACAAGCCAGTCTATTTAAGTTTCTCTTGGACCGGAAAAAAGCAATTGGGGTCGAAAAATCAATGTGTTCAACAAAATCCCCCAAAGGGCAGAATTCTTTTGAATCCAGAGAATTGTAATACCTTCAAAATAATGCTAGAGAGGCTCTTCAAGAAGGAGGAAATCCCATCTCATGGCCTTCATAGTCACAGATTAACACATTTAATTCAAAGTGCACTTGCTGAGTGCAAAAGAGCAAAAATTAAGAAGTCCGAAAAAAATTGCTTTCCGGTTAATGCTTGGTTTGACGAGGAATGCAAAAAGGCAAGGAGAAGGTGGAAGGAATCAGACACGGATAACATAAAGCTCAAAGCTTACAAGCAATTAGTAAAAAAGAAAAAAGCCGATTTTATGGTTTCAAGGAGAGAAGAACTAATCTTCCTCGGGAAAAATAACCCCAAATTATTTTGGAAGGAGCTCCAATCGAAAAAGGTGCAAACCGAAAACAACATTACAGCTTCTAAATGGTTTGACTATGCAAGACAACTTTATGAGCAGGATCCCAAGGTTGACCCTCCTCCCTTGGTCAACACAGACACAAAACTCTTCACGGTGCAAGAGGTAGAGATGGGTATCAAGAAGTTGGGTGCTGGAAAAGCAAAAGACTTAGATGAACTCCAAGCAAAGTATCTAAAGTGGGGCTTAAAATTTCTTTCACGTCACATCACAAAAATTTTCAACAACATCTTACAGCAGGGGTTCCCCACAGATTGGACAACTAGTATGGAAATACCTCTTTTCAAGAGTGGTGACATCAATAATCCTTCCAATTATAGAACCATAATGATAAACCCCTTGTTTGCAAAGTTATTTGGAAGCATGTTGGAAAAGAAAATTAGCAAGTGGGCAGAAGAAAGAAATAAACGTGCTAAAGGGCAAGCAGGTTTTAGACCTAAACATTCCACAGTTGATCATCGTATAACTTTAAGGCACATCATTGAAAAAGGTTGGGAAAATAAGGAAGAAGTTTTTTGTTGCTTTGTTGATTTCAGAAAAGCCTTTGACATGGTTCTTAGGGATAAGCTTTGGGGCAGAATGGAGGAACTCGGGGTTCCCAGGCATTTGAGAGCAGTTGTGCATAGGTTGTATGAAGAGGTGAAAGTCAAAATCAAAACTTCCGCTGGCATTTTTGAAAGTTTTAGAAGCGAGATCGGGGTCAAGCAAGGTTGCCCATTGTCTCCTACCCTTTTTGGGTTATATATTGACAAGCTTGAAGAGTGGCTAAATTCGCAAGGGGGTGACGGTATCCATTTGGGCAAGTTCGTTATCAGGCTTCTTTTGTACGCAGATGACCTTATATTGATTTCTAATTCGGCTCTTGGTTTGCAAGAGCATTTACATTCCCTTGAGCATTTTTGTAAAAGGGTTGGGATGCAAGTCAATATTAGCAAAACGAAAGTAGTGGTTTTCTCTAACAAAAGAAAGCATAACCAACATAAGTTCTATGTTGGAGGCAGCATTTTGGAAGAAGTTGCAGATTACAAATACCTCGGAATTGACTTCAACAGAAATTTAAGTTGGGATGGTTGTAGAAAGAAAAGAACTTAAG
Organism: Pinus albicaulis; assembly: GCA_034641835.2. NCBI lineage: Eukaryota > Viridiplantae > Streptophyta > Pinopsida > Pinales > Pinaceae > Pinus > Pinus albicaulis. The sequence continues at coordinate 1,311,223,833 of CM076578.1, read as the reverse complement.
GGGGTTGGAAAGCATTTTATGCTCTTCAAAACAGGTGTAGAGAGGCAGAGCTGTGGGACTGGAAAACCACCCTAACTCTTTTTGGGCTTCTAGTGATTCCTGTGATTCTTTACGGTTGTGAACTATGGGCCAGCAGCACAACCAAGATGCAGTGGAAACAAATTGAGAAAATTCAGAAACGTTTGATTACAAACAAATTCAAAATTAAAAGTGCAGTTCCTTATGCTATCCTGTTAAGTGAAACAGGGGCTCCTCCTATTGAAGCAATTGCTATGGTGCGAGTCATAAGGTATCTGAAAACAATTGAGCAAATGGGAGAGGATAGATGGCCTAAGGTTGTGTTTAGTGACAAATTGTGTAAAAGACAGAAGACTTGGACGCGGAAAAATAACAAATGGTTTAGTAAATGGGGTATTTGCTTGAGCATGTGTCCTACAAACAGTAAAGAGATAAAAACTTTTGTTATGGATAAATTCCATAAACATACTTGGAAGAAAGAGCTAGAGAGAAAGAAGAAGTACTACATCGAAGAGTTTAACCCCACACATAACCATCAACAAAAGGCATACATAGGCGCTGATATTTCTTGGAGATCTAAAATTCTTATTGCTCAATTAAGGACTAATTCTCATCAACTCCGTTGTGAAATAGGGCGCTGGAAAAGGCCAAAAGAAATGTGGGAAGAAAGAGTATGTATTTTTTGCTCCTCCGGAAAAGTGGAAACAAAAAAACATTTCATTCTAGAATGTGAGGCCTTCAAGGACACCAGAGAAAACTATGCAGGCATTTTGGCAGCTAATTCTTGGGATAATCTATTCAGCGAAGAGTTTGTTGATAAGCTGGGAGTGCTCATTGTAAAACTTCACAGAAAAAGGGCCGAATACAAGAGTCAGATAGAGAAGCAATCTGTCCCATAGGCTATTTTTAGCCTCGTGGACATTAAAAATTCTTTCTTTCTTTCTTTCTTTCTTTCTAATTAGAATATGTCACTACCTTGTAGCTTTACTCCCATCCAGTTTAATCTTAAATATTAAATCAACCCATTTTGATTTTATAATATATATATCTATCTATATATATAACTTGTTTGGAGGTCGGAAAACATTATTTTATTGCATATTAATTTTAAATATTAAGAAATAATTTTTTAAATACTTCACTATATTAAATTGTCAAATGTAATAAAAAGGTTTTAATTTATCTTAATTTCAAATTTAATTTATTTGTATATGTATAACTCTTTGAAAATGGAAATTTTTATGAAATTCTTTTATTTTAAAGAATTTATTTTTAAATAAATTTATTGAATTTTTTATTTTATTTTAAAAGGTTTATTTTTGTTTAAATCTAGAATTAAAATGAAGATAGATATGTTTAATCATAAATCTATAAAAACTAAATAAACTACATTTTCCATTATTTTATCTAAATAAATAAAATGAAATTAAAAAATGAAAATATTAAAATTATTAATAAGTAAATTGAATATATATATATATATATATATATATATATATATATATATATATATATATATATATATATATAAGCGGCTAAAATCATTTCAACTTCCAGATCCTTTGATTTTCCATCTTCTTCTTTATCAACAATTTTTTTTTGGGAAATTAGCTTTTCTAATTTTTTTGCCATTCTTTCCTCCTCTTTTTTCTTTCTCTCCTCTTCTTCAAGTTGGTTCATTTTATGTTCTTCGTCTTCTTGTTGCTTCTTTCTTTAAGGCTTCTTCTTCTTTGTTCTTTCCCCATGCTTCTTTTGTTTTTTTCACTGCCTCTTCTTTTTGTTTCTACTGTTTCTCCTTTGCTCTTTCTTCTTCTTCATGCTTCCTCCTTGGTGCCTCTTCTTGTTTTTTCTTCTTCATCTATTCTTCAACCACCTTCTTAACATCTTTGTCAAATTTTAGTTTCTTATTTCTTTCCCTATTGGCCACTTTCTCTCGTTTTCTCTTCAATTTAGTATTCTCTTGAATTTCCATCTCCTCTTAGTGTCCTCATTTTTTATCATCTGTGATACTCGATATTTTGGAAGGACCTAATACTTTGCCTACTTCAATTTTTATGGTGGATTTGTAATGAGTATTGATCTTCACTTCCTCTTCCTAGGAAACTGAGGCATACATCAATGGATATTTCATTTTTGCACAATGTTAGGTAGATATGCCTATAGGATCATATCAATGATATCCTATTTCATTAAAATTAAGCGTAACATAACCCCTTACCACCCATACGCCTCACTAAGGGTATGTAAGGAAGTAGTTACTATGATGACCCAACCGCCAATATTTAGTTATAGAAATGGGGTCATAAAAACCATAAAATTTATATCTTATCAAAATCTAAAACGTACACCACCATCACAATGAGATCATCATGAGGTATCCAACGATATAAATTTTATTGAAATCTAACTTTGTGATCACAAGTTATGGCCATTTAAAGTTTCGCCCAACAAAACCCTAGTTGTGTCACTAAGAGGGCTACCACGTGGCACTTGTGTGGTGATCCACCTCATTGGGTGGTCCACCTCACTCACCATGTGGCCTTTGCCATGTATTTACGTTAACAGGGATTGCTCTTCCCTACTAGTCGACCTTCCACTACATTTTGCAATAGAATATGCCATCAATTCCATAACCTCTAACTAAGGTCGGGCCAACCATTTTGTTAGGTCCCTAAAATACTAGTGTCTTCCCCTTATTATTATCGATAATGTAGCCCCATATTTTTATTGTTGTACTAATTTATCCCCCATGTTGTTATTTTTGTGCCCCATAGAGGCCCACTATTTTTATTCTTATGCAATTACATTATTAATGTTATGTAGGACCTGATTATATTGTAATCCCTTAGTCCCGTATATATACCAAGGAGGTATCATCATTTGTATAATTCAAGAATTGTTAAGCCATGTCATTTAAAGGAAGTTTCCCCCTCGAAGAGGCTAATTTCGAAGTATTTGATCTATCTCTTTTGTGATTTGGTTACATAACATTTGGTATCAGAGCTTTAGATTCTAGGGTTTGGCTACTTCAAAGGTGCCATATTTTAGTTTTCACTATAATTTTTTTCTAAGAAGATTTAGAAGCTGAAATATTTACCACATAGAACCTCGTGTTAATGGTTTATTGTACGCATATGCCTTACAATAAACCTGCTAAGCCAAATGGATGATTTTTTTATACTCAAGTCCAACAAACTGTTCAGGGAATGTGTTAAAATACACTAGGAGCATCTTTTCCAAGTATTCAATAGGCTGGCCTGAGTACTCCTCGTAGTCCCATACAACCTACTATGAAAAATTCCATTAAGAGGACAAAAGGTTCCATGGGGTAAACATTAAGACATTAAGACATCTATTGGTTTTACTCCTTTCCAACTCATTTACAGTTTGGAGGTTGTTTTACTAATTGAATGTGAAATTCCATCATTAAAACTAGCCATTGAGTTATTACAAAACATTTCTAAAGAGGAAGAGTGTTTTTTATACATAACACAGTTAGATGAAACTCATTGCACCACTGCATTAGTTTTCGAGTCCCATAAAAATCATGTTAGTCAGCCATATGATCAAAATGTTAATCCTCATGTTTATTAGGAGGGAGAGCTAGTATTAGTTTATGAACAAGCACATGATAAATTAGGCACTGGTAAATTTAAATCTATGTGGTATGGTCCTTACATTGCTAAACATGTAACAACAAAAGGTGCCTACGAATTAGGTTATTATGACAGTGTCCATTTAGGTCATCCCATAAATTTCTTTATCTAAAGAGATATTATGCGTGATTTACCCTATGGAGATCTTCCTTTTATATTATTTACATTTTTTTTACAAATGTGTGCCATATATTATTTATTTTCTGGATGAATTTCCACTATTTTTCCTACTTATCTTGATTACTTTTGATATTGAAGATGTCGACATTCCCTCAATCTTACATTGGCTTTATTGATGGTGCTTGTCATAGTACCCAGAATTTATCTTCTACAACTTGAGTTATCTATTCACCCATTGATGAGTTATTTTTAGTTATTCATGTGATTTCCCTTGGTCAAACAATGAACAACATAGCAAAATATAGTGCAATCATTGAGCTATTATCTAATGTTGTTGCATTTGGAATTCGACGTTTGATTCTTAGGTTAGATTCACAACTCATTTTATTACATTTGAAAGGTGTCTATTTAGTTAGAAGTCCATCCATGTTATTAATGTTTTTAAGGGTTCGTATCTTGGAAAGACAATTTGATTACATTGAATATCAACACATTTCAAGAAATTCAGACACTTTAGCTGATGTATTGGATAATCAAGTTCTAAATAGACATTTGCAACATTAAAAGTAAATCAAAAAAGTATTCCATCCATATTGAAAAAGATACTCAGATAACGAAAAGTGGAAATCATCATTAGGCTAAATAGCAGTATGTTAAGTGTGTCAAGAAACATACATCATCTGTGGTCATATACTTCAAAAGCCTCATGATACAAATACGTTGCTAAAAAAAAAAATGTAGTCTAGAATGACTATTTTCTATCCATGACAATGATCATGATAACAAATTATAGCATGCGCCACATGGCGCAGGTACCGTCTGAATGGATCAAGAACTCCAGTCACATGTCTCTGATATTGGAGAGGCAAATCATCAATCCTTGTCTATGGGATATCTAGAGTAGTCCTCTCCAGGTTGTGTTCCAAATCTTTTAAGACTTAAACTATTTTTTTCTGTGGTGAAACTGATGCTATAGTCTAGGCTTCCCATCGATCATACCGACGAAGCGCTGTTGGTCACACTAAACCCACATCCACATTAATATTTTGATTATCAGTATTGGATGATAAAAAATAAATAAATAATATATAAATATACAAAAAATTCAATATGAGACATTTTACCTGAATCATCCCACTACACTCCAACTAGGTGCGCCATATCAAGGTCACCCCTGCAATACATCCCTGCATATGGGAAGTCCTCGATCATGAATATATGACTTTTGATCCACATAAAAAACTGAGGTGTGTATCGTACTATAGGACCTAGTCCATCACCATCATGGTGTTCCATAAATGAAACACATTGCAACATACGAGGATCTCTTGGCGCTACAGGGTCAACTAGGTGTTGATGTGGTATGAAGAGTGGAATCCTCTCAAGAGAAAATGAGACTAGGATGGATCCATAGCCGAAATTATTCAACTTTCCATCCTTGGCTTCATTAATTTGTCCCTTCATGTTGAAAACCACTCCTTAACACCAATTGAAAATTGTCTCTCGAAACATCTAAGCCTTGGTAGGCCCCTGGGGAGTTGCACTACCACATAATATCGCGACTGTAAAAGCAATGATCTTTAAATCAAGTCGTTGGATATTTTTTATATCTATCCTCCGATATTGGAGTTGTAAGTTGTGAGTCCAATATTGCATCATGTATGATGCAATAGACTATCCACTTGGCTGTGATTCAAATAAATAAATCACTACAAGAAAAAAGCACATTGGTGAGGGGTGAAAATGGTCACCATAAGCTCATTGGTGAGGGTCAAAGTAGCCTTCGTTACCAAAAACTGAGCGTCACCAAAGGTGGCGTCACTGAAAGTATAGGTGTTGTGGTGACATTCAAGGTCTGTCACCAATAATGATTTATAGTGATGGATAGTGACCATCACCATTTCATATGAGCAATGGTGATAGACAATAGACTCTGTCACAAACAAATTGAACGTCACCAAAGGTGACGTCAAAGAAAGTATAGGTGTTGTGGTGACATTCAAGGTCCGTCACCAATAATGATTTATAGTGATGGATAGTGACCGTCACCATTTCATATGAGCAATGGTGACGAACAATAGCCTCCGTCACCAAAAAATTGAACGTCACCAAAGGTGGTGCTGCCGAAAGTATGTGTTGTGGTGGCATTCAAGGTCCGTCATGAATATTAATTATAATGATGGATAGTGACCGTCACCATTTCATATGAACAACAATGATTTTTTGTGATGGAACTTTCATGACCGTCACTATTGGTGCATATATATGGCGACGTTCATTGACCGTCACCATAAACGCATTGGTGACATCAAGGTCTATCATGAATAATGACTATAATGACAAACAGTGACCCTCACCATTTCATATAAACAACAACGATTTATGGTGACAGACCTTTAATGGTCATAATTATTGATGCGTATATATGGTGGCATTCGTTGACCATCACCATTTCATATTTTCGTGAGGGTCAAAAAATGTCATCATAAGCTCATTGGTGATGGTAAAAAGAGCATCTATCACCAAAATCTGATCTTTGTTATTCCCTATATATGAATATCAGGGAACGATGGAATCGAACCACCAACCTCCTGCTTGTAAAGCAGGTGCTCTTCCATTGAGCTAGCACCCTTTAAAGAATTAGACTTTAAACTTGAAATTGCCCCTAAAGGTGCAAAGATACACCAAAGGAATAAGAACTAGGAAAACCGAAAGAACTCAATGTCCTTGCTCTTATTTTTATTCTACGACACTCTACAAAGTATGATCTTGATCTATGATGTATTTGTGCCGAGTGGTTCTAATTTAATAGTAAAATTTATATTAGATAAAATAAATGAATAACTGAGAGGTCTTACGAGCTAATTTTTAATCCTTACACCAAAATATCTTAATATTCAAGTTTATGGAAAAACTCGTTCAAAGTTCAAACTGAAGTGGATTTTAAATGGAAAGCCTAAAACCAACTAAGTAGTTTACAAGTTAACATTTTGGATATAAATTATGTTCAATTTATATGACAAGTTATGCCATAACCTTGAAACTAGTTTCTTAGCTAAAAGACTTTCTTAAGTTAACAATGACAAAGAAACTTAGTCATGGCAAGCAAAATTCTCTTGTTTTTTCGAATGAGGGTGCATGTAAAATGATAAAGGTTGTATGAGAGTATCAAACCATAAACAGTTTCACTAAAACATGGAAATGACAAAGTCTTGTTAAGCAAGAAAGGTTTAGTTAAATATATGGAAAGCATCGAGCTAAATGATATAATTAAACTAAAAGTAACTGTAAAAAAATGAAATTGCCATCATATACATCACATCAACGTATGAATTTGCATCAATGTATTGAATTAATATGACTTCAAATTTTGAAATTTTCCTGCAAGATAACATTTATCATTAAAAAAATCTGATCAAACATGAAGTAATCTCATGAATCCTTTAGATTTATATTGCAATATCCATCTCAGATCGATAGATCCAGAATCTTAAATATTCTTATAACTAGCAATTGCACCAAGAGGTGCAAAGGAATGCCGGAACATGGATAAGAGAAGTGGGGAGATTGTATAAAGAAATAATCAAGCGAAATATACTAAAAATGAAATACAACCCATGTGAGGATAATTTAAATTCAATTGTTGTGAATTTTCAAGTGAAAGAAAGTTTGTAACTAATGTTCGGCAAGCAAGACTCACAAAAATTGTTATAGAGAAAAACTTGGAAGTGCAGTTGAGGTTTGAGGTTTGATGATGTTGATGAAGCACATATTCTACTTGGTGAAAGCGGCCACTGCAAGGATTATTGGGGTTTAGGCTTCTATAGGAAGGATAATACTTTTGAGCTTGAAACAACTTTGAAAAATATAGCTTTCAGTTCAAATGGGTGCAAATACATATAAATCAAGCAATTTGAGACCTTTAAATGTATGGTTAGAAGCAACAACTCCATAATCTATGTAGATGCTTCTAAAATCTATTTGAAAAGAGGAAATTAATTTGATCCTTGAAGGAAACTTGTTTGGACCAGACATTAGTGAGTTGATAAGTAGCTCAAACAATTGGGCAGAGATTATTATGTGGTGTATTTTCAAAGGGCTCAAAGAGTAATTACCTTCTAGATGGCTATATATTTTGGGAGATGGGTTTGAAAATACAGGTAAGAAGAATTAGCCGGCGTCTGAACAGTCAGGTGAATTTGAGAAAAAACACCAAAGATCTGCCAATTTTGTTGAATGCCTCTGAGAAATGTGGTTTATTGTTTGCTATAATTCCTCCTTAGTCATAGATTGCAGGCTTGCACAAAATAAGAATATTCTTATGATTGGTCTCTGTTCTGAAGTGAATAATTTAAAACAATATACTCATAACCTCTCACAAAATACAGATTCAAAAGAAGTAAATACGGAAAACAAGAATAGTGGAAATGATGATTTTGGATTTCAAACTGAAGGAGCATATAAGGGCGAGGATGAAGTGCTTTTGAAATTTCAGTGGGTAGATGAGACAGAAAGGATGGGCTACAGCAAGTTTTTGGAGTCTCGAGATAGAAGAGAAGGGAAAAGAGGCAAACTTCAAGTTCAAAGCATAGAGTAATGACCCCTGGAAGGAGAGATTTTGATTCTCTTGTTCAATCTCAACAGGAAGTAAGCTGTTGAATCTTTAATTAAACTGAGAGGGGGGGGGGGGGGAGGTGAATCAGTTTAATACACACATAAGCCTTTTAAAAATTTTCACCAAAAGTATTTACAACTTAATATGTGAACAATATTATTTGCAACCAATATTAATTTAATGTGACACCATATTTATGTTGAGAGCAGCAAGCAATTAAGCAGATTGAAATAATCACATCAACACATAAGAAGCACACATAGAGACAACAGATGTAAGTGGAAATCCATAAAGGGAGAAAACCACATCTTATTATTGTTGTGATGCAAAGGCAAGCTCCAACTCCCTCTCACCACTGTTTTTCTGCAGGCACCAACCTATAGGAGGCTCCACCCCGCTTTTCCAATATAAATCGACAATTTGTCAAGTCATAATTTGATAGGGAAGCTCCAACTTCCTCAATTTATCAAACTGAATTTTTGCTGATTTACCTCAGATATCAGCTCTGTTCTGTAGCTTCTCTTTCTGCTCTTCTTTTCTTAATCTTCTCTACCTCACTCTTCTATACTCTGCCTTCTCTATATTTACTCTCTCTAGCCTCTCTTTGCATATCAAGATGATATTATTTATAGATTTCCTCACATGACTGTTTGTATTTCACAAAGAATTTGGAGTGAACAGTCATGACTCTTTGGCTTTTGTCTTCTCATTCCCCCTTTTTTTTTTCATTCAACAAATATAACTGTAGGTGCTTATGTTAATATTATAGTGGGATATTTTCTCTCTTCCAGAGACTTGCCAATGCATCACAAACAATAAAAAATTCAATTACAATGTTTACATTCACATATAATGAAAACTCCAGCTCACTCATTCAGCCTCTTTTTCCTCGCTGCGCGTATGTCTTTTCTTTGACTGTGTCTGTCCTTTCTGTGACTGAGTTTTGTCTCTTTTCAGCTCTGTTTGCTCTTCTTTCCTCTGCTGTGGTGTAATTGTTGCATACATGTACTTGTGCCTTTTATATCAGTGCATTTTATATAAATATGTAATAGCTGGCGTTAAATCTGGGCAAATTCCATCTCTTTTCACGCAGCAAGTGTCTTGTTGATGTGGAAGTTCCGCAAGCGGAACATACATACATCCCAATTGTTTTAAATAGAGAATCGCCCTCCACCTTGAGCCGAGGCCCGTGGGTCCACAGACCACGCGGAATATTTAAATATAATCTCCACAACGTTTTATAACAACGCCTTATATATATATCGTAATTTCAATTCTTGGCGAGCTTAAATAAAGTTTTAACATATACACTGTCACTTCCACTATAATTAATAGAATGTCATATATCCGGGCCCACTTGCCACGCTTTCCGATGCTATACTTGACTTCTTCCGATTGCGATTGATCGCAATCGCAATTTCCATTTGAATGTACCAACATTCCAATATTCCGAAGCTCCGATTGCGATTACTCTGATGCGATACGATTAATCGCAATCGCAAATTCCATTTGCATGTCCTGATGCTCCGCTTTAACTCCGATTGCGATTGGTCACTGTTACGATTTCTCCGATTGCGATTGATCACTATTGCGATTTCTCCGATTGCGATTGATCACAATCACGACTTCAAATACTCCGATGCTATTAACCACTCCTGCTCCGATTGCGATTAATCGCAATCGCAATTTTCTGTTGTGATGTTCCGATGCTCTTATAATCTCTGAGGCGATTAGACTAATCCGATGCGATTATGCCAGACTTCAAATAAACTTGAATCATAATTCATACACCCATCGGGCCCGGTCTTCAATTGCAATCGCAACTTTCTATTGCATGTTCCGATGCCTTGCTTAAATCCGATGCGATTGGGAAGGGTCCCACCATATAAGTTACTTGGGTTGTGATAATAAAGCGCTCCATATCATTTAATATTATGTTTTGAACCATTGTGTATAAGGCGCCGAATATGTAATGCGATGTATGTATACTCCTGCGTGGGTAACGATTCCCAGAATGAGATTTGTATATATATATATATATATATATATATATATATATATATACTTTGTTGCTTTGGGTTATACAATTCCCGAAATTTTTTGTGCCTCTACTATGCTAATGCCTCTGCCGCTTGACAGCTTCACTGCCTCTGTATTTTCTGCCTCTGTCTCCATTGCTCGACCGTTTCACTGCATCCATATTCGTTGCTTCTGCCTCCACTACTCGACCATTTCACTCTGCCTCTGTATTTGACTATTATGCTTTAGTAGTCTTCTTCCGCCTGTCTCCTTTGCTTGTTTCTGCTTCAGCGCTGCTCGACCTATGTCTCTGCCTTCTGCTTTACATATTCCCTGCTGCTGTTCTTTGATTTCTTTGCCATCAATGACAATATTTATAACATAAGCAATGCCTTTGGTCAAGTCAACATTCAATTGTCAGATTCTCTATGGGATGTAGGTGATGGCATTAGCCAAGAGAAGAAGCTGGACAGAGTTTCACGTGAATATATCCTTTCTTCATAAATGCAATGATTATCGGAATTATGTTCAAATTAAAGAGATGAGAATAGTGTGCAAGAGGCTTTATAATGTTTGATATGAAAAGAATAGAAAATTCAAAATAGTACATCATATGAGGAGGAAGGAAAAAGAAATGTATAGTCCACAAGAACTGGATGGAGGCAGGGAATGAACAAGGAGAATATTCATCTCCATTTATAAGGATTGAAATTTTTTTGGACAATGCCACCCTGGATGTATCTTCTCATCCGGTGAGAATTGATTTTAAACACAAACAGATTAAAGGGATGTTGGGTTCTTTATTAGATGAAAATAAGAAAGAAAATGTGGAGGAACAATTCATTGAGTCTAATGGGGATTGTGATGTCATGGAGGAATTAAGTGGACTCTTAGTATAAGGTGCCAAGTGGCAAGGAGGCTATTACAAGAGTGAGAATGAAAGGGATACTAGAATCTTTGTTAGATGAGAGAAATCAGACATGTTCGATTGTTCCACTGGAAGATGCTCTTTTGGTAGACATCGAGGAAATACCAGATTTGATATTTGATGTAAGCAAGGAAGATCATACAACAATGCATGCTAAGGAGCCTTCTCGGCAAGATCATTTACTTGCCAAATTGGAAGGAGTGCTAGACCAAGAAGTGGATGGCATTGCACCTTTGTAGGTTCTGTTAATAATCTAGACGCAAGTGATAATGCAGAAGGTGAAATGTGTGAGTTTTCAAGAAAGAGGGATATATCAATTGAGAAGGCATGAGAGATTAACACTATGAATGGATCCTCTTATGAAGTGATGGATGCTTTGGGATAGAGAGAAAGCCATTGGATGTCAGGCTCTGTAGTGAAGCATCTCAAAGAGGATTCCCTCAAGAATGTTCATACGACAAAGGACAGGAGTTTTAAATTCCTTTATAGATCAAAGAAGTGAATGTGCTAGAGTAACTACACATGAAGATATTGCATTTGTAAATGGTGCACGGTAGGTTGGAGTTGGTGATTGATTTAAATGATGAAAGTGATGTAGAGATGCATGCAACACAGGTTGACTGTAAGAATGCAGTAACTGAGGCAGCTTGTTCAAATTATGTTGTTTTTGGATGTGAAAAAATCCAGTGGATTTTAAAGTGGTTAGTTGGATCATTTCACATAGATAATGTAGGGAAGCATAACACAGGGCTGTTATAGGAAAATGTTGCTTTGGTGGAAAAACAAGGAGTTTTATATTTCTTACCTTGCAAAGGCATTGTGAAAAGCAGTGTGTTGGTGGAAAAGAGAATAGTTTTGGATTTGTCACTGGAGGAAACCAGTGAGAATGATGTAAGAATGCTTGCTATATATTCCCCAGATGAAGGTGCCGCAATAGTGCATTTGCAAAGATTGTCATTGTATGCCTGTAAAGAATAAAATTTAGTGAAATGTTGAGAAGTTTCTGTGGAGGAAATGGAAGAAATATTTGTTCGATTATTGGAGAAATATAAACCAGGGGAGAATTTTGTAGGTGCTTGTCAGGATGATTTTTTAAAGAATCAAATGCAAGGAATGTTTAGTTCATTTTTGGATGAAAGTAGTCAAGCTATTCCACAGAAGCATGCCATGGAGACTACTGAAGCAGACATCGCAATGGTTGGATTGCAAGAGGTTCCAAAACCTTTGGTTCACATTAATGAGAATACTCATAAGCATGAATTCAATCAAGGGTTTAAAATAGTCACTTGGATGGATTTCAATTGTTAGGAAATGATGATGAACAGATAGTGGTCAATTTTCGATGGATTTTATACAAAATTTAGACTGCTCATGTGCTTACCAAATGAAAATATCTGACCAAAATTCTAGTTAACAGGCACAATGAAAATAATTAGTTTTTGAAAGATTCAGGATCTGTTTATAAAAATGTCATGGAAGAGGAGTTTGCAGTCAGAGATGTGGAAATGGTGAACGAAAATGAGTGTGTTTGGAAAAAAAAAATTCCTAAGTATGCCCAGGTTAGTGTTACAAAGTTGTCATCAACAACCTTGAGTCAGAGAGAAGAGGAGTCTTCTATGTTACCATGGACTAGTGAAAATATGGCACATACAAGTAACCTAAACTAGCTTCTTATATGAAGAAAGCTAAGATAATTTACATGGGCAGTGTAACAACTCGATTTATGGCCTCTGAAGTTCAAGAACTAGAGGATATTTCAAGGCTACATTGTTTCCCTCGGGACAACTTCAGTGAGTACTATATTATACAATAAAGACATTATTGAGCCAAGTAAAGCTAATTTTGCTCAAAGAAAAGTGTTATCTCCAATACAAGCACGTGAATTAAAAGAAGGTGGCCATTCTTCTCCACACAAATGAAAAAAATCACTTGAAAAACATTTGTCTATTGGAAGTGCATTCTGTGTAATAACATGTACTTCGAATTACCCAGGTTATGACGAAGTTGCAACACAGACATTGCATGTTTTTCTTCTTGCCAACTTACAAGTTGAAAAGGCATGTGACCAAGCCACTCACTATCATAATAGTGGATCACAAATTAGGAAATCACTTGGCACTGATATTTTTACTCTTGAAAATGTCTAGGATTTGAATGTTTCATTATTGAAAAATTATAAGAAGTTTGAAAAATCTATCATTGCTAATTTGAGTGAAAGTGATGCACTGAAAAAATCAGAGACTAAAAAAGTTTCTACTTCAATAGAACCTTTACCTTTCCACAAGGTGAGCTATTACAAGTCTTAATTATTTGATCACTAAATATCTAACACTCAAGCATAGTAGAACTCTGTTGGAACATGAATTTTAGCTCTATAATTTCTTTAGTTTCGTAATTTGTCATTGCTAATTTGAGTGAATGTGATGCAGTGAAAAACTTAGAGACTAAAAATATATCTACTTCAATAGGACCTTTCCCTTTCGAAAAGGTGAGCTATTACAAGTCTTCATAATTTTATCAGTAAATAGCTAATGTGTATCTTAGAAATATATTGGGAAATGAATTTTAGTTCTACAATGTCTTTAGTTTCATAATCAAGTCTAAATGTAAAATGAGGGAAAGCAGTTCTCATTCTTCTTTTATTGGGCACTTCACAGATCGACACAGATTAGAAGCCTCATCTTAAAGAACAATCTAATGAATTAATATTGAATGTGTGGGAAAGTGAATTGATGATTGTAGACACATTATGAAGATAGCCAAAATGGGCATGGCAGCAGAGAATGGAGATATTGACAAGACTTATCCATTGGTAGAGGAACCTGAAAAATATTGAGAAATCAGTGCAACTTGCACTAGAAGCCACCTATCCTTAGAAACTTAAAGATATTATTGGGAACGAAAAGGGATTTTAACTTTAATCATTGAAAATAATGACGACGTTCTGTTCTTGTCCTTAATTTTAAATTACAGTAATAGCATAAAATAGTGCCAACCAATTTAACTTCCCAACAGTCTTAATCCATGGTAACAATGGATAGTTCCTGGCCGAAAAAAAATTGTGTAAATGTTTCTAAGTAAAACATTTTAAACAGAGCATTTTTTTGGGGCAAAGGTTGACCATGGAAAGGGCCCAATTAGTTTCATTTTAGCATTCGAGTTTTGAAAAGTGATTCCATTTCATTGTCCTAGTCAAAAGTAGGAGAGCTTGATGTGAGAATTATGTACGTCATTAATTTTCCTTTATTATCTCCGTTTTTTTCCTTTTATCCCCCTAACACTTTCAATTTGTCTTAAAGATCAAGTGGATCTCATTCTCAAATTTCCAGAATGCCATCATGCAATGAACATTTTCCTTTCGGTTTTCCCTTAATTAGACTTTTTAGAATACCTTAAACCTGATTAGACCCAACAACCAATGCTTATAGAGGCTAGTGTAATGCTCAGTTCGTTCACAACCAATGCTTACAGAGGCTGGTGTAACGCTGAGTTTGTTCGCTGGTGATATTTTCCAAAGTATTAAGCATTGGTTTAATTCCCTTTTGCTCCTTTTAAGGATAAATTGCTAGTTATGTACTTATGTAAAGATGAAGTCAATAATAATAAAATGAATTTTTGGTTTACTTTCTTCATGGGTTCCATGAGCAGGATTCTCAGTATAGGTCTATAGACTTCTTCTTGATATATATTAGGTACATTAGTGTAATTAAGATTCATGTAAAAGGCATGAAGAATACCCTCCAGAATGTTGCAGAATAATGACTTACAAACGTTGAAGATATGCCTATGAATTAGGCCTACAAACAAGTGTTAAAGTAGGCCTACTTAATGGCTATAAGGTCGATTTAATTACTTGGCTAGAACTACTATATATACCCTACATATGCTGTGGTTAAGAGAAGATATCTGCGGAAGATACTAAGGTTATATAACGTGCAAAAGGAACAATTTTTGTGGATTACACTGAGGTTAATACAACGTGGAAAAAGGGGCAAGTATTATGGTAAAGTATACAACGTTAAAAGAGAAGAAAATATTTGCGGATTTTGGGTCCGAGTCAGTGCGGATATATCAAGGTAAATTCTGAAGAAAACAACATGGAAAGAAGGGTAACCAAATGCGGATCTAAAATGGAAGTCTGATGTAAATTGAAAGGTACAGGAATATAATCTGCAGAAGCTATAGGAGCTGGAATATGGATAGATGCAAAAGTATACAGTGCAGATATATCTATTGAAGGAATTTTCCAACATCAAGACAATATTGTAATAAGACATGCTGATCTTAAAGGAGTTGTAAGTGAGGAAGGTAAATAAGAGATTTACACCTTCCTAACTACATTATAAGATATTCAGTTATGAGTGTAAATAATTCTGTTTCAACATTTTGACTAAGTACTTTGATAACTAACTTGATGATGGAGTAACTAAGTTAAAGAAGAACACATAAGCAAGCTCACAAGTAGTTATTAAGAAGAGAATTTTGTATTAAGCACAAGATCTACAAATTCTCAACATGGTTTTAGAGCTATGGTTATGATCAAAGGCAGTTTGAAAGGACTTGAAACATTCTAAAAAGACCTATGTCAAAAGGGCTCAAATCACAATAAGACAGTCCCATAATTAAGCTAGGTGCAAGTTCACAAGAAAGGTCAATCTCTGTCACTATGAAAAGAAGGATCTCGGTAACATCTCAGTCTCAATGACATCATAGTGTTGAAATTAGCTCTACATCAATTTAGTACTACTCTTATAAGATTGTTTCGATACCAGAATAGTGAGAAGAATGAGTTATAAAGGTGTATTTACAGTTAAGGCTCGGTGTAACAAAAATATATCAGTATAATCCATATTACAGTGAAGATCTTCAGTGTTATAATCACAGGTCAACAAAAATCTCGTTATAATCAATAACATGATAAGTATGAAACTACAATTTGGAACGACCATAGTGAAAAATCTATCATTGTTTCATGCTACCACAGGGAGAAAGGTCTCACTAGTTCGGTGCCATCACAACTTGATGAGAAGTATGCCATTTCAGTTTGATGGTATCACATAGGGTCTCGCAGAAATGATCAATAGAAGTCAGATACATGTACAGTGAAGTATTTACAATCAAAGCAAAAAATAAGGTCAAAATAGTAATATGTATACACAGTGAAATAGTACATTCAAGGATCTTGGAATAGCTATTTACATTGAGTTTGAAAGAATCTGAATTCTTTCCTATGAAGTTGACAGTGCAAGAACCAACTATTATTTTCATAGTGCCAAAATGTCCATTTGCATTAAAAACTGCATGCCATGTACATAAATAGAAAACCTAATGGATGATAAGGAAAAGGGGCTATCCTATATGCCATGGAACATCATATTCCATACTTAGAATTCACCCCAAGGTGTCAAAATTGCATGCCAAGTGGAAAATTTTCGTTTCTCAGGCTCAAATCTGTGTTACAACTTACAGCCTGACTTGATTTCACACAACCTCCTACAGATGTACGGTGTACCTATGGAAAAGTCATAAAATATAGTGCTACAATACTTCTCCCTCTGCATCTTCCTACAGCTCCATAATTCTAATGTACAAATTCAAGTGAGAGTACTAAGTCTACCAAAACAGTTTCACTGATTTACCTGTCTCTTGCTAAGTGCAAGCAATCTTTAATAACATGCATGTCCAGGGCTGACTAAATATCAAAATTGTGATTTTCAAATTTCTATGCAGTTATTAGAACATTATTGATATTTTTACATCATTATAGTTTCACTTCCAATCCACGAAGCCACTACTGTGCAAAAATATTGTGAAACTGCCAAATTTCATAACATGACAAATCAGGCTATAGTGCCTTCAAAATTTTAAATGCCAAAACATAGAGCACATATGGTGTAATATAGAGGTTTATAGCTAGAATATATTATGGTCTACAACCCTACACAATCAAATTCCAAAGAACAATCTCCAAGTGATAGTTATTAAGCATCAACCATGCAATTTTTTTGGTCTTTAGAAACACACGCAGCCTTCAAATAAATTGCATACTCTTTTCTCATTATAAATCACAATTCCAATTCTTGAAGTCTATGGTCTGTTCAAGCAACCAAACACAAACAAAAGAGGAAGCTTTACATGGAATGAAAGGTCTTTGCAACCATGGCATTACCTCAACAACAAAGCGATCCCAGATCTTGTCATTGTGAGCTTCCATGACTCCCTTTAAAATCATAAACCCCAAGCCTCAAATGATGTCATCCATTTCAAGGAAGAGCCCCCGCTTCTCACATAGCATCTACAAAATTGGTGAAAACCAACAGAAGATAGCATGACAACTTTAAACCATGTCTCAAAATAACAAAATTGAATTATTGAGTGCATATAAAAACCCTGTTGATCTAAAAATTTAACTGACCTCTATAAGCGATTCTTGGGGCCGACTCACGTTCTCCACTATGATAGGGCACCCCATAGTTTGACGACCCAATTCCACTGACCAGCTTGCTCCACTTTCCAGGTTAGCTTTTTAAAGAAAGTCACCATCCTTATCAAGCACCTACATAGTCTCCAAGGAAATAAACCATTATAATTGAATGGCAAGTTTACAATCATTTTTTTTTTTTAACTATTGGAAGAAGCAATTTATCAGTTGGAGAAAAACAATCACTGCACGGATGGACAATACATAAAGAAGCACAAGATGATCTGAATTACAATTGTAAATCCCCAGTATATCAGAATGTCAATGTAATATTTTAAAGCACCAGTAAACACCAAGAATGGAGATGGAATACCAGTTAGTATTATCTCAAGGACTAGGAGGAAAATGCAAAATTATTAGCTTATACAGTCTCTTAAAGCTAGAAGCTTTAGGAAATAAAACAAGAAATATTAATATTAAAGGTAGATATTATCCTACAACACTGTTGGCAAAGAAACTAAGATGTGAGAATGGCACTTACGTTTTTGTAAATGTTCATTCTAGTTTTTGCTGACCTGCATGGAGGAAAATGCAGAATGATTGGCTTAACTGTGCTTAAGCTAAGGAATCCTCCAATTTACCATCCAGTAATATGCTCAGATTCCTTATGCTCCTTTTTTCCCTCCCAATAATTGCACTCCTCTATCTCCATACTTTGTTTTGCAACCCACAACTGAATAGTTCGTTTTGAAACCAACAGTCGTAGAAGAAGGCTAAAAAATGGCATGTTCCCAAGAAATTTGTATTTTCTAGGTTCTTTTAAATGAGTAATTTCTAGAGCTATGATCCAATAATAATATAGAAAATTCTCATTTCAATCTTAAAAAATATAAAAATTGCAGAAACTTCACCCATATCAAATTTTTATGTGTTCAATTTTTTGTATGGACAAGATTAATGGTGCAATCCAAAAACAATAGTCACTGTCATTGGCAGGGACTAAAAATATATCTACTAAATGGGCCTAAAACATCTTATAGATAAGAAACAAAGGAATCTCTCTTCATAACCAAATATAAATTTCGGATTTCTCGAAACAAAATAGAAAAATCAATATGTTTTATTTCTTAAGGTTCAACCATATTCCTTCACAATCTGAATGGACATAATCCACGTTCATGTCAACGTTGACATCGAAATCCGCTATATCTTCTTCACTTACACATTTTTTTTCTTGAAATTCCACAACATGTGACAAATCTGCATACTCGGGTTCATATGATGCATTATTTTTCAATCCTTTTGGATGACATGTTAACACTACATACCAGTCAGTCTCAACTGGATCTTGTACATAGAATACTTGTTTAGCTTGCGATGCTAGAATAAATGGATCATCTTGCCAATGATTTTGGCTTAAATTTTTTTTCATATTCACCATTGTAAAACCCAAATCATTAGTTTTGATCCATCTCTTATTGTATACATCAATCCAATTACATTTGAACAATGTGCACTCCATACAAAAATAGTCCAATGTAATTATTTCTTCTACAACTCCATAAAATGTTGTGGTTTGAAGTATAGGGTTTGCATCTTTGGAACTTGACCTCATCATTGTTTGAGCTTCCATACACAAACCACTATTTTGGGTGGTTCTCTCATTCTCCATGCTTTTGGTATGGAATCTATAACCATTGGTTAGGTATCCCTTGTACTTATTCATGAATTTCCTGGGACCATGTGCTAGCCATTTAAGTGTATCAGACACATCTCCATCTCCCTCCACCTGTATAGTTTTAGATTTTTAAATGTAGTTAGAATTCATACATTCAACCTCTAAAAAAAATATTTAATTTCCTGCATGATAATATTCCCATGTAATGATTTTTAAGTACACTTATAATATAAATAATGTACTTACCTGTTGTTTTAACCAGCTAGTAAATTTATGGGTGTGGAGTTTCTGCAATAGAGCTTCATCTTTTTTCATTTGGGTAATTGAGTTGGAAATCTCCATTTTGTGCATCCTAATTCAACAATTATGGAAAATAGATATGGTTGTTAATGTTTTTTGATTAAATATGAATAAAAAAAATTAAAGGTCAAATATCCTAAACCTTAAACAACCTTAAACAGACAAACAAATAAATTACAGGCCAAATATGTAACTTACTCTATCCATGGATCAACTTCATTTGTGTGAAATAGAACCCACTATGGGCTTGTTCCCAACTAATGCCATCCAATTCTGAAGGAATTGGAGAAGATAATGGCTTTCCATCGAGGATAAATTCTTCAACTTCCTCATCCCACACTTCATTTCGACCATGTGTGGATCCAATAGCTTCCATACCTTTCAAGTATCCTCCACAAAACTTTATTGAGTCCTCCACAGTATAGATTTCAGCAATGCATCCTTCAGGCCTATTTTTGTTCTTAACATAACTCTTATATACTTTCATGTTCCTACAAAATTAACAAACAAAAAAATTAAGTATTGTCAAAATCTTTCAAAAAAAATATTTGTTGTGCTTGATAAAAAGTAAATTTTCACGTACCTCTCAAAGGGGTACATCCATCTATATGCAACTGGGCCACAATATCAAAGCTCATGTACCAAATGTACATTCAAATGCAAAATTATATCAAAGAATGAAGGAGTGAAGTACTTTTCAAGAATGCACAATGTCTCCACAATATCATTTTCCAGCTTATCAAGACTCTCTACTGAAACTGATTTTGCACAAATTTGCCTATAAAAGTAACAAAGCTTGCAAAGTGTCTTTCGAACAAAAATTGGTAACACATGACGCAAATCCACTGGGAGGAGTTGTTGCATTAGAACATGGAAATCATGTACTTTCATACCATGGAACTTAAGCTCTTCCATAGATATATGATTTTTTGAATTAGAGTTGTAACTGTCTGGCACCTTTAACATGAAAAGAACATGACATAGGGTCTGTTTCTCTTTCTTTGAAAGAGTATGTGGTGCAGGTGGAAGGAATATTTTCTGTCCTTTAAATTCTGGCCATAGTGATTTCCTCAAGCCCATTTTTTGCAAGTCATCACATGATTTTTTCCCATCTTTGGACTTCCCTTTTATATCTAGAAGGGTTCCAAAAATTCTTTCACACACATTCTTCTCCACATGTATTACATCTAAATTGTGGTGTATTAGGAGTTTCTGCATTCCAACACATCAAGAATATCAAAACAATATTTAATATGGAAAAAAAAGGTAAACAGTCAATTCAACCAAGACATTTAATCATAATGAGTTCAACTAAGCAATATGTGTCCAATAATTATGCATGGTTGATCATGGGTCTACATACCTCCCAATATGGTAGATTGAATAGAATTGATTGTTTTTTCCACACCACAACATCAGTTTTTTCACCTGTTTTACTGTTTCTTTTCCTTTTATTTGATTCAATCTTCCCCCATATTGCTTCCTTTCGCTTTGTTTCCTTAAAATTATCTGACACTTTTACAATTGGAGGGGCATAACGATGTTCTTCCTTCCCATTAAATGGTACCTTTTGTGAGCGAAACTTATGACATTGACGAAGAAATATCCTATGTCCCATGTACACACATTTCCTGCTACAACTGAGGTACTCTAATTTTGTGTTCCTCCCACATATGGGACATGCATTATAGCCTTTTGTTGTGCAACCAACCATATTCCCATAAGCAAGAAAATCATGGATCACCTAGATAAGAATTTCCTTCATGTTAAATGATGTCCTACTATAAGCATCATATGTCCATACCCCTTGGTCCCATAATTCCTTTAGTTCATCTACCAAGGGTTCCAAATACACATCAATGTAATTTCCTGGTTGCTTGGGACTAGGTACTAACAATGTTAGCATACAGAAATTCCTTTTTGTGCACAACCATGGTGGAAGGTTGTACATAACTAACACTACAGGCCAAACACTGTATGTGCTACTCAAGTCTCCAAAAGGATTAAATCCATCTACTGCCATTGCAAGTCGTACATTGTGAGGTTCGCTAGAAAAACTAGGCCATTTGTCATCAATAGTTTTCCATGCTGGGCTATCAACAGGGTGGCGCATTTGACCATCATTTCTTGCATTCTCATGATGCCACCTCATTTTTTGTGACATATCTGTAGAGCTATAATGAAAAAAAAATTCATTTATATAAAGTATTATCATATAATAACACTATGACAAATGGTAAAGATAATACAAGAAGGGGAAAACTTGAATAAAATTATAGTGTTCAAGATCATACCTATACATTCTTTTTAGCCTTGGTGCTATGGGAAAATATCTTAACACCTTGGCTGGAACACCTTTCTACACCTTTTGAGATTGAGAATCCACCTTCCATCGAGATTTTCCACATGTTGGGCATTGATCTTTACTTTCATAACTTCCTCGATATAAAATGCAATCATTTGGACATGCGTGTATCATATCATAGTTTAACCCCAATGATTTTATCAGCTTTTTTGTAGCATATGCGGAATCTGGAAATGTGTTATCTTTGGGAAGCACCTTTTTTTGCAATTTTAAAATTTGGTCAAAACTTGTATCAGACCATCCACTCTTCACTTTCAGATTGTAGAATTCTACAGTGGCTAAAAGTTTTGTGAAGTCAACACAACCTGGGTACAATGGCCTCTTCGAATCTTCGAGAATATTCTTATATTCATTAACTTCATTTAGTACATTTGTTGATGCCAAACCCTCATTATCACAACTCTCATTGATGTTTTGATTAAGACATCGACTGGCATCATTCACTATTTCAATCATTTGATCACCGACAATGGTTGCATCATCATCATCATCAATTAGAGGTTCACTATCGTTCCTAAACAATGTTTCATGCTCATCACCTTGATTATCATAATCATGTTCCACAACATGTTCATAACCCTATTAATAAGAAAATCAAAATTTATGTTAATAATGTTATGGTTTTTATGAAAATTAGAATCAATAGCATTTGGTCAACCTAGTCAAATAGGACCCTTGACTAATATGAAATGGCTTACCAGTTGAGATGAAATATGCTCGAGAACTTCATGTGGCTGATTTTCAGAATGTTGCCTGTCCTTGCCAATAATAGATGGAATATAAAGGAGACAAAGAAAAAAAATTGAAGTTTGCACATATAAAAATAAGTGATATCTTCATTGTAAAACATATAAGAGTGAAACTAGATCAATTCAAAAAAATTCAAGATACCTGAATGGGAATGCTCTCTCCATGGAAATACCAAATTCTATATTGTTTGATTATACCATCACAAATCAAGTGCCCTCGTACTTTATCAAATGTTTGTACTTTCACTATGCCACATTTATTACATGGACATTTTGTGGACATATTATTCCTTGATTGCTCCTTAGAAAACTTTAAGAATTCCTCAACCCCATCTCTATATTCTTTTAGTGTTCTACAAATAACCAATTTATAAGTCATATAAATTTAATTGAGAAAAAGTTACTAGTTATACATTTTTCACATATCACGATGATAATCAAATATACAAACTATACCTATTTTTCAATTTCATCCAATTTATTTTGTCCATTTGATAATATGTTCCAAGGTCCTTTGAAATTGCGTCTGCAAAGAGCTATATAAGTTAGTTGATACTAAAGATAGATAAAAAGTGAACTGAAGATGGATTAGTTAACTAATTGTCAAGAAATTCAGTTACAAGTGAAAAATAATTCCGTCTCTTTACATTTGACTGAGTAATTTGATAATTGACTTGATGAAAGATTGAAGAAGAACATACATAAAAAAGATCACAAGAAATTAGCATGAAGAGAATTTTATTAGAATACAGCCCTACAAGATTCTCAACATGGTACCAAAGCTAAGGTGGCAGTCAAAGAAGGGCATATTAAGTGGCACTTAAGGATTAGATCATAATCAACAACAACTCAGATATATTTCGGATAGAGAAAAATGATGGGCTCGATCTCTATTACAATCATCAAAGAAGAAGGGACTCAATGAAGGAACAATGAAGTATAAATGTAATATTTCCAATTAGCAATGGCTAATTGGAATATTTGATTTTGGTCAATTTTGCCTTATGTAGTTAGATTATAAATAAAAGTGAGTAGAGGGGGACATAACTCACTCAAAAAATAAAAAGTGCACTCCCTAGTAGACACACGTTATAACTTAAGTGAGCCAAGAGGGCCAAGAGACCACGTAGACCACATGGAGGGACTGCGTAGGCCAAGATGGAGCATGTGGCAAAGGGAGGCTACGTTGGAGGAGGTAAGCCTTAGGTTTTGAGAGAGGCTAACACTATATAGAGGGGAGACCCTCCTCATTTTGGACATTCGATGTTTATGATATTGAGCTGGTCATTTTGACTTCTTGAGAATGCTAGTTGTTTAGCTAGTTTGCAGCACTGTTTAGTGCACCGAGTGTCTCTGTTCGGAGATCTCATCCTCGGCCTCGGGGGACTTCGAGTGCCTGCTCGGGTGAGGTTCTCCCATCAGTATTTTGAAGGAGGATTGGAGTTTGGCTTTTGTAGAGGAGCAGTGCATCCATAAACTGCACAGTCTTGAGAGGGAGGACGCAGTACATTTCTGGGGAGCTCCGGATTGGGTTTCTTTCGAAGGTTTTGAGCTTGGAGATTGAGCAAGGGGCTAGCCCTTGCATGTGGGAGGATTTTGGCAGAGTTTGTGGCTATTTTTTGGTGGTTTCCATTCAGCCTCAGCGCAGAGCCTTGGAGGATAGCGTAGATCCTCAAGGGGGTGATTTTTGGGGGTCGGTCATCCCAAAAACGCTCTCTGGGTTTTTCTAGGTTTGGTGAGTAGAGGCTGATTCTAGAGTTTCAGCTTATTCCGTGTAGGGGAGAATTCCCAAATACTCATCTTGTTCCAGCAACAATAGCTACACAACAACTTTCCAACAACTAGGACGCAGATCAAAGAGCAGTCATTCCATCAACATTCTGAGAGTATTTCTTCGCTTGCCTTGAGCAAGTCTAGGTGCCATCACTCTGATCACCTATTGTACTCACTTATATTTCTCAGCATAATAAAATGGCTCAGAATTCTCTTTGCATTTCTTGAGTATCTGTTCATGTTATATATATATATATATATATATATATATGCTATTGTATGCTTGCACTGCAATTATTTTTCTCCTTGAGCATTCTAGTACTATACCACTTGGTGTGTTTTCTCCATACTCTTAGACAGAGTCTGGAAAGGTCCGGATAGCCTCCAGATCTCACCCTCTTTTCAGAGGTGAAATATCTGGTAAATGCCCTCCCAGTCCATCTCTGGTTGGAGCTTGCTTGTGTTTTAGAGATATCCCTGAAATGAGATATTACAGTGGTATTAGAGCATAGATCTGGCTCAACCTGTGGAGCTAGTTGTCTATGACACCGGGAGAGAAACCCTACATTTGCTACAGAGGTAGGAAATACATATATATTGAGCGTAGGTTGGAGAACACCTACGGAGAGGGTGATTGCGCTAGGGTGGTGGACACAAAACAGAAAAATCCAATGGCAGATGATAGAGAGGAAAAATAGTTTGGGGAGGCACTCCTCAAATCAGTGTAGGATCTGGCAAGATAGATTGAGGTGATGGGTCAGAGATTCACTGTTGTGGAGGCTAGATAGTGTGAAACCCCAAGGGGTTTCCATGTTGGTGAGGGGTCGGGCACATCCCATCATTTGCCGGAGTGGGATGGCACTCCACACCAGGCATCACATGCACCTACACATTCCACTATGCCCACCTTTCTGGGTGCAGACACAGGGGCAGGAGTACAGCATGAGCCAGAGCCTGGTCACATGGGTGACTTTTTTTTTGAGTACCAGGCATATGGGAAGGATTTCAGGGATTCCCTTTCATTCAGAGATTTTGTTCAGCTCCAGCGGGACAGTAGACCGTGTGATCATCACAGAGGGCACCGGCATTATCATGATGGGGACACGCAGTGTACAGTGAGCCGATTCCATTTGCCAACGTTTGATGGCTCATCAAACAGTTCAGAAAATTCTTGGGTGGAGAAGCTAGATATATATTTCTAGCTTAACCAGATGGCAGAGTCGGAGGCCATCAAGGTGGCTACGCTGCATTTAGATGGTGAGGCCCAAGACTGGTGGTTCCATGGAATGGTGACACTCAGGCATTCGACAGTGACCACATATGCCGAGTTCACCCGGAGACTGATAGAGAGATTTGACTGGAGGGATCCGGAGGAGAATTTTGTTGTGCTGACAAGGATCAAGTAGACCGAGAGCCTGGAGATGTATATTGCAGATTTCCTGAGGGTTTCAGTGATGGTGCCAGATCTATCCGCAACACAGATGATCTACATGTTTGTTGAGGGGTTAGCAGAGCAACTTCGCGGTCTAGTTAGATCCACTAGACCAGCCACACTCCAGGATGCCATTAGCAGGACCCAGGATTTGCAGGATGCTTGACCCAGGACTAGGACACCTTACCCCCAGAGACAGGATTTCCAGCCAAAGGGGAAGGATCTAAGGATTCCACCTCTAAAGGGGAATCAGGGTAGGGTATAGCTAGATGATGATGCCAGGAGGGAGTTGAAGAAGAAGAGGTTGTGCTTTACCTGTCAGGAGCCATGGGCACTAGGACACAGATGTGTTGCGGGAAAAGCACATTTAATTGAGGTCTTCTCTAAGAGCAGTAGGGAAGAGGATGCGTATGAGGATGGAGAGGCAGGAGACAGTCAGACAATGTAGGACCATTTGCCACCTCCACCTCCAGGAGCAGGAGGTGCAGATTTTGCACCCACATGGGGAACCCTTGCAGCATTGCGAGGAGTACCCAAGTATTTGACACTGCATGTACGAGGGACAGTACGGGGGCAACAAGTTTTAGTTTTGGTAGACAGTGGGGCAACCCACAACTTCATCGATGCATAGATGGTTGAGCAGAGAGGCATATGGATAGAAAGCTTTGATGGATTCTCAGTGTTCAGTGGTTGATTACTTTGGGGAAGGTCACCATAGATTGGGAGGCCTTGGAGATGGAGTGGGATGATAAGAAGAATGAGAAGCATGAGAAGATACGTGGGATGCACACTTACCCACCCCAGACTGTTTCAGGTCACCTGATGGAGGAAGAATTCTGGAAGGGAGACATAGAGTGGGCGGTTGAGTTTCGGGCATTAGAGGCAGGGACTACCGGGCAGACAGTTCATCCAGATATATGGGCCATCCTTAACAAATATGATACGGTGTTTGGGGAGATACCGCCAGAACAACCATCAGATCGGGGGTTTGAGCACACTATTGAGCTAGAGCAGGGAATCCAAGCCATTATTACCACACCCTATAGGCACCCCAAAGCCTATCGGGATGAGATTGAGTGGGCCATCCAGGAGTTGCTGGCTCTTGGACATATTCAGCCTAGCACCATTCATTTTGCTTCTTCGGTGGTGTTGGTGAAGAAGAAGGATGGCACATTGAGAATGTGCATTGATTACAAGGCCTTGAATATGAAGACCATGAAGAACAGGTACTCCATATCATGGATATATGAGCTGATGGATGAGTTGAGAGGAGCATAGTTCTTCTCAAATATCGACTTGAGATCCGGGTACCACTAGATTTGCGTGAGGGAATAGGACATTCCCAAGACCGCTTTCAGGTGCCATTATGGCCACTTTTAGTTCTTGGTTATGCCTTTCGGGCTAACCAATGCCCCAGCTACTTTCCAGTCATGCATGAACCATATCTTTTGCAGTCATCTGAGGAAGTTTGTGTTGGTCTTTTTTGATGATATACTGATATATAGCAGGACTTGGGAGGAGCATCTCCAGCATATAGAGGTAGTGCTGCATATCTTGGAGGAGCAACAGTTCTATGCTAAGCTCTCTAAGTGTGAGTTTGGGTTGATGGAGATGTTGTATTTCGGTCACATCATAGGAGTGGATGATGTGAGGGTCCATGAGGAAAAGATTAAGGCCATCAGAGATTGGCCAGAGCTGAGAAACATGATGGAACTTCAAGGATTTGTTGGTATCTGCACTTATTACAGGAAGTTCGTCAAGAGTTTCTCTTAGCTTGCTGCGCCCCTTACAGATTTGACAAAGAAGGAGGCATTCAGTTGGATAGATATAGTGCAGCGGGCCTTTGACAAGCTCAAGGAGGTTATGAGCAGCTGTCCAGTGCTTGCATTGCTAGATTTCACGCAGCCTTTTGTTTTGGAGTGTGATGCATCGAGAGACGGGATCGACGTATTTTTGATGTAGGGAGGCCACCCTATAGCCCATGAAAGTCTTAAGCTCCTTCCTCATGAGCGGTTGTATCCTATATACGACAAGGAGATGCTGGCCATTATGCATGCATTGGCCAAATTCCGACAGTACTTAGTGGGTAACAGGTTCAGGGTGAGGACTGATCACAACAGCCTTAGGTTCTTTTTGGAGAAGAAACAGCTACAAGAGAGGCAGCAGAAGTGGATTAGGAAGATCCAAGCTTATGAATTTGAAATTAAGTATTTCAAGAGGAAGAAGAACGTGGTAGATGATGCACTTTCATGCAGACCAACCACGTTGTCTCTGATGAGTTTGGATATAGATTGGAGGGCTTGAGTCTTGGTGGAGTACTCCAAGGAAAGCAGCATGGCTAAACAGTGGACCAGATAAGGAAGTCTGATGAATCACTTTCTGATAGCTGACATGACTCAAGATGAAAGTGATGGATGATCCGTGCCCTATAAAGCTAAAAGGTTGGAGATTCCTCAATATCGAAATCCATGACATCGAGGACAGGAATTCTTCATGAGCAACTAGGTGTCTCACCATTGTTGTTGGAGGTCCCTAATTAAGAGGGACTTTGAATTTATTCCAATTATGTGCTAGGTTGGCCTGGAATATAATATAGACTTAACTGTCTTAAAGGGCATGTCACACACCCCCAAAGATGCCTATATAATGGAGAGACTTGGAGTTCATTAGACACACATTATGTGGAGGATTTTCTTCTCTCTTGATAGCGATGGAGTTGCATTCTTGGTGCTGCATATTTACGGAGTGTTCTTTGTTTTTGTTGTTCTGGGGTTATGTGTGACATGCTTGGCTGAATGACCTATTGGAGACTTTGCTGGTAGAAGCATCCTGCTGATTGTCGTAACACCACCATTCATTATATTTTTTTTGGCTTGTCTTCCATCGATCTATTAATAGGTTCTATCTCCTTTAGTATTGTGTGCCCTAATCTGAAATAGCATAGAACATGTTTAGAAATTAACATGGTATCAGAGATTTATGGGGAAGACAATGCCCAATTTGTGTTGAATTGCAAATATCTGATCTATTGATCCATTGCGCAACATAATCACAAGTGAATAGCTCATGGAGGAGAGACTAAGTCTCTGTCTTAGCCGCAAAAAATGAAGTCCAAGAATAGGGAGGCATAGATGATTCTTTTAGGGTCAGTTTAGGAGGGCCAATGGAATTTTCAGAGGGTCAAGGCAAGAAAGACGTCTTTATGGACTATTTGATGGGTGGTTTGTCTCTAAACAAGAGTGTCGAAGGCCTGTGAGGCTTCACTGAAGCCTGCCACAAAGATTAAGGAGGTTCAAGGACTGCTTAAGGGCTAGAAACAACTCAGACCTATAGCTAAGTGTCATGACCTTCAAGGAAGAGATAGACTTAGCTCTAAGGAGAATTTATCGACCAAAATTAAAGGGTGTTAGTGACTATGGTTCGTGCCCTAACCAATCCAGATTTGCAGCGTGGAGCAGACCCTAAAATAGGGAACTGAAGTATGCATTTTGGGTGCATCTTGATGTATGTTGGATCCTAGTTTAGGGTCAGATTTGCATCAGTTATCCAGTAGCATGTGGAAGCCAAGGAAGAAGATTGCTCTGTCATAGGAGGACAACCACTAGATCTGAGGCAATGTCTGGGCATATTTAAGGGTTTAAATATTGTTTGAAGGTCCTGAAGGATAGCAGAAGGAAGTCACCTTCTCTGAGCAAGCTTGGGCATGATTTGAAGTTGTGGTGCTAGGCCACAGGGCATAGCACACAACTCGGTCAAATTAGAGGGTTGTCAAAGAGTGGATAGCAACCTAAGGAGGTAGTATGGAATTGAAGGAACCCCTGCTAGGTAAACCGCAACCGTTGAAGGGTTTGTTTGCTGACTGTATGATGAAACTGGGGCTACAGTATGTGCCCTATCTAGCAGTGTAAACTATATTATAGCAGTGCCTTGTGGAGGTGTGTTGGGTCCATGATTTATGGGGCGGTGTTTGGGTCATGTGCTTGTCATATTTATGATGTGTGAAGGTGACAAGGTAGCTTAGACTTGTTGTCATAAAGGACCTTGTACAACATAAGGTGGACACACTTGGAAATTCATGATTATATCATTAGTAAGTATTTTGATGAGGGAAGAAGGACTGGAGATATCTAAAATTGGTATGCTGATAGAATGGAAGCATATGCTACTATATTAGGGAGCCGTTGGCACAAAGGACAGGCCATGTTTTGACAAGGTATGTATCAAATACCTAATATGGATTGCACGACTTTCTGTTGCAAAGAAGATATTATTCCAGGCATGTAGAACAAATTTGTAGATTGCACAAACTATATGTCTAGCAATGCTCAGATAAAAAAATAGAGCTTTTCATGCAAGCTTAAACTATTCAGGAACTGTCTAGCAAGTTTTTCTAGTCAACAAGGCAACATATCATAATGTTATAGAAGGCTTAATGGCCTGGGAGTTCTGTGTGCTTAGAATTTAATGATCCCATAATTCCTACAACATAACTAAGGGAAAATAAACATAGGGGAGAAACTCTAGGGTGAAGGCAAGCCACATTGATAGAAATGATTGTTAGCAAGGGTTGAGAGGGCTGACATGGATTGTGGCTAAGCCCTAACCAGATTGCGGAATACAACAGGGTACCAACACATGAGAAGGTATGTTTTTGTGTTAAAATGTTGGTCCTATTTTGGACAGTTGGAACATTTTAGTACAACTTGCGGAAGAAAAGAAGGGAGGGCTAACGTGTTGGTTAGAAGCCCTAACCAGTGTAATGATTGGTGATAGGATCAAATTCATATGCAACTTGTGGGAGACATGTGTTGGGGTTCTCTTGGGTGTTACGAAACCCCAACTAGGACCAGATCTCACAATGAAGTAATGGGTGTCCTAGGACATGACTATTATAGAAGTCTCTTGGTAACCACAAGGAGGATTTCGTAAGTGTGAGGTTGCCCTAGCCAGAGGTAGATGCTACAACAAATATTGGTCACTCGTGGTCTGCTGGAGGGCAACGCAAGAGTGGGCCAAGTGTGAACGTGGATTTTTCATTTATGGCGTGTTGGAGGACAGTGTGATAGTACCCATGTTGGGGCTCGGTGTGCACCATCTTCATGGACCTTGGTGGTTGCTAGAGGTCAAGGGTCTGATCAACAAGGAGCAGTTTTGTGTAGCCCTAGACTTGTGTGTGGAGAAATTCTACAGCAGATGATGGGCAGTCCTCCTAGCCTGTGTTCATTGTGGGATATAGACATCCTTCAGCGATAGGTGGTAGCCCTTCATGCCCTATGTTGCCCTTCATCGATGTAGCATAGGAAGACCATAGCGGTTTGAAGTCCCTAAGTAACTGAGGAGCAACAATGAGAAGATTGAGAATTGTTCACAAATGGAGTTGTGAACAATTCGACAGGAGTCTCAATGTGGTGTGCCCTTGATGGACTAAGGCATAACTAGTGAGCAGATTGGCAACCAAGATTTAGTGGCTAGATGGACTGGGAGCATTGATAGAGTCAAGAGCTACAGATCGGGAGCCGAAGGACTGAGCTGGTACAGGGCATGACCGAGAAAAGTTGAGAGAGAATGCGATAGCGACATGGTCAGAGTATCTTGTTGAGGGTAGAATGGTTGTCGATGGACTGACACCAAACCCAGTTTTGTATCGTATATCAATGGGTGTATGAAGGACATTATCCTTGGTACGGGAGCCCTAGACTCTTGTATCATATGTTGATTAATATAACGAAGTTGGGTTAAAAATTGTAAGAAGTTTTCTATATTTTGTGCATTGGTAGATTTACTGCTATTTATATTTTGTTGTGCAAAGTAGTATCATTGTGATTATTGGTTTGGTAGCGTGAAATATTTTAAGACACTATCCTAGACCCAAGATCATGGAAATACAACATGGTATCAGAGAGTATCTGAGCTACTTTAAGGGATAGTGAATCAGAGTGTGCTCAGCGAAGCAACTCAGAGGGAGTTGTGGGTGTCTAGATCAAGGAGAAAAAGGTTCAGCGAAAGAAGAGTCTAGGTTGGCTTGATGTTAATAAGCCATGTGACAACTTGTCAAGCCAATGTGGACACCCAAATGAAGCCTTTATATTGTGTATAAATAGAAGGTGAGGGAGCCTAAGATAACATCCAAGTGAAAATATTTAGGAGTAAAACACCTTTTGATGTAAGCCACAGCTTGAAGAAGAGAATACTAAAGCCTTAAATGACTGTTTTGAGGTGAGATTAGAAGATATAACAGGGCCGAGGAGTAGCTGCATAAATATGTTTATAATAGGGTGGTTTTGGTACCAAAAGGGGTGGAATATTTATTGTTTAAGAGAGTCTCAAGCACTGTAGTTATTACAGGGATAATGCATGTCTGTATTAGGCTTGTTGTAGGGGTCGTAAGGACTAATTCCTACAACAAAAGTAAGGGACAATCAGCATATGGGAGCAGCTCTAAGGAGTGCCTGGTCTTGCTAAGCATGAAAAAAAATATGATTGATTTTATAAAATCTTGTCAAACCTACTGCTACCTTCTACATAATTTTGTATACAAGTTTAAATCTATTGAAATTTTAATAATAAAAATCATAGATATCTAGAAAATACCTTTAGAACTTATCAATACACACTCTCCCTCTCTGAGTTTTCGAAGGTTGAAATTTTATCTCCATATGATGGAAACGGACCACATGTTTTCTGCTCCGAATTGTAGAGAAACCCCCAAATCAAGAGAATAATATCTCAATTAAAGCTGGAAAAAGAGTTAAACCAGATCTGATATAATAAAATTGCGTTAAAAATATAGTCGAATCCAGAGTGCTACGAAGAATAGAAGGGTATGGCATCTACTCCAAAATCATAAAGATTGTTAAAGATCACCGAACTCTGTCTTGAACCTGGCCAAGGGAGAATAACCGCCCGAAATTAAATTTTAAGAAGCCACCTGAAATTAAATTTTAAGAGGTACCAAAATCTTATAAAGAAATTGCTATATTTGTTTTGATTTTCATAAAGTTCTAATTTTATTTGAGAAAAAGGAGGTTATCTAGTATTTTTATTTGAGCAAAGGAGGTCATTTCACATCTAGGAAAAAAATTTAATAGGTCCATTTAGAGTTTAGACTAGCGGCCAAATTAGATTTTAATTGGTAGTAAAAAATTATAAAGAAATTGCTATGTTGGCTTTGGTTTTCATTAAGTTTTATTTTTATTTGAGTAAAAGGAGGTCATCTAGTATTTTTGGTTTTCATTAAGCTT
Organism: Pinus albicaulis; assembly: GCA_034641835.2. Classification (NCBI taxonomy): domain Eukaryota; kingdom Viridiplantae; phylum Streptophyta; class Pinopsida; order Pinales; family Pinaceae; genus Pinus; species Pinus albicaulis. The sequence continues at coordinate 1,311,190,518 of CM076578.1, read as the reverse complement.
TATTTTTATTTCAAGAACATAAGTTCAATACAAATATAAGTTATATTTAATATTTAATGATGTTGAATACCCATAAAGTATTAATGTTAGTTTAATGTTAGTTTAATTAGAGTATCAATAAAAACTATATGAGGGAATATAGTTTTTACACAGGAGCTCGTGCGTGTTGCTTGATCTAGGCTGGTGTTTGAAATTTTGACTTGGCCCTCTGCCACCATGGCCCCCCAGAGTTCGATCTCGGTAGGGAACCACTCCCTGCTGCTCCTCAAAATGATGCCCAACCTCCTCATGATGAATCTGCAATCGATTTTGTCTCTTTGGTTTCCTCAATGGGACCTCCATGATCACGCCCAACTGTGAAAAAATTTGTGAAAAAACTCGATGGAATAGCAGAAACCACTCTGCCTCCAACACTCCCACACAGAGAAGCCCTCTAATGGGAGCTTGCTCCTTTTCATTTACAACTCCTTATGTGAGAGAACACTACAAGCTCCATCTCAACATGATGAAGTGTAGATATTGTGAGTAATTCAAAACGAGGCTTTGCAAATTATCCAATTGTCTACATTTGGTATACATGATAATAATGGAATTACCCACAAACACATATCCTCATAACCAATACCTAGTTCTCTAAGAAACAATCAATGTTTCTAATATGCTCAGTTAGAGATGAAGGATTCTCCTGGGAGGTCAATTTGCTAGTTTGGGGTGTTGTAATTTTAGTGGTTAAGGGGTTAGTAGTTAAGGTGTTTAGGGTTGAAGGGTTAGGGGTTAAGGGTCACAGGTTAAGAGGGTAAGGATTTATGGCTTAGGAGGTTCATGGATTAATATAGGTTAGGGGTTAATGTCATAAGATTTAATGAATGAAGGGGTATATGGGTTATGATTTATAAGTGTAGGGGTTAAGGGAATATGGATTGGGGGTTAAGGGGGTAGGGAATTTAGTGGTTATGGGTTAAGGGCTTATGTTTTGTGATAATTGGACTCCGATCCCCTTATCACCATTATTTTGGGTTCCCTTATCAATTTTTCTCGTTGCCTTCCCTCTAGGTCCCCTAGGCCCTATGAAATTAGGTCCTAAGCCCCCTTCTCATTCTCTAATGCTAGGATTATATATCTTAGTAAACCATGCTTGCACCTCCGACTTCTACACATACATGCTACCCTTGTGTCCCCTTGGCCTGTTCAAGACACCATAAGATTACCCCCCCCCCCCGCCCCCAAAGAAACGTTTTTGTTATGTCATTCCACTTTTCCTAATGTTATGACCCCCCAAATTTGGTCTCAATGCCCCTACAAGTACACCCTTGGGAACCCTTGGCTAAGGGAGTAAACGTATTAGGGGTTATGGGTTGTGATAAGGGAACCCCTAATCCACTTATCACAACTAGAAATAGGCTTATGAACACCATCAATAGCTATTGTAGGTGTTGTGATGAAAGCAATAATGAATACAAAATTTGTGGTCAATAGGACAGGGAAAAATTATGCCAAAAATATAGTAGGAAATTTTGGAAAAAAGCTTTTAACTAACCAAGACTGTGCTCCCGCTCTTATCTCCTTAACCCTACTCTTCTTTAAACTCTTTAAACCCTCCCTGTAATGGGAGATTGCTCCTTTTCATTTACAACTCCTTATGTGAGAGAACACTACAAGCTCCATCTCAATGTGATGAAGTGTAGATATTGTGAGTAATTCAAATCGAGGCTTTGCAAATTATCCAATTGTCTACATTTGGTATACATGATAATAATGGCATTACCCACAAAAACATATCCTCGTTACTAGTACCTAGTTCTCTAAGAATCAAGTAATGTTTCTAATATGCTCAATTAGAGATGAAGGATTCTCCTAGGAGGTCAATTTGCTAGTTTGGGTTGTTCTTTTTGGCCTTGGATACTTAGTGGTTAAGGGCTTCAAGGGTCAAGCGTCAAGGGCCAAAGGGATTTAGGGTTAGAGGATTTAGCGGTTAAGGACTCAATATTTAGGAGATTTAGGTGTTAGTGGTTAAGGGGTTAGTAGTTAAGGTGTTTAGGGGTTAAGGGTCACAGGTTAAGAGGATAAGGATTTATGGCTTAGGAGGTTCATGGATTAATATAGGTTAGGGGTTAATGTCATAAGATTTAATGAATGAAGGGGTTTATGGGTTATGATTTATGAGTGCAAGGGTTAAGGAAATATGGATTGGGGGTTAAGGGGATAGGGAATTTAGTGGTTATGGGTTAAGGGCTTATGTTTTGTGATAATTGGACTCCTAATCCCCTTATCACCAATATTTGGGGTTCCCCTATCAATTTCTTTCACTGCCTTCCCTCTAGCTCCCCTAGGCCCTATGAAATTAGGTCCTAAGCCCATTCTCATTCTCTAATGCTAGGATTATAGATCTTTGTAAAACATGTATGCACCTTTGACTTCTACACATACATGCTACCCTTTCGTCCCCTTGGCCCATTAAAGATACCATAAGATACCCCCCCCCCTAATACCCCCCCTGGGTTCAAGACAGTAGAATTTTTTCTACATTTCTTTGAATCATTTGGAGATGAGCTAGTTGCAGTTATTGAAGAGTCTAGGGTTTCTGGCTCTATCTATCAGCCTTTCAATGCCACTTTTCTAACTCTCATTCCTAAGTCTGACCATCCTATTTCCTTTAATGAATTTCGGTCCATTTTTTTGTGTACTTGCTTATACAAGATAATTGCTAAAGTTATTGCCTCCAGGTTGAAACCCTTTCTCTCCAAGAAGATTTCTGTAGAGCAATTCAACTTTTTGGATGGAAGGAAAATCCATGAAGCAGTGGGGGTAGCTCAAGAAACCCTCCACAACCTCAAAAAGAGTGGGAAAAAAAGAGCTATAGTAAAAATTAACCTCTCTAAGGCCTATGATAGGATCAGCTGGATGTTTTTAAGACTCTTGTTAATGCATCTTGGCTTCAGATATGATTTTGTAAGATGGACTATGGGATTTGTCACTTCTTTTTCGATCGTTGTCCTTATAAATGGTGCAGCCTCTGATTTCTTCAACCCACAAAGGGGCCTTCGTCGAGGGTGCCCTCTCTCCTGCCTTATTTTTCTATTGGCTGTTGAAGGCATCAGTTTAATGATTCACGAGGCTAAGATACAAGGGGAGCTCAAAGGTATTGAAGTAGCAGTCAATGTCTGGGTAACCCATCTCCTCTTTGTAGATGACATATTTTTGTTTAGTAGCGGGAGTATAGAAGATTTTCGGTGTTTAAAGAAGATCCTAGAACTTTTTCTAAAAGCGACTGGACTAAGTATAAATGGCCAAAAATCTTCCCTGACCGCTGCAGGGCTCTCAAGGGTGGAAGTGGACAGAATAAAAGAATACCTTCACTTTGAAGTTAAAACTCTACAGGACTCCTTTAAGTATCTAGGCTTCTTTCTTAAGCTGGATAATTATCGGATTCAGGATTGGAAATGGCTCTTAGCTAAAATTGAGAACAAGATGAATCACTGGAGTTTCAAATGGCTGTCTAGAGCAGGGACGTTGGTTCTAATCAAATTTGTGGTGATGGAAATTTCAGTTTACTGAGATAGCCTCATTTGGGTGCCAAAAAGTATTTTGATGAAGATCAACAAAATCTGTAGTAGATTCCTATGGGCAGGCTCCAAGTAAGAACACGTAACCCCTTGGGTTGTGTGGGAAAAATTAGTCAAACCAAAATGTTTGGGTGGCTGGGGAATAAAGGACCTCTTTCCATTCTCAAGGTCTCTAGCGGCGAAACTAGCTTGGAGACTAATCACTACGGAGAACCTCTGGACTTCGGTAACAAGGAGGAAATACATAGACCCTATTCCAACTCTGGTCTAGCTCAGACTGCCTCAAAAATCATTCAAGAATTCATCAGTGGTGTGGAAGGCTTTGGTGGCAGCTGTAAAAATTATCGAACAAGGTTTGGCTTGGAATGTTGGGGATGGGAGATTGGTCAGACTGGGTTGAGATCTTTGGGTGGGCTGTATGGGTTCTTTTGTGCTCTCGAGAGATGTGATCGGGAACCTTAATAATAGAGGGTTGCATTTCCTAAACCAAATAGCTGACTCTAGAAATTCTTCGATTTGGAGACAAGAATGGCTATTTGGGAATGCTCTATTCTTGGAGGAAAGACGATTTGAGGAATGGGAGAGCTATAGATCTAGCCTGCTGAATTCCCATATCTGAATTACTGACAAGAAAAATGAGTTGCGGTGGGTGCACTCTCAGACTAGTGTGTATACCCCTAAGCTGGGTTATGCTTGGTTGATGTCTCAGAATGGGTGGGAGGATCCCGTCTGGTGGAAAAAACCATTGTGGAAGCTAAAAGGGCTGGCTAAGACAAGATTTTTTTCTGGTGTATTCTTCAGAAGAAAGTCCCCACCTGGGATTTCCTTCAAAAAAAAGGGAAAATTGGTCCAGGGTGGTGCTCTCTGTGCAAAGACAGTGAAGAGTCAGTGCAACACGTTTTTATCTCTTGCCCCTTTACCATCAGCGCTTGGAATGAAATACTGAGGATGAAAAATATTCCTCAGAGATGGGAAGGTCAGCTACTCTCAGAAGCATGGAAAAGATGGTGGCAGGAAGCTCCTAATGACAAAGTTAGAACTATGCCCCTCTTGATTGCCTGGGGAATGTGGATTGGAAGAAATCAGTTGATCTTCAAAGATTCTCTTTTCGCTATTGGTAAACTGGCAGCAGAAGGGGCAACCATCTTTGAAAACATCCCTAACCCTTGTGACTCTCAGAAATTCAGAGTTGTTCAGAGGGAATTGGTTTGGGGAACTATACCCTTATCACCATTATTTTGGGTTCCCCAATCAATTTCTCTCGCTGCCTTCCTTCTAGGTCCCTAGGCCCTATGAAATTAGGTCCTAAGCCCCCTTCTCATGCTCTAATGCTAGGATTATAGATCTTAGTAAACCATGCTTTCACCTTTGACTTCTACACATACGTGCTACCCTTGTGTCCCCTTGGCCCGTTCAAGACACCATAAGATACTGCCCCCCCAAGAAAATTTTTGGTTATGTCATTCCACTTTTCCTAATGTTATGATCCCCCAAATTTGGTCTCAATGCCCCTACAAGTACACCCTTGGGCCTCCTTTTCTAAGGGAGTAAACGTATTAGGGGTTATGGGCTGTGATAAGGGAGCCCCTATTCCACTTATCACAACTATAAATAGGCTTATGAACACCATCAATATCTATTGTAGGTGTTGTGATGAGAACAATAATGAATACAAAATTTGTGGTCAATAGGACAGGAATCATCAAGATGTTGAACCATACAATGTAAAGATGGTTTTCAATGCTAGTTAGTGATCTAGTCACATGAAAGAGTCCCCCATAAATTTGTGCTTTAGGACAGCCCTAGGATTCAATAATTAATCTAAAGTGAGAGGATTCGTTGGTAAGGTGACAGTGGAAACAACCTTGGGTTGACGCAAAATGACACTTAGTGATCCTTAAAAATAGGGTGTTGGTTTCATCATCAACAAGAGGCACAATTGACAAGTGACAACATCTCACATTTAAAGGCACTAAGGAACAAATATTTATGCATGTTTTTCCACCGAGGGTACCTTAATTCACATTTCCTAAGGCACAAATCACATATTTGGATTAATTTTGGATAACTTGTCATATTCCACTAGCTTCGTGCATGAAGAGGAGCTCCCATGCTTTAAGAAGATTTTGGGGGATTTCATGGCATAGTCAAGGGTCTCATGTATAAAAGAAGAACGTCGTAGCTAGTTGGTTTACCTTTTCATTCACACATTGAGAGATAAGATTCATGTATTTTAAGGTGTGATTTATTGTTGAGTTCACATATTTCGAAGCACAATTGCACTAGTGGAAACATCTCAAGAGTGTCATAAGAGTAAAAAAGATTTAAAATTCCTACCATATTTATTAGGATTTAGATTTTGCACTAATGTTTTCCGGATTTTCCTACCTTTTTTTTGAATAATTTGGTTTAAATTGAGAATAAAACTCATTACTATTCAATGAAATTATGATTTAGATTTCCCACCAATATTTTTAAGAGTTTCTAATTTCCATTTTGCTTAAATTGAGAATATAACTCATTCTTATCCAATGAAATCACTATTTAGATTTCTTGCTATTTTTAGATTTCCCACCATTTTTATTAATATTTAGATTTCCCACCAATATTTTTAGGGTTTTTTACTATTAAAATTGAGAATATCACTCATTCCTATTCAATAAAAATTTGTTTGAAGATGTGTTTGAGTGTGATTTAGATAAAATTGGAGTCACTAAAAAGTAAGCGCACCATGAATACAAGAAGAGGAAATGAAAAGAGGTAAATTTATGTTTTATAATAATGAATTATTTTAAGTTGTTTTTTTGTCATTTTAGATCGATTTTAACTTTAAGGAAAATTTATATTTTATAACCCTAAATTAGTTGTAGTTAATTTTTATGATTTTAAATAAATTTCTATGTATATTTTAGAAAATCTAAATTTAAAAAATTCACAAATTAAAGCCACAAGTGTTTGGACATTTTAGCTGTCTTGTTTTTTTCTCCGCGTGAAGAAGGTGTGCATGTATATTGAGGCAGATAAGTCTATTCTTTTGAATCAGTTCTTTCTTGGGTTCGCCAACCTTTTTATTGTGCTGGTGACATCAGTCTTGAATCATGTTGGTGACATCTATCCTTAATGCATGTTCAGCTCGAGTGCATGTGCTTTAATTCTTGATCGCGTCCACCGTTTAAATGAGGCAAACCACGCCATCTACATTTAATTATGGATTTCCTCCACAATTTTAGATGTTTGCATGCTAATCCCTTTCATCAAAACCATAGTTAGTAGTTCCTCAGCAAACACATAAAATTTCCAGTGTACAACAATCACAGACATCATCCCCATTGTGCAATGTCCAGACACAAGCAGTAAACCAAATTAAGTAGCAGCAGAAACCTTCCCAGGTTGTTGCTCACTGTCATGAAGATTATCAGAGTTAGGATGGGTGTTTTCTGCTATTTGTTGTGCTTTTCTGCAAATGTGTCGAGGCCACTGAGTATGTTAAATATAAGGATTCATACAGATGAATACTTTCATTTGCATAATCTCAAAGCAAAGTCATCAAGTTTTGCATAAGGTTTGGGCCTAGGAAAATTCTGCGGCCCTTCATTGTGACGAGTCGAATATATGACATCTGATCAAAAGGATTTGGGGCATATTGCAGTGACAATTTTAGGCCTCTTTTTTATGGCATTTGGGATGCAGGGTTTCCTCATGTGAGAGTTTTAAGAGTTTGTAATGGTTTTTGGTATGCCCAGAAGATAATCACATCACATGTTTTATGTTTGCTGCAAAGGTTTCATTCCATCGTTTGATTACATTCTCACAATAATGCAGAATAAAATTACTTGTGTTTCTTAATAAAAAATTCAAAAAAAATTGAGACTTGCAAGAAAATGTTATGCTGGTTGTCTCTGCCAGAAATGTTAGTGTTGAATCATTGCTTTCCTTCTTTGTTTTTCTCTTTTGGTTTTTATTTAAATTGAAATCCCTATATCATGTTTTTCTCTTGCATAACACTGCTCTGCAATTTAAGACCTCTATATCAGTGACAACAGAATTGAGAATTGCAAGCAAATGTTATGTCAGTTGTCTCTGCCAGAAATGTTAGCGTTGCACCATTTCTTTCCTTCTTTGTTTTTTTCTTTTGGTTTTTATTTAAATTGAAATCCATATATCATGTTTTTCACTTTCATAGCACTACTTTTAAATTTGAGACTTCTATATCAGTGACAATAGAATTGAGACTTGCAAGCAAATGTTATGCTAGTTATCTCTACCAGAAATGTTAGCGTTGCACCATTGCTTTCTTTCTTTGTTTTTCTCTTTTGGTTTTTATTTAAATTGAAATCCATATATCATGTTTTTAGTTTGCATAACACTGCTCTGCAATTTGAGACTCCTATATAAGTTATAATAGACTTCATTCAACCTGCCAAAACATTGTTTACAAAGTTTAATTTCAAAAGAATATTCAATATAACGTCTTTTAATGGTAGAATACCAATATTTTCAGTCACAAGATTTCCAAATTAGCATGCAAATTATTCCTTCACCTTCTAGATGTTCAATATTTTCATAGAAGTAAGTTTTAACGATTAATACAAATTTCCCAATATAAGTTTTTTTGGGGTTTTGTTCGGTTATAATACTGCATTTTCAATTTTTGATGAATATTATGTTGGTTTACTATTACGTTTTTATGTTAGCACTTTTATTATGACATTATCTTCATTAGTTTCAGAATTTATTTGGCATAGAAAGCAACTAGAAGTATTGCAAATCACTGTAGATTATTGTCAACAGATGGACTTGCGTTAATTTATATAATCCTTTAAGTCCCTAAATTATATATCTGCCATACTGATCAACCGAAACTTCAAGATGAACCCTATATAATTTGTCCCTGTTTTGTCCCAATTTCAACCAACATTCTGGGGTGAAAATCATATCATTTCTAATGTAAATTCTAAAGTTGTGTCATATAACCAGTCCTATATGGTGTCCGCCTTACTGGAGGAGGTTCCGATATAGCAAATAGACCTTTTATAAGCCAGAAACGATTCATCTTCATCACCCTTATTTTGTCTAATTTAAGCCTGCAAGAAATGGTAGATTATGTCATATAAATTGTCTGCCTCTTTATGTTTCAGCTCATAATTATATATAGGAGGATCACTCAAGATTCACAGTATAAGATCTGCATCTGTTGACTCGTAAAACAATGTTTTTCACCGTATAATTCTCTACATTGCTTTAACATTTGAATAAATCCTTGTTAATCATAGTCTTTCCTGGTTTCTCGTATATATATGGTTGTCTTCCATGGTTGTAATTCATAAGTTGTAAATACCCAAGAAGCATGTGCTATCAAGAAACACTATCATGCCTTAAGAACATTTTAATAAATCCTTGTTAATTCTGGTATTTCCTGGTTTCTTTTATATATATGGTTGTTTTGTATATTTTTATTGCAGGTGATTATTAAGGAACAAATTTTAAAAAATGGATAAGTTATTAAAGAGAAATTTGTTAGCCCATCTTAGCTTTTTCTTAATCAAAAATTCAAAAAAAAATGAGACTTGCAAGCAAATTTTATGCTAGTTGTCTCTACCAAAAATTTTAGCGTTGCACTATTACGTTTTTATTTTAGCACTTCTATTATGACATTATCTTCATTAATTTTAGAATTTATTTGGCATAGAAAGAAATTAGAAGTATTGCAAATCACTGTAGATTATTGTCAATAGATGGACTTGCGTTAATTTATATAGTTCTTCAAGTTCCTAAATTATAAACAAAGGCCCAACAACATCAAGAATATGGACTGCTTTGAATCTCTTATATAATTGGACTGCTTATGATAACCCATTGAATTTCATAATTTTGTATATGGCAGACTTTTCCTTTTCCTTTTTCAACTAGAAGCCTAGTATGTTAGCATGCAATTGTCTCTTCTACTGCTATTCAACTACCTGTGCAATTTTCTCTTCTACTATTGTTCAACTACCAATTCCATCTTGTTTTATCTATGTCTAGCCCTCATTCCTAAACTATTTCACTTAGAATTAAAATTGTAATCCTTATTTAATGATGATCGATGACACAACATGTCTCTTTACAATAATGTATGCTACAAATTTTATGTAAAAGCCTAAAAGGTAGTCACATGAAGATGAATATAGACAGATTCCAGAGAAATTGGGGTTTATTTCTGAAAAGTATGAGCCTCTATTGTTTAGTTGCCTTTTTTGGAGTCCATAGAATGATAACCACAATGGCTTTGGGAGTTTTATTGACATGCACATGGCATCCATTGCTACAATATATCATTCAATTGTTTCACTCAACATGATTACCGTTAGATGCTTTTCTCTCTTTATTTTTTTATATTGGACTTATGTAGTGGTTCTTTCAACCTAGTTGTTCACATAGCAATTGTTTTTAACTTTTTTTAGCCTAGTTGTTTACATGGAAATAGTTTATTTTTTATCTTTAGGAAAAATAACTCCTCAATTATTTTTATATGTGAACCCATTCACACCACCCTGCAATTTATTCCGAAATGGTAATGTCGTTGTGGCTTTAGACTATAAAATTTTACAACTCATACTTCTCTTTAAGAACAAAAATGAAATTGAACTCTTATGATCTGAATTGAACTCTTATGAAATGACAAGGATTTGCTAATAAAAATGTTTTTTTTGTTATGAAGTCTATCCGCAGATATCCATACCGAGGTAAGAAATTATTTTTCGTTTTGGACGTCAATGCTTTTTTAACGATTATTGTGTTTTCTTTTCTACTTTAAATTTTTTCTTACTAAATTTTATTAAGTGTCGCAATCTATATGTGTAGGTATCCAGTAGGAATGAAAGACATCGTAAGAGATCACTTTTAACAGTGAGTAAAACCACAAATTCAAGCCAAATTACCAAAACAAATGACAACATTCGATGTGGCATCATCAAAAAACACTCACAAAAGAGAGCACCAGGATTTGTTTCCCCATTACAACATGAATCTAGTTGCTTTAGTGTCAACACCAATTCTAATGCACATATTCTTGAGAAAAATGTGGATGAACCATTGGAAGGTATGATCATTTTTCAAATTTATATTTCTTGTATAAATACTTCAAGATTTTATGTTAAGAGATTCATATTGTTATTGTCTCAAAAGGTGTGATTTTTTTTCCAGAAAATTCTCAGCACGTACCATCACAACAACTTTATGGTTTGGAGCAAGAACCATCACAACTAGATCATGATATGGAGCAAGAACAACCACAACAAGAGCATGGCTTGGAAGGAGAAGATACAAGTATTGAAGCCCATAGTACAACAAATGTGAAAAGGAAGGGTAGGGGACCAACAAAATGCCTCTTTGGAAACACTACAGAGGCCTCTGTATTGCTTGAAATTCAATTTAATGAGAGGGGACAACCTGTTGGTCTACAGTCAAAGAAATTCTCCTCCTTTTTAAGTGTCCTTGCAAGAGAGATTGTACGCATCAAACACATGGAATGGAAACAAGTGCCTGAAGCACTTAAAAAAGACATATGGAGTGCAATCAATGTGAGTATCAACCAAATTATTATTGGATTTTTTTCTCAATTTCATTGGTGTATGTGAACGTGTGCATGATAAGTTTAATTTCAAATAAATATTTTTATCTAATAATTCATTGTTTATCTATTGTAGCATACCTACCAAATAGAATTGTCAACGGAGCAATGGTGTTATAAAGCAATATCTCAGTGTTTGAGAACTTACAAATATAATTTATATAAAAATTATTATTTGAAATACAACACAGATGAGGAGAGGATGACAAATGTTCCTATCGGAGTAAATGAAACCGATTGGATTGAATTTGTTAGAATACGATCTGGCCCTAAATTCAAGGTAAAAATGAATGACAAATCTACTTGTTATCATTAAATGAGATTTTAATTTGAATCCTTGCATATAATCAATTTCAATCTAAGCATCCATTTTTTATTGAGTTGCAGGAGAAGGCAAAAGTCAATCAGGAAAATAGGGCATTAGAACCAGAGACCCACACTTCTGGCCGTAGAGGTTACTATAGAGTTGCACATGACCTTGTAATTTGTAACCAAATCTATTTTTTGTTCACAATCACCAATTGCAAATATACTTATCTAGACCATTGTAATTTTTGTGACTAGAATCAAACTTGCAATCAAAATGATGCACCTGTAACTATGGCTGATGTGTGGATGAAATTTCATATAAAGAAGGATGGAACTCCAATGTCATCATTTAGTGCAGAGAGAATAGTAATTTTCTGACCTATTCTTGTATCTATTTAATTTTTTTCTTTTTAAAATATTAATGATGTTTCTTACATGTATTTTTTGAAATGTTGTCTTTGCTAGAAACAATTTGAATCGATACAAAATGATTCAGTGTCTCCTGCATATGCAACAAAGTAAGATGCCATTGCAATAATTTTGGGGCCTGAGAGGAGGGGTTGTGTACGTGGGGTTGGCTATGGGGTTATCCCAAGTGATTTTTTTGGAAAATACCGTGCTTACAAGAGGAAATTACATAATACAGAAGAAAAATTGAAATAAAAAGACAAGGAACTTGGAATATTGAAGGAATCTATTGAAGAATTAATGCAATGGAAAGCTGCCACAGAGGTGGGAAAAGAAAAAGGTCGAGTTAATCCAGAACCAACCAACAATGTAAGAATTATGTGTAGGCTATTTAATTATTGACGTATGCCATCTTTGAAGATTGAAATTTTAAAATCACAATGCCAATATGAACAGGATTGTATTGTTGTAGATATGTAATTAATGAAATGTTATTTATGTAGCTTAACCGTTCATCATCTGATTTCATGGTATCACATTCAAACTATTTATTTTTTAGCAGAGTTCCTTAAGTCCTAGTCAGGCTTCACTAGAGCAAACTCCATTGACTTCAGGACAACCTATTCATGACCCAATTGGTGACTCAATAACACAGGTAAGTTTTGCACTTGCTTATTTTCCTTTTTAATATTATCTTTTTATTCTATGGAATCTTACAATAATTTGTTTATTTACAGGGTCAACCGCAATAACTACCTTCAAATACAGGATTGAAGGGGAAAAAATGTTCACTTACATATTTTAATGGTCAAGTGAAGGTTGCAAAGGGTTACATAAAAAACACTGAACCAAATTTTGTCATGCCCAATGGAGAAGTATTAGGAGAAGGATATTATTTTGTGTTCCCACAACAATATTGGTTGATTCGGATTGTGAAATTAAGCTTAAACATAGAAGTAGTCGATGTGAGTATTTAGCAGATGCACTTAACACTTTTATATGTTGGAAGAGCAATGACATTGAATTGATCAATGTTTGAGAGAGAACAATGAATTGGTAGATTACTATCCCAAACATTTCATAATGCTGCACGCATATTGTGATAACGTAATTGTGGTTAATATCATGGTTAAGTTGTTGGATACATGATTACTATTATACTTCTTTAAGCTATATGTTTTTTACATCAAATGCACTACAATGTTCTTGCTACTCTTTGGCTATTGTTTGAAAGCTGTATATATAAACCTTATCACACTGGATATATACTATCTTATCATGCTTTGTAAATGTTGTGTAAGGGTTGCAAGCTTTGTGTGATTTTGGCTGATAGCCAAAATCCCTTTCAATTAAGGCTTAAACAACTATGAAACCATTTAAATTATCCATCTTGCACTTGCTAATGATAGATATTTGCCAACTTCTTTCTTCATTTTGATATTTTCCTTTCTTTGTTTTTGATGCTCAAGGAAGCACACATTTGGCTTATCAGGCACATATGCACTCTCTCTCTTACACTTTGGAATCTAAATTGATAAGCTGGAACAAGTCCTTAAGGAGCTTGCATATGCTAATGATAGTGTGATTCCTCAACATGTTTTGATGTCACTGCTCCTTTTTGCAGATCAAGTAGTTCTTTTTGCTTCATCCCTAGGAAGATTTTAGTGTCAGGTTGACTCCTTTGGTTGGTTTTGTGATATTAGACACCTGGTGCTAAAGTTAGTAAAACTAGGGTGATGGTCTTTAATCCCATTAATGAAGCTCTTTATACTTTTCACTTTTCATGTAGAGAACAACTAATGCATAGCATTTAGGAGTGCAATTTACATGTCTCTCTTATAGTGTCTTGGTGCAAAGGGTATGCTTCTCATTCACGTTCGCAATATTTCTAGATTCATTTTTAGGATATATTTTTAGGATGAGGCTCTTTGATGCTGTCATAAAATCCATAATTGTTTATGGTGTGATGAAGTCTTGGTTATATGAGTGGAAAGAGTTCACATTATTATGCTTTAGTGCAATTTTCTACATGGAATATTCCTCTTAGAGTGTCATTGTTTAAGTAGAGTTTGGGGCCTAACCGCTTTACATTCAATTTATCTTTAGGTTTACCTCTTGCTTATATAGATTCCACTAATTGGGTGACCACTTCAAGATGTGATAGGTAGCCTTTATTTATGTTTTGTTTTTCAAACAAGTTCGCTTCTTTAGATTAGTTCAGCCATATAGACTGTATGGATATTTCAATTAGTCACTCCCACTACTTCATTTCTCTTTTGATGCTCATCCTCATCTTTTCCCTTTAAGGATTAACACTCCAAAGATAGAGGAAATCTATTAAACATTTGTTTAAAGTTTAAGGTACCTACCTCACTCAATATAAGCCTTTAAACTCCAATATGGCTTTGTTAATCTCGGGAAAGAACCTCTAGATAGAAGTTTGGTCTGTTGAAATAAACTTGATGGTAGTATTTCACATGGCACAAACTTAGACTTATCCATATTAATATGTCTGATATTTCTTGTAGTTAATGCAATTACATAACCTCATTCCCCCATAATTGTTACTATTTGACAAGTAGATATTAATTTCTCAGTATGTAAATATCAAATATGAATGCAAGAAGTTCAGAATAGCTCACAAATCAAAACTAGAATATTTCTTCAAGACTCTTTGCAAACAATGGCTATTTTTATATGAAACAGAGGATGTATGTGATGATCTTAACAAGCCTTATTGGTAAAATTGGGCTTGATGTGATGACTGCAACAAGCTCTGAAGAAATTAGGCTCAAGCCTCAAAATCTTCAAAACAGGATATTTGAAGTTCACCAAGGTTGGATGGAACCAGCTGAAGTAGACTGGTGATTGAATTGATTTTAGACCTTTGACACAAAAAAAATGCTGGAATTAGTGATAATTGAGGACCATATATTAATCCTTTGAGAATAATATGTTTGATTACTTTTGTTCAGTGTTAGCCAACTTCTTTCTTCATTTTGATATTTTTCTTATTCGTTTGTTTTTGATGCTCAAGGAAGCACACATTTGGCTTATCAGGCACATATGCACACTCTCTCTTACACTTTGGAATCTAAATTGATAAGCTGGAACAAGTCATTAAGGAGCCTGCATATGCTAATGATAGTGTGATTCCTTATGATGTTTTGATGTCACTGCTCCTTTTTGCAGATCAAGAAGTTCTTTTGGCCTCATCCCTAGGAAGATTTTAGTGTCAGGTTGACTCCTTAGGTTGGTTTTGTGATATTAGACACCTGGTGCTAAAGTTAGTAAAACTAGGGTGATGGTATTTAATCCCATTAATGAAGCTCTTTCTACTTCTGACTTTTCTTGTAGAGAACAACTAATGCATAGCATTTAGGAGTGCAATTTACATGTCTCTCTTATAGTGTCTTGGTGCAAAAGGTATGCTTCTCATTCACGTTCGCAATATTTCTAGATTCACTTTTAGGATATCTTTTTAGGACTGGTTTTACGGTCACGAAACCATAATTTTGTATGGTGTGATGAAGTCTTGGTTATATGAGTGGAAAGAGTTCACATTATTATGCTTTAGTGCAATTTGCTACATGGAATATTCCTCTTAGAGTGTCATTGTTTAAGTAGAGTTTGGGGCCTAACTGCTTTACATTCAATTTATGTAAATATAAACTGGAACAAGTCCTTAAGGAGCTTGCATATGCTAATGATAGTGTGATTCCTCATCATGTTTTGATGTCACTACTCCTTTTTACAGATCAAGCAGTTCTTTTGTCCTCATCCCTAGGAAGATTTTAGTGTCAGGTTGACTCCTTAGGTTGGTTTTGTGATATTAGACACCTGGTGCTTAAGTTATTCAAACTAGGGTGATGGTCTTTAATCCCATTAATGAATCTCTTTCTATTTCCCACTTTTCTTTTAATACCATTAATGTTGTTACTAACCTGAGGTCAACATATCAATGCCCAAAACACTTGTGAAGTCTAAATGCCAAAGGTCTATCTTACATTGTGGTCTATGTGTAATTTCAATGTCAATGGAGGTTGAATGTATCAATGTTAAGACCAATACATCGTGGCAATATGCCAATGTATCAATCTTCGTCAAATATGATATCTCAGTCAAGTATACTCAAATTTAAAGGTGATATCAGTGTAGGGTAGATAGGTTCATTGTCTATGTGTACTAATGTCCACAAATTTGATGCACAAATCAATATTTCAGGGTCACATAAGGTAAGTGTTATGGCACTATGTTTTGGTTCATAATTGCAATGAGAGGTTTTGGTTCATTACTTCTCACATGTTATAGCATTTCCAGAACATAACATGACACACAATCAAATTTATACCTCTCTTTTATGCTGCTTACTATGCTGCTTAAATTAATATAAAATGTGATTAGCACAAATAATATACAATCAGCACAAGACTACTTAAGGCCAAGAGAAAAGCCTTTAGGTTTGAGTGTGCCTAAAGAGCATAACCTACTAAAGACTCTTTTTAAGTCTAAACAACAAACTCATCCCACTGATAAGTTCTCTGAACAAAAGCATCCCAAAAAGTTCTCTAGCTACCCTGGTAAACCTGTTGATAATTGAGCATGCACCCATAATGGCCAGCAAAACCAACAAGAATGCAGTCCACATACATACCCTGTGTATAATTAGCACTACTTGTAGTTATTTTATGTGAATTCACACTTATTTTCATAAATATCTACTATTCGTAATAAAAAAACTACAGGAATACATCGTACTGTAGGTATCAAACATTCTACTATTGCAATTTAGAATGAATTTGTAACTTGTTGACACAAGGTGATCAAATTTGAAGTACATACCACCCTGTCCAAGCCAGAAACAACTTTGGGCCTAAGTTTTCTCTATCTTTGGCAAAGTTGTACATGAATGTATACATAAGCACAGTAGGTTCAGCCACCCCAAGAATTAACAAAGGCTGACCTCTGAAAATAGAATGGATAATGCCACATATTGCAGTGGATGACAATGTTTGAACTGTGGTAAGGATTCAATATGCAGTGCATTTTGATACTCAGTTTTTAATAGCATTTATTAGTAAAGCCTCCAGCAAGAAAAAAATGTAGCTTTTATTAATCCTATTGCTATTTTTTCCCCATATTTTCTCTGAAATTATTGACCAATTTCAATGGAACATTCAACTGAATAACTAAAGTGATTCGCAAATTTAAAGAATGAATTTTTTCAAGGGGTGAATGTTAATATGCCTGCGATGAATGCTTGTTAGTAAATACTATTACATGAAAACTATTCCTTTCATATATTATTAGTTATGCCACAAAGACAACTTGACTCGTATTAGAATTCCTATGGAGGAAATAAACTCTATATGCTGCAATATGGAGTGCACATATGGTAGATTTCAATGAGGTCTATTACTTTCACAGAGGATCAATGATCTTCAAATCCCTTTCCCACAAAAGACTTGCATCTCCTTGCGATATAGATATAGTGGAATGAAGTTTGCCTCTGTCAAAGTGTAGATCAGACCAAGGACCCTAGTTGATATATGGACCTTGAATGTACATGAAGCTGCAAAAGCCTTTCCAACATCCTCCTAGTAATTTAGAACAAACTTATTTTTCTAAGATATATCTCGAGTCCTTCAGTGGAGTTTATCTCTAATGCCAAAACTTCCTCAAGTGTGCTATCTTTTTTCTTAGAATCATTTTCAAAAGACCAGTTAAAGCATAGTGCAATGATTCTCAGAATCATTTGTCTTGTATTTCCAAGAGATATCAAAGAGTCCTTAAGTGAATTTTATCTATAATGCCAAAAGTTCCTCAAGTGTTTCACCATTTTTTTACAATCGTTTTCAAAAGGTCATTTCTTAAAGCATACTACAATGCTTAGAATCATTTTCGAAAGGTAATTGGGCCATAGTATGGAATGTGCATGTCCAATGGGCTATTTAAGCATACTGCAATGCTTTTAGTCATTTTCAAAAGGTAATTGGGTCATAGTATGGAATGCGAACTTACAATGGCATATTTATGAATATCTGTGTGCATAACTGCCCTTGTAGACAGGTTGGATATCTCTTGAGGACATTTTAACCAATGTCCATTGCATATTTTGGGGCTTTAAAGGGTATTTTAGGGTTCAGATTTTTTAATAAGCAGGGTTCAAGGTTTAAAGCCTTCGCATTTTGGTATAATGCGTTTAAAGTTTTAGGGTCTAAGATTTAAGATGTAGGATGAACTACCTCAAGGAAATTGGATACTGCTACTAACCTGAGGTCAACATATCAATGCCCAAAACACTTATGAAGTCTAAATGCCAAAGGTCTATCTTACATTGTGGTCTATGTGTAATTTCAATGTCAATGGAGGTTGAATGTGTCAATGTTAAGACCGATACATCGTGGCAATATGTCAATGGATCAAACTTCGTCAAATATGATATCTTAGTCAAGTATACTCAAATTTCAAGGTCATATCAGTGTAGGGTAGATAGGTTCACTGTCTATATCTAATAATGTCCAAAAATTTGATGCACAAATCAATATTTGAGGGTCACATAAGGTAAGTGTTAAGGCACTATGTTTTGGTTCATAATTGCAATGAGAGGTTTTGGTTCATTACTTCTCACATGTTATAGAATTTCCAGAACCTAACATGGCACACAATCAAATTTCTACCTCTCTTTTACGCTACTTACTATGCTGCTAAAATTAATATAAAATGTGATTAGCACAAATAATATACAATTAGAACAAGACTACTTAAGGCCAAGAGAAAAGCCTTTAGGTTTGAGTGTGCCTTAAGTGCATAACCTACTAAAGACTCTTTTTAAATCTAAACAACAAACTCATCTCACTGATAAGTTATCTAAACAAAAACATCCCAAAAAGTTCTCCAGCTACCCTGGTAAACCTGTTGATAATTGAGCATGCACCCAGAATGGCCAGCAAAACCAACAAGAATGAAATCCACACACATACCCTATGTATAATCAGCAGAGTACTTGTAGTTATTTAATGTAAATGCACACTTATTTTCATAAATCTCTATTGTTCTTAATAAAAAAAACTACAAAATTACAGCGTACATCGTAAGGATGTTAGCACAGGTCTTAGTGAGGAGACTATTTCCAAGTGTTTAGGGAAAAGCTTGTACTCCTAAAAAACAAAGTATGCTTCTCAGAGTATGGATGTTGAAGTCAAATGCAACATTTTCTAGGTATTTATAATATATGTGGGGAGATTATCAAAGAATGAAGCAAGCTTGGAATTTAAAATTTGTTTGTAGATTTATAGGTTTAGTTGGTAGTTTTTAAGTGTAAAATTTTCTCCCTCTTCAGATTCAAAAAAATATGGAAACCCTTGCTTCTGACAGTATGAAAAGGATGGTATGAATTGTTTATACAAGAAGAGTATGAATAAAGACATGAGTTGGGCAATTTAAAGTGCAGTCACAGTTATCACGAGGCCTGCATCAAGCAGTGGTTGATTCAAAAAAACAAGTGTCTAGTCTGCAATATTTCTGTCATTTCATAGCAGGAAAATTATGGTTTGCTGCATTTTTTTCTGTTTCTGTTAGGAAAATCTTAGGATCAGTGCTTTGATGAAGTAGCAAGCCCTTCCCTTGATTTTATTTCCTTGGGTTGGTGTTTAAACTTTTATAAAATTCTGTACATGTAAATATCCTTTGTGCAACCTGCATTCTCATGACTATTCCTTTGATAATGTTCTTTTGTTTTTCTGGTAAATTATGCTTATAATATTCCTTCTACAGATATGGCTAGCGTTAACCATATGAAACTTCCCCTTTGTTAGGAGCTTTGTCAAACTATTAACCATATGCAACTTTGTCAGAATGTGGTCCAACACTACCAACTCTCTAATGAACTTGGAATCTTAGGAAATTGTATTGAATATCAATGTGTTTTAAATGGTCATGACACATTGGATTTTCATAGAGCTTGATGTAACTTTGATTCTCACAAGAGACAATATTGGGCTTCAAAAACTGATTAGTTGACTCTACAATCAAGTTGCAAATCTAGATAGATTCATAATAAGTATATGAAACTACCATATACTTTGCTTCAGTGGAACTGAATGAAATTGTTGCTTGCTTCTTGTTGATTTGATAAAAATGATTTATAAAATGATAATAATGATGTTTAAAATAAGCCTTATGATGGTATACTTATACACATTGATTGTTCACAAGGTGTTAGGGGTATGTTTATAACATCATTTCCCTTGAAAGCTTTGTCTTGAAAGCATAGTAATTAGAATTTTCTTTAGTTAAGCACATTTTTGTGGTGGAATGAAGTTTATCGGATATCTATTTATACTTTGTAGAGGTTTAAATTTGTTTGTCCTTTGAGTGTTGGTGAGGTTTCTTTGTATTTTTTGCATCATAGTCTAAAGTCTTTTGACATGATTGTTTAACATGAAATATTTATGCTTATTGGCAATATATTTGAAATACTTGCATGATCAAGAAACTGTTATGGTTAATCAAATTAATAATTAGGTACTACAGAAAGAGGATGATGTTGAGAGGGCTTGCTTGGGTGACTCTGGGAGGAGCCCGGAGGTGGTCAGACAAAGCTCTTCTAAGTCACTTATCTGAAGAGAAAAAACTGGTGATGTATATGTGGTTTCTCAAACTGGGCTGTATGGAAAATCATTGCAAAGAGTGTTTTCCTTTCCATGTCTTCTTGAAAGTAGGTTGTCTGCTCACATAATAAGATCACTACATGTAGGTGATGGTTCTATAGTAAGTTCTCAGCCTTATCTTCAGAATGGCTAACATAGAGGATCAGGTTTGAATACAGGATATAATTTTATGAATTTGGAGATTTAGAGTTAAAGAAAATTTTCACATTCCCTAGGTCTAGCCCCATTAGGTCACCTAGGGCAACAATTTTCTAGGAATCTAGCTAGAGGAAAAATTCTATCTCCTAGAGGCAGCTGCATTGTAAAGTACCCTCACTCTCCTCAGAACTTGGGCCAATTCCAATGGCAGAATCTGGATACGTCAAGCCCTAGCTCTAGGATCAAGTTTTGCCTAGGTGGTCCCAAGGATAGAACCTATTAGGATCAATTTGAACTATCGAAGTAAAAACTCTTGTCTGATCATTTTCCCTCACCTTGTCCAATATAGGAATATCATTGGTTGCTAAATTCCATCCCCGAACCTAGGCTGGGTCCACTTGGCCCCGTGTGGTCCCATTTGGTGTCAAAGGCCTTTCATCAAGGACCATTTGGGAATCCAAGTTCCCAAAGGATTTTAGGGATTGAGAACTTCCTTCATGAGTCTTTTTCTTCTCCCTCAACCCTTCAATCCCCCTATTCTCTCCCTAGAAGATAAATTCACTTGCTTAGAAGGAAATCAAGTCTCACTCTTTATTTTATCTTAGGGAAAGGGTTTCGAGGGTCACTTCCCACCTATTCATTGACCTATACTCTACAAGTGATTTCCTAAAATACCGAGAGTCCACCCATCAGTGAAATTCCATGAAGAGCACGGAGCCTTAGTTGTGGTGACAATGGGCTAAGCCTCCATCGTTTCCCTTGTCCTAACAGTTTCCCTCTTAGGAACCCCTTTTAGGCCCACTACTAGTTTGAGTGGTAACAAGTTGTTCACAATTCCATTTGTGAACAACTCTTTGGTATGCCCACGTTTTCCATATTACAGCTCCAAGATGAGAAGTCCAAGGCTATGAAGGCTACCCTTCTTCTCTTTAAATCAATCCTCTACAATATAGTGAACTAGGGATATTTGGTTTTCCCACTTGACTATTACTTTAGTCCTTCAAAGTCTGCACATCCTTAGGCCCTATACACCTACACTTCTACCAATTTTGTTGTCCTTCACCAGAACAAGAGTCAGGGCTCTTCTTTGACAGTAACCTAATAACCCTCCAACTGTACTTGGACTAACATCAATCTGCCCAACCACAGTTAATTCTTTTTACTGATCTAGGGCCCACAATATTGTCTTCATCTAGGGCTCTTCAAATCTACCACCTAACAAGGGTTTGAGTCCTCTCAAGATCACTGTTCTTGTGTATCGACAATTTGATCTTTGTTGCCCAATCTACAAACAAATATGAACTACTCCTCTTTTCATACTTCTAACAATCTATAGATGACTGAGTTGGGGTCACAAATCCACCACTAACAGTACATTTCCTAATTTTTTATAGGTTTCTTCAGATATTTGTCTAAAACTCTATGGAAAGTCCACCAAAATCAACTCCTTTGCATGTCAATCCATTCTTCATATGGCACATTTCTTCTGCATGCTCAATCTTTTGCTCAGGTGCCACCCTCCTTTGGATCTATTTTCTCCACACATACTAAATCTGCAAACCATCTTCCAGATCTGTGGTCTTTATTGCAGAAATAAATCTCGCTCTAAGGGTCACAACCCGTCTTCTTCTACGCAAATTTGTCATAGTATTAAGGGCATACCTTATGAACTAAACATGCTAGGAAACTATCCTAACTAGGGCATTATACTTATGTACTTCTAATTGTTGTAGAAAAAACCCTATCCACACATAGAAAAAACACGACTCTTGCCTCCATAAGAGACTCGACCTAGCTCATATGGATGTATAGATTTTGGGAATTTATTTGACTGAATCTTGACATGAACTTTAGATCTCAATGTTGACCCTAAAAATAGGGTTAAATCAGTCAATATTACGCCTGTGTCAACTTCTATTATGGCTCTAAATTAGAGTGCAAGCCCTCCTCCATTTATGTTGGTCTTTATCACAGACCTTGCGGCCTACTAACCACCACAAGGCAAGTTCGTATCAACCCCCTCTTCTATTTCATGTAGAAAATCTAACCAATGGGATTCAATCTGATCTTGTAATGTGCTAAAACAAGATACTGAATCCTTCCTACAATTTGTGGAAACAACACACGATTGCACAATCACATATAAGTAAGAGAAACAAGTTATCAATCGCACAACACAAGATGTATCTGGGGAAGAAACTACTCAAAACCCTCTATCTCTATTTTTTATTAAGTCAAGGAATCATGAAACAATACAATGCTTAATCTCTTTTGAGATTCTCCAACACTCTGCCAATTGTCTCCTGCTGATCTAGGAAAAATCGGTCTAATACTTAGCCAATTCTCAGCCTGCCTTGCTCACGCAATTCCTATGGAATTATCTCCATATTAATTAGGAAAATCAACCTTCTTTGATTGCGCAATCCATCATGGCATCCCAATGACTTTATAATTGCACACGGGAAATTTTCTATAAATACAACTGATAGTTATGTTTCTATGAACTGTGTTACAATAAGGATGAAGGGTCTTTTTTATTATTTAAAAATAATATAATATCATAAACAACCAAAACCCTAACCCGAGGAGATGTAAGACCAAGAGTCTATGGGCCCCGTTGGGGTTAGTTGGGCAGCCAAATTTCTAGGGTCGTAACTTGGTCATATGATCTTCATTTGACGCACATGATACCTCGTTAGAAAGATCTTTCCGAGGAATACAACTGCTAATGCGATTTCTATGAAATTGCTAAACCTTTCTTGCCCAAAAAACGTCGTTTGGGGCCTCAAAATGGCCTCAGAAGTTCAGGACCCAAAAAAATGACAAAAATGGTAAACTGTGCTATAATTAAGGAACTTGGAAAACTGAAAGAGACAATGGCGAGGGCCCAAGTGGAATAGGCGGGTGGCCACCAATATCCACCTAGATCACCTTAAATCGAATTTCTTGAGCTAACTCAATCATCATGACTTAGTTAACTGCCACAAGTTGTTATGAGACGAAATTATAGTTTATTGTTCAATTTATTTAAGGGAAAAATAAATTAGACACGTCACATTCCTCACTCCTGGTACATCAAAATTCCTCACCAGTGTGGGTGCATTTTTTTTTTTCCTTTCTAGTTTCCAATTTCACTGTTTCTTGTTGTAAATTTCAACACTCCCTCTCAACAAGAAAGGAATTGAATCTATCCCCATTCAGTACCTTTGGAATGTTCTGCATGCCACACTTCTCTAGTGTTGTTTGCACCTGTAAATCCTGAAACTGAATAGCCTCTGAAAAACTTACTCAGTATAGTACATCTATCATCAAAGTCTTCTGACTGCTGCTAGCTACTGCACCTGTCTAGTACTAGATTCTCTGCACTGCTGCTGACATCTACATCCGTGCCCTTTGAACTATTGCTAACTCTAATTTGTGATCCAGTATTTGAGATCTGTGACTTTGATTTCTATCTTGTTGACATCTAACTACATCAATCTAATTGATCCTTCCTACTACTATTGTACTATGGCTCCTCATAGCCAAGTTCGATCCATGAGACATGCCATCTCAATGGACCTTGCCCAAATTTCTCATCTTGGGATTATGTCTACACATCACCCCACTAGCTTACACCTCGAGGTATGGCTACTCCCTCTTCCCATCTTGCTCGAAATTTCCCCCTCATGGAGGTCTCTGCTTGAGTGGATGCTTCCACTCAGTCTCCTCTCTTCTTCTCCAATTGTGGCAGCTACTCCACAAAATTCTCATGAAGATGCATGTTGAGAGGTATTTATGCTCCCTTTAAACCACCAAGTCTCTAAGTTCTGCCTTTCTCCTCAAATATTTGCATGCATATGGTACCTCAATTATATATAGGTTCTTTAGTCACGCACAGTGTAATTGTCTTGACATTACAAAAAGTTTCTAAAAAAGAGTTGATTTTAAATTGATGATATCTCCCTCATCCAAGCTCCGATTCGACTGATTTTTTTTTTCTATTTTGGTAGATTTTCGCAAGGAATCCAAATAGTCTATTTTTTTTGAAAATTTTACACAAAAATATTCAAATATTCTCTGCAAACTTGTCGTCCAAAAAATTCCTACTCTGATACCATGTACAAAATCTAACCAACAAGATTCAATCTAATCTTGTAATCTACTAAAACAAGATATTGAATCCTTCCTACAATTTCCTGAAACAAAACATGATCGCACAATCACATATAAGTAAGAGAAATAAATTATCAATCGCATAACAACATTCTATATTTGGGGAAAGAAACTGCTCAAAACCCCTATATCTCTATTGTGTATTAAGTCAAGGAATCATAAAACAATACATTAATGCTTAATATCTCATGAGATTCTCCAACACTTTGTCAATTGTCTCCCGTTGATCTAGGAAAACTCGGTCTAGTACTTAGCCAATTCTCATCCTTACTTTAGCCTTCCTTGCTCATGCAATTCCTAGGGACTTAACTCCTTATTAATTAGGAAAATCAATCTTCCTTGATTGCACAATCCATTATGAAATCCCAATGACTTTATAATTTCACATGGGAAATTTTCTCTGAATAAAAATGATAGTTATCTTCCCTTTAACCTCTGTCTCAACTGGGTATTCCTCAAAAATAACATGCATACAAATATTAATAGTGAATTATCAGTTATATGATTGATCACTCATTGTGAATTAAATCTAATTTAATTCACTAGACCTCTCACTAGCTCATAACTCAGCTAGAACCATTTAAACTGATTTTAACGCATTTAATTGAGTTAATTACACTTGCACCCCACTAATGTATCAACTTCAATTGGACCCCAAAAATATTAGAATCCCTCTAGATGCCTCATCTTAGACCCTCCAGTACTTGAATTTCTTGAGCTAACTCGGTCATCATGACTTAATTAACTGACACAAGTTGTTATGAGATGAAATTAAAATTTATTGTCCAATTTATTTAAGGGAAAAATAAATTAGACGCCCCACATTCCTCACTCTTGGTGCATCAAAATTCCTCACCAGTGTGGGTGCATTTTTTTTTTGTCCTTTCTGGTTTCTAATCTCACTATTTCTTGTTGCAAATTTTAACATTTTAGAATTTGATGCAGCCTTCACACAAAGACACCATTGAAATCACATACCCAGATTCTCATGAGAAACCTCTCTTAAGCTCGATCTGCCAAAAGAGAACCAACAATATGCCATCCTACTACCTAGCACAAACTGACCCTTAAGATATGTAACATTCTTCTGAACACTCACATGATGATCTTGCTCTTAGAGGATGATCATGACCTCCCTTTAACAACCCTTACTTTCCTTCATACTTGACCTACTTTAGGAATACATCTCTCTTCACCCCCTTGATGTGCCAGATAGTGGGAATACATGTCAAACATGCTAATATGTGCCAAGTGATAAGGCATGGCAAGATGTGAAAGGGTGTGTCAATGCGTGTCATGGAATGTAAAGACAACAAAAGGGAGAAAAAAAGTTAAAATACAAGGAAATGAACACATAAGAGGGTTAATAAGTCATCAATTTACCTTTTCCAAGAGGGGCATGCTAGGCACACCAACACTAGGCAGCAATAGGTGCCAAGTGCAAAGTATTAGTGCATTCTAAGTGCCAAGTATTCATTTGTTGCTTCTCATCTACTTTCCAACAATTGATAATCACAAATAAATTTAATATTAAACCATGCCAAATCATACCAAGGCATCTCAACGTATTCCATACATGCTAAGACTTTCCAAGCGACAACACGTGCCAAGTGCCAATATGTGTCAGGGACTAGTGTTATGCATGTTATGAAGTGGAAGGGAATGTTGAAGAGTGCTAAGGTGTGCTAGAGAGTGATAATGCATGTTCACGAGTGTTAAGGATTACTAGGAAAAAACATTAAGGGAGCACTAAGTAAAAATTCATGAAAGTTAATGAATATGAGGAACGTGTGCCAGAGACTAGTGTTAATGAATGTTAGTTGTCATGCCAAGGAGGGAATGACAAGGTATGCTAAGCACTGGTAAGGCATGCTAGGGAATATCAAGGCATGCCAAGAATTCCCAAAGTGTGCTTGGGAGTTCTAGGGTGTGCTAATTATATCATGTGCCAATTAATAGTGCCAATATATGCCAATACATGCTAGGTGCTAAGGATGTGGTGCAGGGTGCTAGGGTATGTCAATATGTGTCAAGGCAACAAAAGGAAGAACCAATAAGAGGGTTAATAAGTTAGGACATTATATTTTTCAAAAGGGGCATGCTAGGCACACTAATAACAGGTCCCAATACATGCCAAGTGGCATTGTGTGCCAAGTGCTAATGTATGTCAATTGGTGCAGTAAAAACTGAAAGTCTGTCCAATTAGAACCGGTCAACGATGACGTGGCTCAGTCAACAAGGTCTTTTCTTGTTCTCTAGGCAATGTTATTTATCAATTTTAGAAAAATTGATAAATAAATATAATTGGCAACTTTAGAATGGTACATTGTAATCTCGGCTTATATATATATTACCAACGTTATAATCAAAGTTATAACTCCCGGGCTTTTATAATTGTTCGGCCCTTTTATCTTTATATAAATATTCCACGATTACAAGAACCTTTGTGTTTAATTAGCCTCCGTGGGTAATGTAATATCCTGCCACGTTATAACAGATATTAAACCTCAGCTTTATATTAATATTCTATGCTTTGGACACACTTTATAATAAAACTTCGGACCGGCCCCACCTATGCACCGTACCTCGCTTATCCCCCACACACTTTTATTAAACTTTGTGTCTCTTCATCGAATAATCACCGTCGGATGTCCCCTTTTCAAATCAAAGGTCTTGAGACTTTCCGCTCGGTGTCCTGGTATTGACGTTAACGCGCGAAATCGCAAGTTAATGAGCGGTTTTCAAACAGTTCCTCTGCCACGTGCTGATTCTTGTATGGAATCGCTCGCGTCTGAGGAAATACCGCTTATGGTCGGAAAGTGGTGTGGAAAGGGAAAACTGCCTCTGCGAAACCACTTATGGTTTTGGGTACAGTAGTTGACTCGGGTTAATGTGTCAGTTCGTGTGGTCCTTCGTGTTCGTTAACTCAGAGTTAAGTCTCCGGTTGGGGGGGATTCAATTAACACAAATGAACACAAATTTCTGTGTTACGCGGGATTCCATTACTCTAAGCAGAGTTCCACGACCATGCTTCTCCATACAGACTTCGCTTGCGGTTGGGATGTAATCTAGAGGTATCATTCAAACAAACTGGGAGACACAGCAAACAGGGAGTGCGGGACTGTACGACAGTTCCATTCAGGAAATATACACGCACAGACTACAATCGCTTCACGATTAAACAAATTTACTCACAAACACCAATTCGAGACAAATTGATAATCAAATGGTAACATAATTCATTCAGCCGAAAGAAATTGCACAACACACAGATTTTATTATCAAAAATCTCTCCTCTATCCTCCTCTGTACATCTGAAGGGTACAATTATATATATTACAGAGTGTGACTCTTCGGTTCCTCTATGAGGACCGTTTCAGAAACCAAAAGCCTAATTACAATTTATTCAATAACTGAACTGGCAGCTAGACAACTGAGCTATTCGACTCCCTCTAACTCTAATTAATCTAAATAATTACAATCAGCTAAGGTATTGACACCTAGCTGTAATAATTCGAATGTTTTCAGACCCTCCTAGCCACAATATGTGGACAAAAATTCCTACATTGTTGGCTAGTGCCTAATGCCCCTGCATCAGACTCCTGAGGGAAATCTTATTCATGGGCTCATGTCCATGAGTTCTTCCACTGATCTGCCTTTCTTCTGCAACATCTCTTCAGTCATCCAAGTGGCATCTTCCTCTGGCTTATCCTTCCATTTGATCAAGTACTGAAAGTACTCTTGTCCTATGGTCCTTCTGAACACTCTCTTGTCCAATATCTTCTCTAGTTGCAATGGGTGTGCTGGAGGTAGGTGCTCTTTCCACTCAATCTGTTCCTTGGCTGCTAATCCTTCTTCTGCACCATCATCTTCATACTTGTATAAATCTGCAAGATTAAAAATGGGAGATATTCCAACATCAGGTGGCAATTCAATCTCATAAGCATTTGTAGAAAACTTCCTAAGTATCTTGCACGACCCAATCTTTTTGAACTTCAATTTATTATACTATTTTCTTGGGAACCTCTCCTTTCTCAAGTGTGCCAAAACCAAGTCTCCTACTTCAAAGTGAACTTATTTTCTCTCTGGCTTCAAGTCTCGGCTCGTTTGTATTTCTGATCCGTGTGATACTTCCAGGCCACTCCACCTATTCCATTTAGACTCAAGACCATCACTCCTGCAAAATTTTTTCACATTCCACACAACCTAATATTTTTAGCAGTTCTCATGTCCTCCACTCTCTTTGAGTCGTTTTGGGGCTTATTGATCCATGTGGATATTGGTGGCCACCCACCTATTCCATTTGAACCCCCATCTTCTCAGCTTCTTTCAATTTTCAAGCAACAAAACTTACTATTTTTAGCAGTTTTTCGGGTCCTGAACTTCTGGAGCTGTTTTGAGGCCCTAAACGACATTTTTTGGGAAAACGGAGAGCAACATGGGTCCATGGACCGATGTTTCTCATTCAAAAATTGAATTCGTCGGATAGATCTTTCTAACGAGCTATTGAGCGCGTCAAACGGAGATTGGGTGCCAAAGTTATGCCCCCGGGAAGTTGAACCATCAATTTACCCAAACGGGTGCCCACAGTTTTGGCGCCTCATCTCCTACGGTTAGGTTTTTGGACGTTTCAGATTCTACATTGTTTCTCAACAATAAATAGGCCCTCGAGCCTCATTGTAACACGTCGTATAATCATAGCTACTGTATATCTCTTCAGATCACTCAAAGACCCTAGCTATTTTATTTCCATTATGTCTCGTAAGTATCTTTCTCGTTATTTGATATTAATGAAATGACGCATTATTTCCGCTGCATCTCTGTATTTATGGTTATGTGTTTATTCTGTTGCGTTCCTGCATAAATCCGGATCAGTGGTATCAGAGCGGGTCTGCTCTTTCTTTGTTTTTCTTTGCATGTCCTCAACGCGGTCAGGGTATAAGGAGTTAGGGCTCGATCTGGTTGAACCCTTGCAAGATCAGCCTCGCAAACCCCGACGACCTCCCATGGCGGAAGAAAAGAAAGACGAGGGAGCAGGAGATCCTATCGAAATACTGCTCGAGGAGGCCCTCGAGAAACAAAGGAACGTGATGATGGATAACTTTGCTCAAATCCTTCAACGACTGCCCACATATGGCGCATCTGCATCCAACAGCCACTCTGGAGGCGCCACTCCCTTCAAGGTACATGTAAACTTTGACATTCCTATATTTGAAGGAAAAATAGATGCAGATGCTGTAGACAGATGGTTAAATTTGTTGGAAGGGTATTTCTCGGTCCATGACTTCTCCGACCGAGAAAAGATTATTTTTGCACTCCTCAAAGCTGCCCCCCATGTCAAAGACTGGTGGGAAACCTACCGTGAGCAAGAGGGCGAAGGGGAACCCTCTCTGTTCTCGGCCACACCCACTTGGAATTCATTTCGAGACGGCATCAAGGAACAATATTACCCTGTGGGGAGCTATGAGGACAAATACATCCAATGGACCACGCTGCGGCAACAAAAGGATCAAGATGTGCACGAACTGACGAATCTGCTCCATACCCTACGCACAAAGTTGGGTATTAAAGATTCAGAGAGACATTTGGTGCTCAAGTACCGCGGCTGTCTGCACAAACACATTCAGGAGGAAATGGAGTTCCTTGACATTACATCGCTTGGCACGGCATATCGCTATGCCGCCAAGATCGAGCAGAAATTTAAGCAGAAGAAGCGAGACTTTGGATCTGCGAATCCGAAAGGTGCCCCCGAATCGAAGAACAAGGGGCAAGGCCAAAGCAATGCGACTCATAACAACACCACAAATCCAAAGAAGGACACAGGGAAGTGGTGTAAATTTCATAACAGCCCCACTCACAGCACAAACGAGTGTCGGGCCAAACAATCTTTGGTGGCTGAACTAAAGGCACCCGAATCAGATGCATTTTCTGATCCTGAGTTAGAACCAGACAAAGGTAATGACAAAGGGAAGAAGATCATTGATGCGGATCCCAGTGCCATTGTTGCCACCACCAAGATCCAGAAGGAGGGTCCAGAGGATCCAGAGGAGGGGGAGCGCCTCTTCCAGTCGCAAATGTGGGTGAAGGGTTCTCCGCTGCAGTTTCTCGTCGATAGCGGAAGCCAAAAGAACCTCATTTCAGCAGACGTCGTGAAGCGGCTCGGCCTACCAACCATAGCACACCCGCAGCCGTATACCATCGGGTGGCTCCACCCAGGGAGAGATCTCCGCATCCGCCAGCAGTGCCGACTTCCATACAGTATCAAGCCATTCACTGATGAGGTATTGTGTGATGTTGCTCCTCTTGATGTAGCTGATGTATTATTGGGCCAACCATACTTATGGAGATGACATGCTGTGTATGAGTCTAGGCCTCGTGCTGTTATTATTACTTTGGGAAATAACTTGTACAGGATACCGGAGGTAGTACCGCCTCCTACCATCTCTTTGACTACTGCAAAACAACGCAGTAAGATTGTTTCCCAGACCAGGAAATTCATTTTCCTTACGACTCACTCACAGGGAAAGAAGAATATTGTGGCCACAACCTCGAAACATGGCTCCCTTTCACGGCTGCAGCAAATGGACAAAGTCATGGAGGAATACGATGACAATTTCTCCTCACTCATAGAGGTTCCTCTACACTGTCAGGACAAGCACTCCATTGATCTGACTCCCAATGCACCACCACCTGATGTTGCCATACATCCTGCAACTACACATACAGAATCCAAACATGTACTGTATGAGGTTGATAAAGAAACCAAATTTACTAAACGCATCCAGCATGTCCACCCGCAGGTCCATGACATCTTCAACAC
This sequence comes from Pinus albicaulis, assembly GCA_034641835.2. NCBI lineage: Eukaryota > Viridiplantae > Streptophyta > Pinopsida > Pinales > Pinaceae > Pinus > Pinus albicaulis. The sequence goes on along the minus strand of CM076578.1, from coordinate 1,311,158,841 downwards.
ATCTAATACTCAGTTCAACACAATTTGCCTCATCTCATGGAGGATCTCAACGCAATGGGGACCATTGCTTCCTAAGGAGGGAGGAATGATCCAGGTGGATATCGGTGGCCACCCACCTATTCCATTTGGACCAGCACCATCAATTCTTGCAGCTTTTCACATTCAGCACAACTTACTATTTTTAGTAGGTTTTCGGGTCCTCCACTCTCGGAGCCGTTTTGGGGGCTTATTGATCCATGTGGATATTGGTGGCCACCCACCTATTCCATTTGAACCCCCATCTTCAGTTCTTTCAATTTTCAAGTTGCAACAAAACTTACTATTTTTAGCAGTTTTTCGGGTCCTGAACTTCTGGAGCCGTTTTGAGGCCCTAAATGACATTTTTTGGGAAAACGGAGAGCAACATGGGTCCATGGATGGATGTTTCTCATTCAAAAATTAAAGTCCTCAGATAGATCTTTCTAACGAGCTATTGAGCGCGTCAAATGGAGATCGGGTGCCAAAGTTATGCCCCTGGGAAGTTGAACCACCAATTTACCCAAACGGGCGCCCACAATTTTGGCGCCTCATCTCCTACGGTTAGGTTTTTGGACGTTTCAGATTCTACATTGTTTCTCAACAATAAATAGGCCCTCGAGCCTCATTGTAACACAGTTCATAAGTCGGTATCCACCACATCTCTTCTTAGAGATTCGTTACCAGCACCCTAGCTATTTTATTTCCATTATGTCTGTAAGCATCTTTCTGTTATTTGATATTAATGAAATGAAGTGTTATTTCCGCTGCATCTCTGTATTTATGGTTATGTGTTTATTCTGTTGTGTTCCTACATAAATCCGGATCAATATTTGATGCTACTGCCTTGTAATTTCTATTTTACTTGTTCGTGTATGGCCTGGATCTCTGAAGCAAATTCCTCACCATCTGCACTCCTTATCTCTACTCTTCCCAGATTTCTTAACTCTGATATTCCTCTGGGATGCATTCCACAAACAATATGAAATGGACTCTGTCCCGTGCTTCTGTTTGGTGAATCATTATATGCATACTCCGCCTGGGGCAAGATATGATCCCACTGCTTGGGATGCTCTCCTGCAAGACTTCTCAACAAATTTCTCAGACTTCTATTCACTTCCTTAGTTTGTCCATCAGTCTGAGGATGATAAGCTGAGCTGAAAATTAGTTTGGTCCCAATTTTCTTCCACAATGTCCTCCAAAAGTGACCCACAAATCTGGTGTCTCTGTCTAAAACAATACTCTTGGGCAACCCATGCAATCTAACAACTTCCTTGAAAAACAAGTTAGCAACATGGGTGGCATCACTAGTCTTATAGCATGGAATAAAATGTGCCATTTTGGAGAATCTGTCCACCACAACAAAGACTGCATCATTCCCTCTCTGAGTCTTGGGTAATCCTAGAACAAAATCCATACTCACCATGTCACAAGGCCTATCTGGAATTGGTAAGGGAGTGTAAAATCCTGTATTCTGGCTCCTTCCTTTGGTGTATTGACAAATCTTGCAATTATTCACAAACTTGTCTACTTCTGTTCTCATCTTGGGCCAGAAATAAAAGTGACTCAACTGCTCATAAGTCTTGTTAGTACCAAAGTGTCCAGCAAGTCCACCACTATGCTTCTCCTTAATCAAATTTTCTCTCATGGAACATTTTGGTACACACAGCTGGTTCTTTCTGAATAACAAGCCTTCCTGCAGAAAATAATCCAGCCACTGACTTCTATCTATTAAAATAGGGTTACTACATGCTTCAAATGCATCTTTAAAATCTGGATCTGTTTTATACAATTCTTTGAGAAAATCAAATCCTGCAACTTCAAAATCAGTCTCTTGAATAAGCAAGTGTCTCCTACTCAAAGCATCAACTACTTTATTGGCTTGGCCACTTATATGTTTCAAAACAAAATTAAAACTTTGGAGATACTCAACCCATTTAGCATGCTTATGTTTCAACTTGGGCTGTTGTACAATATACTACAAAGCATGATTGTCAGAATACAATACAAATTCCGTGGACATCAAATAATGTCTCCACTTCTTCAATGCTTGAACAATTCCATAGAATTTCTTCTCATAAGAGGAATAATTTCTCCTGGTGTCATTCAACTTTTCACTAAAATAGGCTATAGGCCTATCATCCTGACTCAACACAACTCCAATGGCTTCCCCACTGGCATCACATTTTACTTGAAATGGTTTAGTAAAATCAGGCAGGATCAAAACAGGCTTCTCTGTTATCTTTTTCTTCAAAACTTAAAAGTTTCTTTCTGCTTCAGCAGTCCACCTAAATGGTTGTTCGTTCTTATTTATTGTCTCAAATATGGGTGCATTGATCTTACTGAAGTTTCTTATAAACTTTCTATAAAAACTAGCAAGTCCATGGAAACTTCTTACCTCAAAAACATTCCTGAGTGAAGGCCACTTCATAATTTCCTTGACTTTCTCTGGGTCCATCTTTAATCCTTCTGCAGAAACAGCAAACCCCAAATACACCAACTCTTCCTTCATGAATGAGCATTTCTTCAAATTTATCAGCAGTTTCTCTTGGTGCAGCTTCTTCAAAACATGATTAAGATGCCTTAAATGTTCCTCTTTAGTTCTGCTGAAAACTAATATATCATCCAGATATACTAACACAAATTTACCAATGAACTCTTTCGATACTTCATTCATAAGTATCATAAAAGTGCTACGTGCATTTGACAACCCAAAAGGCATTACCATCCATTCATATAGCCCTTCATTTGTTTTAAAGGCAGTTTTCCACTCATCACCCTCTCTTATCCTAATCTGATGGTACCCACTCTTCAAATCTATCTTTGAGAAATATTTAGCACCACTCAAACAGTCCATCAAATCCTCAATTCTGGGTAAAGGGAATCTGTACCCGATTGTGATATTATTAATTGCTCTGGAATCAGTACACATCCTCCAGCCTCCATCTTTCTTTGGGCTCAATACTTCTGGTACTGCACATGGACTCAGACTTTCTCTGATCAGTCCTTTGTCCACCAGTTCCTGTACTTGTCTCTTGATTTCTTCATTTTCCTTGGGGGTCATTCTGTAGGCTGCCTTATTTGGCAGATTTGAACCAGGGATAAAATCTATCTGATGGCTGATCTTTCTCATAGGTGGTAGCTCATCAGGTAAATCATCCACAACAATGTCACAGTAATCATCTAACATCTCTTGGATTTCTATTGGAAAATCAGAAATATTTGTAGAAGTAAGAACTACTTTTGGTTTGCAAACTAAAGAAAAGCTTACCTCTTCTTCTTCTATCTGCTGCAGATATTCCTTCCCGCTCAACAACAAGGTCTTTGGATTAGTCACTCTGCTGGATGGCTCTCCTTCTTCCATGGGAATCAATATATGATGTACCCCATCCTTAAAGAACCTGTAAGTGTTCTTCTTTCCATCATGCATTACTGCTGTGTCAAACTGCCAAGGTCTACCCAGCAGTATATGACACACATCCATGGGCATTACATCACACAAAATTTTGTCCTTGTATTTGCCCATTTGCAGCTCTATCTCACACCGTTCTTTCACAACCAGCTGGTGTTCTTTATGCAGCCAGGACACCCTGTAGGGAGTTGGGTGCTCCCTAGTCTTCAGATTCAACTTCTCTATCACCTCAGTGGAAACCAGATTGTTTATGCTACCACTATCAATGACAAACTGGCAACATTTCCCTTGGACTTTGCATATGCTCCTAAACAAAGTCTTCCTTTGGGCAGGCTTAGTGGCTTCTTTAGCTTGCTTTAACAAGACCTTATTTACCACCAAGGATTCTCCCCTCTCTGGAAGAGATTTTTCTTCAATTTCTACTTCTTCTTCAACCTGGGAAACAATAGCATTTCTTGGACCAGCACCCACATTATCTTGACACTCATAGTGCTTATGTCCCACTCCCTGACATCTATAACACCTCAACTCTCTGCCTCTGCCTCTGTCTCTGCCTCCTCTTCCTTTTCCTCTTTAAGGACCGCTTCTGCCATTTGCATCCTCCTCTGTAGATGCATTTTGAGGTGAGCTACTGTTAGCTTCATCCCTGGGTGTAGGCTTTCCTCTACCACCCTGACTTCCCTTCCCACGGAAAGTACCTCTCTTCTTGGTAGACTGTTTCCTCAGAAGTTTCTCCTCTTCTTTCAAGGCCATCTGGTACGCCTATTCTATTGTCTTGGGAGAGAAGATACCAATCTCGTATTGGATCTCCAACTTGAGACCATTCACATATCTGGCAGTCTTTTCTGGTGTATCTTGGAATTGCCCAGCTCTTATGCTCACTCTATAGAACTCCTCTATGTATTCTTTTACAGTCAGCAACCTCTGTCTCAGGTTCTGCATTTGTCTATAGAATGTCAGGTGGTAATCACTAGGCAAGAATTTACCTTTCAACTTGGCCATCATTTTGGTCCAGCTCTTGATAGGTTGCTTGCCAACTCTCCTCGTTTCTTCCTGCACTCCATCCCACCAAAGTGCAGCATGTCCTTTTAGCTTTGTCATTGCAAACTTGACCCTTTTGTCTTCACTTATCTCTTCATAATAGAAGAATTTATTCATTTCATTCATCCAGTCTACTAGTTCTTCTGGATTCAGTCCCCCTGCATAACTCAACACTTCAATTCTAGGCTTAACTGCAAATCCCAGAACAGTCCTAAGGAGCCTCATGTCAGGAGGAATTTCCACATTCTCTTCTGCTTCTTCTGTTTCAGGTTCACTGATGTCTTCAGGATCTTTGGGCTGTCTGCGTTCCATGGCATCTATTCTGGCCTCGACCCTCTGCAACATTCCCAACACCTCTGCGTTGGCTACAGGTCTCCTTCTGCCAGCACCTCTTCCAACTCGGACTACCATGTCAGCAAAACAACTCCACAACATGCTCTGATACCACAAATGGTGCAGTAACAACTGAAAGTCTATCCAATTAGAACCGGTCAACGATGACGTGGCTCAGTCAACAAGGTCTTTTCTTGGTCTCTCGGCAATGTTATTTATCAATCTTAGAAAAATTGATAAATAAATATAATTGGCAACTTTAGAATGGTATATTGTAATCTCGGCTTATATATATATATTACCAACGTTATAATCAAATTATAACTCCTGGGCTTTTATAATTGTTCAGCCCTTTTATCTTTATATAAATATTCCACGATTACAAGAACCTTTGTGTTTAATTAGCTTCCATGTGTTATGTAATATCCCGCCACGTTATAACAGATATTAAACCTTGGCTTTATATTAATATTCTATGCTTTGGACACACTTTATAATAAAACTTCGGACCGGCCCCACCTATGCACCGTACCTCGCTTATCCCCCATGCACTTTTATTAAACTTCGCGTATCTTCGTCGAATAGTCACCGTCGGATGTCCCCTTTTCAAATCAATGGTCTTGAGACTTTCCACTCAGCGTCCTGGTATTGACGTTAACGCGCAAAATCGCAAGTTAATGAGTGGTTTTCAAATAGTTCCTCTGCCACGTGTCGATTCTTGTATGGAATCATTCGCGTTCGGGGAAATACCGCTTATGGTCGGAAAGTGGTGCAGAAAGGGCAAACCACCTCTGCGAAACCGCTTATGGTTTTGGGTATAGTAGTTGACTCGGGTTAATGTGTCGGTTCGTGTGGTCCTTCATGTTTGTTAACTCAGAGTTAAGTCTCCGGTTGGGGGGGATTCAATTAACACAAACAAACGCAAATTTCTGTGTTACGCGGGATTCCATTACTCTAAGCAGAGTTCCACGACCATGCTTCTCCATATAGACTTCGCTTGCTGTTGGGATGTAATCCACAGGGATCATTCAAAAAAACTAGGAGACACAGAAAACAGGGAGTGTGGGACTGTACGACAGTTCCATTCAGGAAATATACACGCACAGACTACAATCGCTTCACGATTAAACAAATTTACTCACAAACACCAATTCGAGACAAATTGATAATCAAATGAGAACATAATTCATTCAGCCGGAAGAAATTTCACAACACACAAAGTTTATTATCGAAAATCTCTCCCCTATCCTCCTCTATACATCCGAAGGGTACAATTATATATATTACAAAGTGTGACTCTTCGGTTCCTCTATGAGGATCGTTTTAGAAAACAAAAGCCTAATTACAATTTATTCAATAAATGAACTGACAGCTAGACAACTGAGCTATTCAACTCCTTCTGACTCTAATTAATCTAAATAATTACAATCAGCTAAGGTATTGACACCTAGCTATGATAATTCGAATGTTTTCAGACCCACCTAGCCACAACATGTGGACAAAACTTCCTACATTGCTGGCTAGTTCCTAATGCCCCTACATCATCAATGCATTCAACCAAGGTGTTCCAGGGCATGCTAGGGACTATATGCACCATGCCAACACATGTTAGGAGAGTTCGATGTTGTGCTAGCGCATGCCACCATGTGCTTGGGCATCAGTGTCATCACAAGATGTTCTAGGTACAAAGATGTTCCAATACATGTGGGGTGCTAAGAAATGTTAGTGTGCCAAAGCATTAATTTAAGGCATGCCCAGATTGGTGAGGATCGTTAGGTCTTTCTCATTAATAGAATTGTCAAAACTTGATTATGCATTAAATAAAATATTTCCTACACAAAATAGTGGAACTTTATCTAAATGGAATTTGCTAGATAATAAACTTAATATATATGAATCATGTGTTGACTCATAGGAAATTTGTATTCGGCTAGTTATTACTTGAGGGAAATGATACACACTAATTACTTCTAAAAAATTGACTGACCCTAACCACTATGGCTTTGGACATATTATAAAAAATACTCCACAATAATGATATTAAATCGTTAAATTTTGACAAAAAATATATTAATAGGCACATAGCATCATCAAAAACTCATTGGAATGATCAATGATGATGAGCATTTTTTGACTGTCACCAAAAGTAAAAAAAAGAGCATTGGTGAGGGTCATTAAAAGTTCATCACTAGAAGTGTCACCAAAGAGAGAATTAGTGATGGGCCTTTAATGACCCTCACCAAAAGTGTCATTCAAAATGTCTTTGGTGACGGACCATAAAGGACCATCACTATATACACTTACAGTGACAGTGTTTTAATGATCAATGATGATGGACATTTTTTTACTGTCACCAAAAGTAACAAAAAGAGCATTGGTGAGGGTCATTAAAAGTTCGTTACTAGAAGTGTCACCAAAGAGAGAATTAGTGATGGGCCTTTAACAACCCTCACCAAAAGTGTCATTGAAAATGTCTTTGGTGACGGACCATAAAGGACCATCACTATATACACTTACAGTGATGGTTTTTTAAGGACCGTCACCATATGTGACATTGGTGACGGACCTTAAAGGTCCCTCACAAGCATGACCCTCACCATTGTGCTTTTTCTTGTAGTGAATGTCACATCTCCTACGAGGTAATCCAATGAGAAAATAAATGTCCTCTAAATCAATGATGAGTTGATGATAGCTGATGATAAATTTTTTTTCCTAGATATCCTAGGCCTTCAGCATCTAAGTCATTAATTATACCCGAGCTTTCATTACTTGAATGGACCAAAATTTATAAAGTCCATAGTTTTTCAAAGCTCGAAATGTTGTTGAGTTGCCAATTTCTTCTGCATCGTGTGTTTCATATTCACATTCTCTCCACTCAATCATGACTCATTCAAATGGCTTGTAGATGATCAATTAAGAGCTTTAGAACCTTGTGTGAGAAAGTTAGAGAATTTTTACGGAAGAATTTTTATGTTTTAAAAACCTCATGGTGCCCGTGCAACATTTCTTTACACAATTTGTTTTTCCGCATTTAATGTACAAAAAAATGTAGAGCCACGGTGATTTTCTATATAGAAAATTATCGAGGGTGCACAACCCTGATGAGGAAACCCTGTGCACCCCCACAGGCGATTTTCAAAACCATAATACCTCCTAAAATATTATCCTAAAGCCTAAAATACGAAACTAAATGGGTGAAATGCAAGATAATGAAGAGATTTGTTACTTGGAAGAGACATTCCATTGAATGGTTCACCAATTTCCCCGATATCAAATTAAGAAGTTCTGTGGTAAAAACCCTTTTTACTGCTCTCAAAATGAAATCATGAAATGACTTGTATTTTTCAACTTTTATTTTTATGAATAAAATATTATTATTTTATTCCTATGACCTTTTATAAGTTCATTTTTTCAATCTTTTTACCATAATAAAGAGCATTTATTGTAATTTATTGATTTTATGTGTAGAGAACAGGTTGCATTTGAAAAATGAATCAATTTGACTACATAATAAACTTTTATCTCTTTTTCAAACTCTTGAAAAACACAAAAAAGTGAAACCATGTAGTCCTCTTTTTAGCCCTTTCCAGAATCTCTAAATATGAAAATATTGCCAATTACTTGACTATTCTAACTCATTAAATTAAATGAAAAATTATCTATTCAGTATAATTTTACCCCTTTTCCGAACTAGACTAGACTATTTACGAAAAAGGTATACGTTGACTAAGCATGGTCAATAGAGTTCTCTTCTGCATATTTTTTCCTTTTTTGTGCTTGAGAGACTAAATTTATGAAAACAAACACTTTGGAATATACTTATGCTTTTCTCCTGACTCCCTAAAACTGAAAAACACTAAGTTTCACTTTCTCCGGGCTCGCTAAAAATCTATGTTGAAAGAATTGATTGATTTTCCTTTATATGTCTTTTCAAACTCTTTAGACATGAAAAACATCGAATGCCTCCTTTTGAGGGTTCATTAAAAATTCTTCGAAGGACTCATCTAAAGGATGAGCTTATACAAATTAGGAAATTTATCCTCCTCAAGATTGAAAAAAATAAAGAGGTACTTGCGATTAATGGTGGGGAAAAACTTGGGAAAAAGAATCCATTTTTTGTACTTGTATTTTAAACAGCATGTTGCTCTTGAACATGAAAATTTGTCACATTTGTACTTGTGTTGGGTAATCCATTTGTCTTACAGTTATTATAATCTCATTGAAAGTTTTCAACCGATTTTGGGTATTATCTTTAAGTCAAATGCTGCGAAATCAATTATCGTGTCGTTATGTGTTCAAGAGAATTTTCAACCTCAGTCCATTTTTCACTTGAAAATATTCGTGTCCATTCATGGTAACCATCCCCGAGTAAGTCCTTGCAAAAAAATTCCTTCAAATTGACACAATATGTTTCGTTTCATTGGCCCTTATGCGACAGGCCACTTCCTATCAACTTCAACACATTATCAAGGAAGTTGATCTAGAAACCTTATTGGAAGCTTAAAATTTTCATGGCATAATGCCAGGTTTATTGCCTTCGATGATAGGTTCTCATCACTAGCCTTCGATCAAGTGAATATATGAGTGTTCGACTGAAAATAATTCATTCAAACTTCATAGATTGTACTGAAGTACCTTGAGAGCCATTTTCATTATTAGTGGTTACTCTCGCACTTGTTAACGATTTTCGTCATCAAACGGTAATCAAGTGCTTTCCACCATGTTTGACTTCGACACATTCAATAGCATGGTTAGATTCATACTAATTCAAGAGATGGAGATTAAGAACCTGGATCTAGTATCATCCATACATGTTGTGAGGAGTTATGTATTCATGTTTGAGTAGACCTATTCATGACATATGGCTATGTACATACTGTGTCTAATATTGATATAGTTCTAGGGTATTTATGTACCAGTACATAGAGTCAGTATTTACCCTGAGTATGGGAATTCGTACCTCAGTGATGATTACATATTTGTATTGAATGTTTGTTGCAGGTTTCTAACCAATGTCTTTGATCCAATCCTTGGTATGATAAAACACTGCAATATTTTTAATACTTCTCAAACTTCTCACTTTAGGGGGAAATCTCTTACACATAATTTTGTCACCATGACACTTGACGGTCAAAATGGATCTATCACCATCCATACTCATGTTCCCTTGCAAGTAAAACATTCATATTCCTTGAGGAAGTCATGAATTTTTGGAAAAATGACTCTTTAAACTCTTGAATATGACTTTTTCTTTTTCTATAGTCATTTCCTGTGCATGCGCCAATACTGCTAGTATTCTCTGCATAGTTCTTCGCTCTGTTTACTATATAAACTATGCAACTAGCTTAAAATAAAGTAAAAAATAAAAGTAAGTTATATAAGCATAGTTTGGTGAAAATATCCCAACTAGAAGCGTCTCATTCATATCAGTTCAAGCCAAACCCCTCCCAATCATGGACGTAATTCCCTTGGATCATGGAACCCTAATCCCCTCATTTGTGGATCTCGCCCATCTTAGGTGGATTTGAAACCTCCTCATTTTGTCCTATAATTTAAGCTAAGAATTTCGTATTAAGAGAGCTCACATATAGTAGTCTTATGCTGGTATTTTTGGATTGGAGGGTTTTTTAACCAAGGAGGAATATCGGATGCATTCGGGACGAGCCTATATGACATCAGGGCTTGGTTGTAAGATTTTTCTCTATTCTCTAAAAATACTTTTGGGTAATTTTTCTCATTGATTTTTTTTCTTCATTTTTTGAATGATTTGTGTTCACATACTCATTAAAACAATTTTATTTTCAAATCTCCTTGCTCATTAGGTTAATTTGGTTTTTATATTATTATTATGTTGCATATGTCTTTGATCCTTTGCATGTTTGTGGTTGCAAGTTTCTTCTAAGAATTAAGGAGCTTCATTGGAGCAAAGTGCAAGGTATTCATGACGTATTTTGTGCAAAAGGTAAGAGAACCATCCTCTTTTCCTAGTTTTAGTAATATGAAAACTGTTAGCTTAGGGAAATAATATCTTGATGTTTTTTTTTCTAGCTTTTTGTTAGGATTCTAGGGAGATCGCTCTTTTCCACGAGAGGGATTTGGAATTTTTCTTAATATAATCAGAAGCTTGAAGGCAAACACATTCTTCATGCATGGATTATGAATATTTATAAGAATATTCTATGGATGTTTGTAATTCATGTTTCCTTTTAGTTTTGCTAAAGGAGTTGAACTATTTCAACTATTTTAGTGCTTATCATATTGATAATGCGTTGTAATGGTTCCTATAGTTGTCACCTATTTGTGGACTCTTCAGCTAGATGTTAGACATACCTCTCTTGCTTGTTTTGGTTGTACTTAACGTTGTATATTTATGGAATATTAAATTGGATGTTAGAAACATCCTTCTTGTTTGTGTGTGTATCTACTAAGGTGGTACTATTACCTTAATCTTAAGGACTTAATTTTTTCCCTCTCGGTAGTAGAAGGAACTTCACACACCTATAGCCGAACACTCAATAGTGTTGGGTGTGGAGTTTGATTATCATGCTTATTTTGTATCATAGAGTTGGACCCTTATACCTTAATGTGGCAGCAACGCCACCCATAATCAAACGTTGCCTGGGGGGTCCAGGGGGGGATCTGCGACTTTATGGAGCCCCCCCCCCGGCAGTGGGTTTCGGGGGTAACACCTTGAAGCTAAAAATAGATGTAAAATTTCCTTGTAAAAGTATAGTAATTTGTAGTCAATTTGGGCTGTTCATTAGGCATATGATCTGATGGTAGAAGTTATGTTTAGTTTAGGGTTTTTTTTTCCCTAGAAGGCAACCCCTTGCATTGTATGAGGGTATTGTATTGCGGCTGTATATTGTATGAGTATTATCATAGCGAGAAATAGATAGGGAGACTGTGAGAGAGAATAGAGGATATTACAACGGATTTCCTGTAGGTTTCGTCTCTTCATTTTGCTGGATAATGGAAAGGAAGGACTGGTTGTTCAGGGTGGATGTAGCCCAAATAGGGTGAACCACATATATCTGTGTCTCTCTCGTTTTATGTGTTTTCTGTGGTTGTGTTTTCTGAATATTTTATGTGTTGAATTGCTCTGTAATATATAATTTTCTAACAACTGGTATCAGAGCCGAAGGTCCATTTGGATGATAAACTCATAGGAAAGAAGGGTTCCTTTTTTGAGTGGGAGCAATGGCGGAAGATGGTAATTATAGGGTCGAGAAATTTAACGCAAAAAACTTCCTGCTGTGGAAGATGCAGATTGAATATTATCTGTATCAGAAAGATCTATACCAATCATTGAGCAGAAAAACAATGAAGCTGATGGCTATGACATATACAGAATGGGATATTATCAATAGAAAGGCACTCAGAATAGTACGATTGTGCCTTGTGGCATCGGTAGCCTTCAATATTCTGAAGGAAACAACAACAGAGGGTTTGATTAAGGCATTGGCGAAACTATATGAAAAACCCTCGGCCTCAAACAAGGTATTTCTCATGAAATTTTTATTTAATATGAAGATGTCAGAAGGTGGATCTGTTGCAGACCATTTAAATGATGTTAATACAATTACCAGTCAAAAAATTTCTATAGGAGTAAAATTTGATGATGAATTTAGGGCTCTTTTATTTCTGTGCTCATTTCCAGAAATTTGGAACAGTTTAGTTATGGCCATCAGTAACTCTGTCTCTAGATCTAGTACTTTAAAGTTTGATGACATTTTTGGTGATATCCTTAGAAAGGAAATGTGACGGAAAAGCTCTGGTGAGACATCGGGTATTGCTTTGAGTACAGAGCCTAGGGGAAGAAGAATGGAAAGAGGAAAGAGCTCACGATATTGCAGTAAATCAAGGAAAGGCAGATCCAAGTCTAGATCAGGAATAGTGTGCTGTAAATATGGAAAGAAAGGACACCTGAAGAAAGACTGTAGATCTCAGAAGGAAAAAGGAGACACACAGCAAGAAAATAACCATGAAGCGAATGTGACAAGTGATGTGTTACAAGATGCTTTGATTCTTTCTTTCGAAAATGTTACTGATTCTCAGATTGTAGATTCAGGGGCCTCATTCCATGCCACACCTGATAAGAAATATTTTCATGATTATGTTCAAGGAGATTTTGGACAAGCCCATTTGGGTGATGATAAACCTAGTAAAATTTTTGGAATTGGTAAAGTTCTTGTAAACAATAGAATGGAAACCAATGGATACTGATGGAGGTAAGGCATGTTCCACATCTGAAGAAAAATATGATTTCAACAGGGCAGTTAGGCAGTGAAGGTTTTGTGAAAACTTTCACAGATAAAACTTGGAAGGTCACTGTTAGTATGAATCCTTTGTCGAAGTGTACGAAAAAGGACCACTTTAGCTACGCATAACTAATATCCCTAACAACAAAAGTGGCTGCCAATATCTTCAGATCTGCGGTTAGTTAGACATAAAAGAGCTGCAAAAAACCAGATCTATGCATGGAAAGACATTAAGCAGAAAAATAAGGGTTTGCTCCATATACCAATAGACAAGACAAGAACGATTTTCTGAAAGAATTTTTATATTAATGGCGCACCTGGGAGGAAAACAAGAAGGTGTATCTAATTCTCCTCAGTGGGATGGGTTCTTGGAAGTCCTCAGCACTTCAGATCTAAGATTTATCTCTCTTGTTGATGTAGAAAACCCAATGCAAAGAAAGGAGCTCAATGGGAGCTCGCACAACAAATGATGGAAAAATGGGACAAAGTGTATAGATCCATAGTGATCTAATAGGCAAGAAAAGGTGCAGAATGATGGGAAAAACCCTCCTATTTATAACAAAATATTGGGTCATTCTAGATCTTGATGCATGGGTTAACCAGATCTAGATCCACTTTTTATGGAATATTTTATTATATTTGTTGGAGGGAAAAGGTATTTGACTTGGGTCAAATCCCTTAATTTGTCAAAAATAAATAAATAAATGATTTATTTATCTTTTTAAGGAAGCGGTTAGAAGATAATCAAATATATAATGATTTATTTAATTATTTAAGGAAGTGGTTGAAAGATAACTAAATAAATAGTGATTTATTTAATTATTTGTGGGTGATTTGGTCATATTTAACAAGGAATATTATCTAAATAAGGTTTAAATAATTATTCCTAGAAAATAATAAGATAAATAAAGGTTTATCTAATTAATTTCTTTGATTTTGGGTTAAACATGACTAGGAATAATGATTAAATTATGGTTTAATTAATTATTCCATGAGGAAAATCAAACAAATATAGGTTTGTTTAATATTTCCTTTGGGGGTTTTCTATTTTAACATAGTGAAAGCAATTTTACTTAGGGTAAAATTGGTCTTACATGGTGTACTTGGGTCCATCTAATGATAATAGGTTAGATGACCAAAAAATGGTGTAACAGATTGCCCCCCAGCATGCGAGTGTCAGGAGCAAATCGTATGACCAAAGTACGTTGTAAGAACACCATCACTAGACAACAAAAGGGATGTCAGAGAGAGAAATGCAGGTAGATAGTAAAAATAAGGACTAGACCCTGAGGAGACGAGACTCGCAGGTGCAACAAGTCTCTGTTTATGAGAGGGTACCTGTGCTGAAGGCGGCAGGGGAGGCATACCTATGCCCGCCGAGACAAAGTACAAAAGAATAGTGTGTCCAGTAAACAAGGTACCGAACCATAAGATACAGCTGGCATAATCAAGAGCCATATAAAAATACAATGAGGAATCCCACATACATGCTGTGCCTGGGATAACAGCCAGGACTGGTACAATAATATCTGAGTACATGAGAGACAAATACAACCCAAATTCCCCCTGTGAATGGGGAAGGGCTCACAAAATCTGACTGATACATGCAAATCGAAAGAGGCGCTGCAAGTGGCGACGGCCAACATCATCAAATATCTGGAGTTGCATCGAAGGCTGCAAGGAGGAAGCCATCCGGGCATGTGGGGGGCTACCTGCAGGGCTACCCCCTCATGAGGGTTGAGACATCTCACACACACCCGGGAATCATCAAGAGCTGCTGCTAGATCACTGAACCATCAAGTATACGGATCTCGGTCATGCTGAAAGGAGCTAGAGAAACAATCAAGTCAAAGGGAAATGAGAGATCCCTTTGCCTGATCCGAGGCACCGAACAAGAGTGGAAGCTGGAACCAAGGTACACCGCTCTCTAGACTTGTCCTCTGGAATGAAGGAGCTGATGTCGACAGAAGGAGGTCCGTCGTAGGTGAGGCAATGAGAGATCCTCAACTAAGGCACGAGAGAAAATAGTAGAGCGACTGACAGACTAATACCAATGATGATGATGGAATGGAGGGGACTGAGTAGCAAATGGAAGACTTCCCTTGCTAGAGCATAAAGGACATGAATGACATGGCAAAGAATCGACACGATACTAAGGGATAGTGACGTTGAACCGAAGGTCAACAGGCACAAGAGAGAGACCAAGCAATGAAGGATGGAGGGCTATAGTGGGGTACAAAGGGACTCGGTATAGACTCCATGGAGGGAATGATGACTCAACTTGGATGCTCTAAACAAGGGCTACACGATGGTGCTGCCACACAATAAAGTCCCCAATGGGGGACCGTGGAAACATGAGTACATGATGGGAACTCATGACGAAAATCGACACGAACAAGGACAAGTAAGGAGGCAAGATGGTGCCCCAAGTACAAGTGTCGTAAGTGAGGAGATTCGGTTTTAAGGAGAGGTGAAGTGACCCTTCTTGGACAAAATGTGTCCTGGTGAAGTATCATATCACAAAAAACTAACAGATACACATTTGAGGGCTCGGTGAGAGCTTTCCAACAGTGCAGACGGTTCGTCAAACGGGGCTACGG